>NC_047559.1:1112500-1712500 GCF_902806645.1 Magallana gigas | reverse complement strand
TCAGGGGTTATTGGTTCGGGATCTAAAATCCCAAAAGGCAGAAAAATCCCGAATTGACTCAGAGGTTGCTGTGTTGCTGGATTTGAAGAGAAAGCTGGCTGTGGCCCAGGGACAGGACCCAGAGGCCCTCACAGGGGGCAAAGGGAAGAAAGGCAAAAAGAAGTGATCAGAGAGGCCTTCACAAAGGGCTAAGGAAAGAAATAAGATGAAAAAAATGGTCAGAGAAGCCATCATAGACAAAGAGTTGTGAATACCACAAATTTTTAATTTAATTGAATTTATTATGTACCATAATATAAAAACATTAAAACATCACTAATGGAGCCTTTTCTTTTAAGTTGAAAATTGTTTGCAGCTTGAACTTCAAAAAATTGGTATTGCAATGTGTAATTTATTGCTTGTCTTTCATGTTTGAACAAAATAACATGACTAAAAGTATGTGTGGAAAAAGTAAAAGGGAGAGGGTTCAAGTACTTGTAGCAATTTACATTGTTGTCACAATGATTTCATAAATATATTTTAATATGACTGAGTATTTTATCATTCACCAATGAGTCATAAGAAAGAGATAAATCTTCATGATAAAACTACATCAAATGACAATGGATACTTAACTGGAATTGCAACACTTAAATCAAGTTTTGATCCCTTAGCTTTGATGTGTCAGTGCTGCCTACATTTAAAGGTGACACTTAGTGTTTGTTCCAGTGTAATACACTTCTACAAGGAGCTCTAGAAAGTTTGAACAGATACATGTATATATATATTACGAGTTTTGTCAACTTCCCATGTTTATTTATTGACAAAAAATTACAACATTGTCATTCTATCTACATATGTCTAATTGGAAACAGGTTCTCCACCAGTACTGTTTAAATAAACACTTCTGTTTATCTTGTTTTAGACAATAGTAATTCAGAAATGATATCACAGTTATACCACCATACAAATAAGTCTTTGATCCTATGAAAAACATGCAAAATTTGATTTTAAATTAATTGACAATCAATTTTAATATGAGTGACCAATTTATAAACAATTCATACATGCATGGGTACATTTGCTGCATATGATAGCATACAAATATGTAGGAATTCTCTCGTGATCCACTCTATAGTAGTAAGGGCTCTCGGTCATATTATTAAAAATATATAAAAAAAATCTCTTTTAAAAATAATTTGAAAATGTCTTGAGTTAAGTAGAAATGATATGAATTTGTTGCAATATTAAAACATGAGATGGTTGTTTTGTTTGATTTTGTTGAGTACTGCTCTTGAAACCTGTAGATGGTGGAGTATTTTTAAAAATAATTAAATTCTCAGCCTTGAAATAACCCACTAGTTTGTATGGGAAAGGAACGAACCCTTTCTTGTATAAATCAAGTGTTTATCTAGAATACTATATAATTGTGTTACTTGAGTCCAAAGTCATACAGTGGTGTAGATACATGTATTGTGGATCATAATTGGACGTCCTTTTATAAGACTGGGTGTCTTTGAGAATCTCAATAACGTGACGATGTCACGGAATTAACAGGTGAAATAAGATTGAATCTGAACAGAATAAGCATGCCCCAAAACAGCATTAAGAAAATTATCAGGTTATTTTTTATTTATATCATAAAATTCAATGTTCCCAATTCTTCTGCTACTTCTGAAGTTCTAGCAAATTAAGACGATGACTCTGATGAAATAATTAAATTCGTGATTTTAAATGGTGAACGGGATAAAATCCAATTTTTCTGCTGATGTACCGTTCCTCTCTTTGCAAAAAACCCCATAAGGTCCATAATTCTACATGATAAAGTTGTCTTTAAGTTTGTCCAGTACGATCTTGTATGGAAAGTAACTAATTTTGTATAAATTTAAAACTGTTACGTGCTTTATCATAAACTTTAAAACACGATTTCGTCATTTATTTAAAAAACATTCAATTTTTTAAGGCATAATTAGAATTTAGACTGTTGCGAATTCATCATGATTTCCGCAATTTCGTACACATTATTCACTGTAAGTCTCTAAAGACTTTACTGTTTTTCACTATCAATGCATTCATTGTAATCATCAAAAGTTATTACACGAATTTATTTTCTATTCATAAGATGTGACGACATAGCTATGTCCAGTCACTTTATTGACCCCGAATTCTTATTGTTATTCTTTATTTGATTTCTTAAAGTCATTTCGACGCTTGGTCTCACACATGTCAGGTGATCGTCGGCAACAAACCAATGTCCAAAACGTTTTGCTCTTTTTATCTTTTCTTGAATCCCAATAATGAAATTGAAGTTAAGAATAAAGGCGTTTTTCAATTGTTCCGTGTTTGGGTTTTTGTACCACTTCCCATCTAAAAATGTATTCAGTGGTAGGAAGTAGATAACAATGTTTCTGTAATGTTCTAGAATGAGTTCCATCAGCTGAATCTGATCGTTGTGGTTGGATCGTACGAGGTCTTCGTTGTGTAAACATGAAAACGTGGTATCCAGTGCGTTCAAACGCTGCACGAGTTCCGCCCAGAACCGCTTCATCCGAGTCGTATTCCTCATGTAATAAAACCCGATCGCTGCTTCGAAAGATTTCTCATACGTTGGTATAATTGTCAAGTCGTATTCTTTCTTGCTTGTCACAAAGGGTATGGGATTGCTTACCCACAATGCATCCAGCTCAAAGAGAAAGACGGGTATATTTTCCTGTATAAGCCAGTTGACGACCCTGGTTCTGTATATACCGATGCGCATGAAGCCTGCAGTGCAGTACTTCTGTCTGCCGTTCATCTCTTCGAACACACTAATGTACACAACAGTTAGTGATGGATATTGGGCGGAAATGTCCATGTAAACTGATTTGTCCGTGACTAGAACCAACACCTGGGAGTAATTCACCATTTTGTCAGTATGGCACATCCAGTTGGTAAGAAAAGGAACAAATGCTTTGTTTATAAACGTCACCATTACCATTCCATAATAAATGGCAATTCTCTTTGCTTCACGAACAACATGCTTTTTGTCTTCATTTTCTAGCGCGTTTTCTTCAAGTCTGTGCTGAGTTTTGTTCGCACAAATTGACAGGGGGATTTTGTCATTGCAAACTTCCTCTAGTTTGTCACGGGGAGTTAGCTTTACTGATAGCAGTCCTATTGTCAGCAAGACTAGTAAGCATATCATGGAACGGCGCTGAAAATGTGTGAAACCATAAATATGAATAATGTACTAGCAATTCACCAATTTGAAATGCATTTTATCATCAAATGACAAAATATTATTGGTGCCAGACATTGTAACTCAAGAGAAAGACATGTATTTCACATTGACAAAGAAAATTGGAGGTTTTAAATGGTTACTTACTCAGTGACGCCATTTTTAAATAAAATGTAATTAAAGAAAAAACTTTAAAATTTATGCTAATTTATTTGGATTTTCCTTTACCTTATGACAGCATACAGGCCAAAAATAAAATATTTAAAATGTAAACGGTGTGACCGTTGGACCGAGCGCAGATTTAACACAGTGCAGTTTGATATTTGTAGAACAAAATTTATCTGTACCGCACACAAGATCCGCCTGGTTGCCTACTCAAATCATTAGCCAAAGTTTGACTAAACGTCGCGTGCTCAGTCTATATTATGACTTCATGTTTCAGCCGTGAATCGTGCACGTTTTGTCGTCGGAAATAACCGAAGAGAGTTACGTTATTCCGTTTTTTTTTTAAAAATTTCTTCTTTCATTGTTTATCAATTTAATGCATAGAAATGCCGCGGTAATAAAACAAAATACTCTATCCAGTATCTAAAAGATCAGTTCGTTTTTTCTTTCTATCTGATAATTTGATAAGACATACATAGAACTAGTCGTGTTTCTTGATTGAAGCACTATTGAAATTTATCTGGTGTCCTATTTTATTTCTTTTAATTCAAATTACCTTCTATTGAAACACTGGAAAATTCTAATCGAGTTTAGGGGCAATAAACATCGATAAGTACCAGTCAATCAATGATCGAGCTAACTTTTTAAAACAAAATGGCTGCCAATATGGCGGCGCCCAGAGCTGGAAGAAATATTTTTTGGCCATAGTACCCCTGATTCAAATTTCATTTTCACTGATTTTCTTATATAAATCCTCGCTTCGCGAGGCGGGCTTCGCCCGCCTCTCGCTGCGCTCGGTATAAATATTTTAATTCTGGTTGTAACGCGCTCTCTGATTGGCTAAAAAATATTTTATATCGTTTAAAGAATGTTGCCTACGTCATAGTAAGACTTACGTAAAAAACGTATCAATACGCCTGACATTACGTTTTAATTTTGTACAATTTTACGTCATTTTAACGAGGGCGAGTACAGAACGAGTACGCACGCTTTCGAACAGTGTTTCATTTGTATTGTGACGTCATCTTTTTGCTTTGTTGACGCCATGGCGTGATAGTTTCAACTGCAGATATTTAAGTATTGAATCCTTATTTTTTGAAAGATATAGTCTCATAACTGCAACGGTGTGTGCATACAAATTGAATAACGCGCGTTAGCGCGTTATGAAAATTTGTTTGCACACACCGTTGCAGTTATGAGACTATATCTTTCAAAAAATAAGGATTTAATACTTATATTTACATTTTTTTACCTTTTTGCCTTGGACGCAAATGCGAATTATACCTCAAATTACTGTATTATCCTATGGGTAAGTTCAAATTAATGGAAGAGCCACAGTAACAGCCACAAGCGTGATATTTGATTTTCGCTTGTGACGTTGTATTTATCAGCGTTCAACGTTTGTGACGTCACAATTAAAACTCGTGATTTAACCTTTTAGTACCCTATATGTGTTACGGTGCTACATCTGCAGTAGCTTTACATGCAAAATATATGTGAAATGTAAATATTCAGCGAAATTTGTCGCAAATAGCTCGATTGATGCGTAAAATTGATGCCGGTATTATATAGTGGAATAAGCATAAATGTCTCGAAGTATAAGCTATATTTGGGCTCGGTTCGAAAACGTGAAAAGGGTTCAGCAAGCCTAGCCCTCACGTTTTCTTAACCCGCCTAAATATAGGTTAATTTCTATATTTCAAGACAGTAACCATGTATTTTATATTAATGACCCTTAATATTCGATGTTATATATATATTTATTACTTAAATGTGCATGTCTGAATGTTGTAATAATACTATAAAGATCACCATTTCCGTCTTTGTCAAATAAAAAAATAGCCATTATCTGGCAAACTGGGAAATTGGGCATAAAAAACAACTTTGCTAAGACCCCTGGATCAAACCAGGAGGTAAAAGTTTTTTTTTTATTTGACCTTTTTAAACTTCTGCCCTAGGGATTTCTTTTTCTGTTCTACAAATTAAAGTTATTGCTTAAAGGCATCAAATGAATTAAATGTAAAAAATGTGCAAAATTGATACATTTCAAGCAAAATCCCATAGGGTCCTATGTTAAAGATTAACAAACTTAGAGATGACCCCTTGAACAAACGGTGTGGTGAATGTCTGATTTTATTTCCTTAAAATAATAATTATATCAGTAGAAATTCATGTAAAAAATTTCATAAAAAAATCTAGGGCAGAAAAAATTAGACCCGGCCTCGTTAAGGTCAAATGACTGTTTTTATCTAAATGAAGAGTAAAAAATTAAATTATAAGCAATGAATTCAATGTTTATTAGTTTTAAATTATATAAAATGGTTGGAAACAGTTTACGCTTCTTTATAAACCGCTTCGAGGTTTATAAAGCCTAAGTTAAACTGCCCCAAACCATTTTATATCGTATCAAACAAATAAATATTGAATTCATTCCTTAATTATAAAGTATGACTAATGGATATTTTTTTGTTGACAATTTTTTGACAATCCGTCCTCCTGATTTACTTTACATTTCACGATATACGTGTATGTAGTTTTTTTAATATGTATCCCCGAGTACCCAAACTCCGTCACCATAAGCAGAAAACATTCCGCGTTTCTCTGTAAATTATTTTTTGCGGTTTTTATCATTTGCAGCCACTAAATATAACCTGAAACGATATAGTTTATAAAATTATTAACAAAAATATTTTTATTATTATTCAAAAAAGCCCTCTGAATACGACGTTTATCAAACGTGCTATCATAACGTATGAACCTAACTCCGTCACCACATGATCTATGATACGCCAGGGAATGAAGACACATTAACAATTTAGTTTAAACTCAACTTGTATCTAGGTCAAGTTTTAATAAGTAAAATCGTTGTATACAATTTAAATTGTATTTAATATCATCAAAGTGAAATGATCGCCAGAATAAAAAAAAATGGGTCGTTGTAACTACAATCACAATGACCTTTTCAGAATGTATGGGTGCCGTTTGATTTCTGTCCCTACATATTTCAAATATATCATATCAATAATGAATATATTAATGATTATATTATTTATTACATTTTTAATAAATGTAGCATATTCTAAATACCGACATACCGTATATATCTGTAACCCTGTATTAGGCAAATATTACGACATGAGCGATTTGACGTTATCATCAAACGTAGTGCATAAACGCTATTGCGGACTGAAAAAAATGTATTAATAACCTCAATAAAAAATTAATTACATGTGAAATGTTTCATCTTGACCTCTCTTAAAATAACTGACCACCGTAAATAATCAAATAGGCCCGCATGTCAGAAATATCGTTATTTTAGTGCACTCGTGAAAAAGTGTTAGCTGATTTCACGCAATTATTGTTGCATAAAATGAACAAGATGTAATTTTGTTAAGTTTGAACACATTCTTAAATTTAACCGTTGTAAATTGTTGACATTTGATTGAAGATTTTTGACATGCAAAAAATAACGTCATTATCGCACTTGATTTCAAACGGCGAGGAGTTTCCCGAAAGTGACGGAGTTAGGGTAGTGACGGAGTTAGGGGGCTATGCGATATTTATTAAGGCTGTTTAAAATTAATTCTACGTTTAACGTCACATGAAAATTTAAAACCTACGAGGGAGGGAGGAAAAAATAAACAAACAAAAATTTCAAACAAGTGTGTATTTATTGAAAGTCACCCATTTAGTTATCAACACAGCACTGTCATACATGTATAATACATATGGTAGGATTCATGTTAATTTTTCATTTTCAAAGAATATACTTTTGTGTAATTTATATTTATATCCTTTCTGTGTGTACATCATGTATACTGGACGAGAAGTGGAGTGATTTGCAAGCACATCAAGTGGTACATCCAATGGATTTACATCAACATAGCAACCGAAGGGAAAACTTTTTCTTTTCAGGGAAAATGTTGCGCAACACATGTGATTCACGGATTATCTAAAATCAAAATAATGACATTATTTCACACATTTTCATAATGACACATTTTAAAATTTATCATATCAGAGTTTTGTTGTAAGAATCACTGTACCTACTTCTAAGAACTCAAGACAGGGTTCTTGAAATAACTGCCAACCTACAAGTGTATTCCACTTCTCTCCGTTCTTCCACTTTAGCTGGATCAATTATTAGTTTCTTCCTATTATATATTGTGAATGAATTATTATTCCTGAACATTTTATTAAAATTTAAAAATGTAGATACATTTCAAATGAAAGGGATTTCCAGTCATTATCGTGTCAAAACTCTTATCTAAATCAGTAAATTATGCTGACTTAATGCATAGCCTCACTTCAAGGTATTACATCCATAATTATTATATTTAAAACCAAATATTGGTAGTTCGAACACTGAAATCTTAGTATGATTTTATAGGGTCATTCACCTTTGAAATTGAACAAAAGTTAAGGAACAAATTTATCACATCTTGAAGCTAACATTGAAGTCTATGGAGAAAGGTATAATTTTTAAAGATTTTTTTTTTTTATATCTTTTCAGTACAGTGGTGGTAAGAAATTGCTTAAGCTTTCCCCTTCTTAAAAAAATGCAAAAATAACTTTAACCGTGCACATTTCGAGTTTTTGTTAAAGAAGATGGGTAGTCATTTCAGTTGTTGATGGAACACTTAAATAAATATATACAACAAACCTCGTTTTTGCCTTTTTGGGCGGAAGTTGGTTCAGCATGGTACAGGCTCTGTGACTTGACAACCGACATTAAACAATCTCGAAATAAGATTTTTACTGCCAACTTCGATCATGTGTTTGTCTGATCCATTATTGTTGGTTTTTTTTACTTTGATAGTGGCATAGACTCTCATTTTCTTCGAATTGTGAAAACTGAATACCTCAATGCTGTCTTTTAGCATGTTTTTATCTCATACAGGATGTAGAATTCAGTTGCTAAATGAAAACCCAAACCGGATTTGTTTGTTTTTTCGAAACGACAATTTCGACGAAACCTACGCGCGCGGGTAACGTTAAACGTAGAATTAATTTTAAACAGCCTAAAGGTTCGAATAACACGTGTTCGTGTTTATTTACACCTGTAATATATTGGTTAGTTGTTGGTCACCTTGTCAGGTGACATTTAAATATTCATTGCACGGGTTTTAACTGACCGATGAAGTTAGCGCGGAAAGTTATATAGCCATTCGAAGGCTCTTTTCAGTGGAGATAACTTAATTCCCACCCACCCGCCCTTGCTTTTGATGTTTATTGGAATATTATGTTAAAATATTGTTTTATTTTGTAGAAATGAAGATAGAGAAGAAAACTTGTGTATTTCATGAATAAGTAAACTGCACTTCAGAGCGCTTCACATCCTAACATACGTGTTTGTGTTTTATTTTATGAATTATTTATGTTCGTTTGAGTGGAACGAATAAGAACATAAGTGAAAATACGATCTTCTGAAAAATTAAAATGATCAAAAGAAAAATCCCGAATGTAAAGTCACCCAAAATATATAGTTTTTATAATACACTAGACTTTGACTCGTGCGTGCACGTGTTAACAATTTGCATATCGGACATTTACGAAATAAATACATCGAAACACCGTATTGTTGACATTTACATACCAAAGCAACGCCATTAATTTCACTACACTTTCCTAGTTAGAATAGATCTAATCTAACTGTGTCTTAGGAAAGGCCCTCACCATGGACAGTTAGAATGCCTCTCATATACCCGTAATGTAACAGAAAATTGCAGAATCGCTCCGAAACGATTTTAGAGAAAATTAATGAAGTTGCATTGAAAATAACAGTCAAATTAATCATAATAAACCATTTTGAGACTGACTGTAAATACCTTTCATCTAAAAATTTAATCCAAATAATGTAAATATTCAACACTTTTTCAACAACGTACACGTATTTTCTTTGCTACAGAGACAATACATGGAACGCATTCTACCCGGGTCCGTAGGACATAAATATAAATATATTTTTATCATTTTAACGATAAAAAATTCTGTATATTATATTTCACTCTCCTAAAAAATATATCGTGAATTTTATGCATGAAATCAAATATTATTTTGCCATCACGAAGACAAAAGTAAATACTAAGTAAATATGTATATTCAAGACATTTGTTAATTTTATAATTTCTTTCATAAGAAATGAAAAATATATATGAACTGAATATGTAGCAATTAAATTTCCAATGAAAATTTACACATATTTCTATTATCGTTTCTGAGTTTATTCATGCAAATATGATATTGTGGAAACATAAACTAAAGATCCCGTTAGCGTGAATGTATTGCGCACGTGCTAGATTGTAAAATCCAGATAATTTCCGGGATATTTTGAGGAAATTTCACTAATTATTAATTAGCAAAGCTTAATTGGGTAAAAATAAAAACAAATTGGCAATCTTCAAGTACCAATGATGTTAAAATTATGTAAAACAAAAGGAAGTACTCTTCCGATTTACCGGTATTAAAGCCCAAAAAATTGAGTCTGTTATTTTAATATAGTAGTATAGAAGTATAGATTGTCTACAATACCCTATAAATGGTTTTTCATTATCATAAGGGGATTTTTTTCATTCTGTATTTATAAACCTTATCCTTAATGAATATCTTTTTAAATATTTACATTTCCATGTGTCCCCGTCCATGATAAAACTCCGATCGAGTCAGGTTTTTTTTAAATTTTTCAATAAATTCATCATTAGCATACTGACAAAATTAAAGAGTTCAACAGCATAACGTAGTTACTTATAACTGTGGCAATATCAAAACTTTAAAATATCTGTGTCAAATGACGTACATTATTTTGGCACAAACTCTGTTAAAAATTAAATACAGTTTATGAATGACAGTGGCACTAAATGAATACAAAGCATTAAGTTTTCAGTACCAATTTTTTAAAAATATTCCAGTCCGAATTTCCTCTTTCCATTTTGAAATCTTACTTTCAATTAAACAAAGATCTGACTGATGATGACTCTAAAACATTTATAGAATCATATACTGATATTAACCTTATTCGGCTGACAGAGTCAAATTGAATGTTTAAAATTTTGAGATATTCTGTCTTCGGTAAACTTAGCTACTAGTAACTGGCTACTAGCAACAGGTACTAGAAGTAAGAAAACCTAGCTACTTTTACCTGGCTAGGACTTGATATTAATACGGAATACTAGTAATTAGTTACTTGGAGATGTATACTACTTTTAAACTATAGCATCAATTCATTAAAACATTTTAAGATACATGTATGTTGTCAGATGTTGGAGAAATTTATCAGTTGAGGTAAAATAAGTTCAGGTACATTTTCTCAACTCAGTAAGAGCAAAATAAATAGGATCAGTAATTATCAGTACTAAGTTTTTCAGTACCGTCAATGAAATATTTGCAATCATAAGAGAAAAATTTAATTAGTATTGTTCCCACAACTGGTAGATCGCAACCATTATAACAAATAACAAAGAGAGCATTTATTGTTTAAATATAAATTAAATTTTAAGCATTACTTAAGAATAAATCAATATGAAGAAATATTAAAAAAATGCTTTTCTTACTTTCATTAATAACATGGCTCTAAACCATCCAATTACGTAATTCCGGCAGTTGTTACAAAAACTTTATTAAGTGGTACAATTCACTTAAGCTTTATGCAACATTAATTGCAAGAACCATATGAAGTATTAATTAAGTATTTACAGTAACTGAATACTTTCAACCCAACTTTATCTGGTAAAATTTATTTACAACAAAATATTGGCAAAATTTGTATTTTTAGAAAATGGATTCCTTCTTGGTGTCTTTATATATTTTTCTAGATTACTGTCATGTTGTAAATTTTATTTACTGCCATTCGGTAAATTCAAAATTTACAACATGACATTACTATAGCAAGCAGTAGCCCCTTCCTTCTCAGTGTTATTTATTTGTAATCACTTAAATAATATCTAATCAACTTATTGTTTAATGTATTTTTCGGTTTTTCCCGATAACGACAAAGAGCACACGGTGGGGTGACCGGTCAGCAGAGGATGCTCACATCTCCATGACAACTGACCCTGTATCTTTAATATTCGTAGAGGCCCGTGTATGCTCTGCTCCGGTTTCGTATTTTTTCTTTGGACATTCGATTTTAAACGCTGTTCGTTATCACTTGATGTACTGTACAAGTAATTGCAAATTTTTTACTATACATGTATATACAAACCGTATGTGACGTATGTCATTGAACTCGTTAAACGTGTAGGGAGAGGGCGTAATAAGTTTTCATAACTTGTGCTAAATCCCTTTGTAACAATGCATTTCGCTAAATTATGTTCAAATCAACAGGCTGTTGTCTCATTAAATCAGTTTTAGACACTAAGGTACTATTTAAAAAATAACCCAAACCAAAACCTTTATAAGTTAACATTTTCTTTTAAAAAAAATCAAATGGTAATCCTTAGTAATCACATTAAAGTTGTTCACGCTTTGAGCAAGGTTATGCATCTTAAATCTGGTGTTAAGCATCTGTTAACTTTAAATTACTTCTAATTTACTTTTATGTCTCTACGAACATTCGAATAATAAATGATTCACCGTCCAAAGGTAAATTTGAATTATTCGCAAAACTTTTATTTCGTGATTGACCGATGAAAATCCTGTTCATGGGGACACATTTTCGCAATCAAGATGTAGAATACCAGAATAATAGAAAATCAAAACCGCCTTTAAATCAGTACATTTGTTAAAGTAATAAGCCAACAAAAAATATAACCTACAAGTTTGACCTTACTGGTACTTTGCAATCTACACGTGTGTTCATTCGTGTACATACGTGTTGAAATTCGTCATCATGGCATAATTCTCACATTTTTCTAAACATACACGTACACTTACAATGTACACGTGTATTTGCTGAACTTCTCTGCGTACTTGTAGGTGAGATATTTCCGGGCGGAGTTTCGTTTGTTAATATAACATTAATAACAACTTGCTCTTTTGCTTTAGATTATTGTTGACAAATTGACAGATCGTGTTATTTTTAAATCACCTTTTAGTCACAGTTAACTGTGCAGCAGAACTCCATTATGTAACGTTGTGTATCAGACATTCTTGTTATAATCTTGTTATAATATGAAGTGAACAGTGTTATTACTTACCCCTGCTTTGTATTAATAAACAATTATAAAAATGTTTCTAGAGAGGTTGCCCTTTTCTCTCTCTCTCTTTTTTTTTTTTTGGCTTTGTTTGATAAGGTTCTAATTAAGAACAATAATAGAAAGACTAAATAGTGCATAAACCAGGACTTTCGTTTTGATAATTTCAGCTGTATCACAGAAATAATAATGATGATAAAGGTACCTCGTTTTAGGCTTAATAGAATTAGAAGTATTCAGAAAAAACGTCACTAAACACAAACAAATTCACACTTGTCAGATCTCATAGCTAAATTCATGCAGCTGAAAATGTAGAAAAGTTCGCGAAAGTTTAAATCTTCTATTATTCGAAATCTGAATAATTATGATGATATTGATTTAAATATTGTTTTTTTTAATAAAATAAAATTGCGTTCAAAAATATATGCAATGTAGAATTAGATAGAAGCCTATGTTATATTTGCAATCATAAAGGAGAAAAATGTAATAAGTATTTTTCTTGTAATGCTAACAACTGTTTAGATCGCAACCATTATAGCAAAGATAGCAGTTATTGTTCAAATAAAATAAAAAGAGCATACTTAAGAATAAATCAATATGAAGTAATATTTAAAAAGTAAATGCTTTTCTTACTTTCATTGTTAACATGGCTCTAAATCATCCCATTACGAAGTTCACGAGTTATTACAAAAACTTTAAGAATGTCTATAACGCATTACAAATTAAAACCGGAAATTCAGACTCTCGAGATAAAAAAGATGGTTAAGTCACACATAGGGTGGCTGTGATCGGTGTAGCACGAGGGCCGTGATTTTGAAGCGGTGATAGTCGGTCATTGAGTTTGCCCCTTTCGATCACTGTGAGTTTACAGCAACTTTACGTCAACTTTTGTTGTATGATGTTATCCTTTTCCCCACAGCGCACTCGCGATAATGTGTAGAAAAAAAACGTGATTTTTATGTGAAGTGTGTCGTTTAACCAATTCCATCGAAATATAGGAAGTCCTTTTAGGTCGTAGTTTTTGAAATCATTTGGAACTTGAATTTGAGTTAATTAAGACTAGTGTTTAATTGACAGGATTTGGATTTGTTCAATAGCTTGTTCACTTTTTTTTCTAAACGGCACAGGTGATCCAAATTAAATTATGCCAGGGAAAGTTGAGAGTTTTTTTTTTTTGCTTTTTAAAAATTCAGTACACTCAGTAAACTCAGTACACTCAGTAATTCTTTAATTTCTTCATTTTTATTGCTCGTAGCGTTTAAGACCGTTCATCAGTAATAAAATAAAAGTGATTATTTTAGTTGTATTTATACTATATACTACATGTATATACAAATATTTTTTACTACGTGCATTTAACATTTTAAAGTTAATGTGCAGATTATATTATTATACTTTCATGTTAAATACTGATATCTGATGGGTTTAGAGGACAATCCGTTCTATTACCCTCACAGTTAGCAACACTCTTGGCAACGGGTAACACAACGAATTGTTACATGCGCGTAAATTATGCGCGTACGGTTCGCCGTAGAATCCTTGTCATTTCTATATAAAAGCAGTAAAATTTTCTCTAAAATTTAGACATTCAGTATAATAAGATAAATAGTGCCTGTTGGGAGAGTAACAGTTGAAATTGACACCCCTCGAAAATCATTGTCAACCTCCGCTTCGCGTCGGTTGACAATGCTTTTCTCGGGGTGTCAATTTCCACTGTTACCCTCCCAAACAGGCACTATTTATATATTACAGCTTTATATTTTATTCACACATAATAAAAAAAAAACTAGACACGATCTCGTTGCGAGCAACGAGGAGGTCTTCCGTCCGATTTTTAGAATAAGGAATGACCTTACTCTTAATCTTCGTCAACGAAACTTATCCGGAAAAGGAGGCGGAATCTATGAGTGTAATGGGTGAAAGAAGACTATCTATCCCTTTGGTGACCCTTATTTGAGGGATCAGGTCCTTTTCATTCATATTAGTTAAAAGGTATTTTTGTGTACCGCTAATAAGTGTTTAGAAATTGGTTACCGTTTTTGAGATATCTGGGAAAAAATCGTTTAGATATCCGGTCCTAGAACTCTGTTTGGTGTCCAGATAATAACAATATATGGTTGTACATTGTTAAGCATATTATTTTGAGCATCTTTTGTTGAATACTGCTTTCCAGAATTTTCCTCTATTTCGAGATATTGAAGATCAAAGTGTTGGACTTCTGGCCTCTTAAAATCCCTAATTACATAACATAGGAGGAAATGATTACCATGTATAGGTAAATAACCTTAGAATGAACATAATCGCTTCTATAACGTATCAAAAAATATTTCACAGTAAAAAGTTATCATTTAAGGACTTTAGAGATCCCTCAGCCCCTTATTTGAAGGGCCAGCCCCTTTTTCATGATTTCAAATGAAAGCTCTTATCAATTCAAACACATTTTGTTCAACAAGTGTTTACAAATTTTGTACCGTTCTCGAGATATCTTGAGAGGGTCGTTTTCGGGGCCGACCCTGTAACTCCTTTTAGGGACTGCATAACAAAGAAATTATGGTTGCAGATTGTTAAGCTCAATATTTTGAGCATCTTTTGTTCAATATTGCTTTTCAAAAATTTTCTCCATTTTGAGATATTGAGCATCAAATTTTTGGACTTCTGGCCCCTTAAAATCCCTAATTACGTAACATAGAGGAAAATGATTGCCATGTGTAGGTGGATAACGTTAGATCGAACATAATTGCTTCTATAATGTATCACAAAATATTTCACAGTCAAAAGTTATCATTAAAAGACTTTAGAGCCCCCTCAGCCCCTTATTTGAAGGGCCAGCCCCTTTTTCTTGGTGTCACCTGAAAGCTCTTGACTTTATAAAGATATTTTGTTCTACATGTTATAACAAAATACAATCGAGGAAAGAGATATTGAAAGAAAACCACGAAAAATCACGACGCTTTATCAACTGTAATTTTCGAGCTCGGGCGAGCTTCGGCGCTTTTGGTCACAGGAAAATATATATACCACATGTCAGATCTACACCCTTTTGTCTACAATCCCTGAAATTTTGAACTCAATATCTTAAATCGTTTAGGAGTTTACCCCTGGACAAGCTGACCCTCTGAAAATCGTTAAATTGTGAATAACTCAAAAACTGGAAGTGACGTCATCATAAAAAAAATTTCCAATAAGGTTCAGATCATTATCTATCAGACCTGAAAGTTTCATGTTAATCGGTGGAGTAGTTTTAGAGAAATCGCGTACACAAAATTGTTTGGAAAAAAAGAAAGAAAAATAACTAGACACGATCTCGTTGCGAGCAACGAGGAGGTCTTCCGTCCGATTTTTAGAATTAGGTACGACTTTGCTCTTGATCTTCGTCAACGAAACATATCTGGAAATGGAGATGGGATCTAAGAGTAATGAGTGAAAGACTATCTACCACTTTGGTGTCCATTATTTGAGGGATCAGCTCCTTTTTCTTCATATTAGTTAAAAGGTATTTTAGTGTACCGCTAATAAGTTTTTTTTATTGGTTACCGTTCTTGAGATATCTGGGGAAAATCGTTTTGATATCCACTCATTTTAGGGTCCTGATAACAAACAATATATGGTTGTACATTGTTAAGTACATTATTTTGAGCATCTTCTGTTAAATATTGCTTTTCAGAATTTTCCTCCATTTCGAGATATTGAGGATCAAAGTTTTGGACTTTTGGCCCCTTAAAACCCCTAATTACATAATATAGAAGTAAATGATTGCAATGTATAGGTAAATAACCTTAAAATGAACATAATTGCCTCTCTAACGTATCACAAAATATTTCACGGTAAAAAGTTATCATTACAAGACTTTCGAACCCCTCAGCCCCTTTTTTGAAGGATCAGTCCCTTTTTCTTGATGTCATAAGAATGTTCTTGTCAATTCAAACACATTATGTTCAAAGTGTTTAGATATTCTGTACCGTTTTCGATATCTTGAAAGGGTCGTTTTAGGGGCTAATCCTGTAACTCCTTTTAGGGACCGCATAGCAAAAATATTATAGTTGCAGATAGTTAAACTCAATATTTTGAGCATCTTTTGTTCAATATTGCTTTTCAAAATTATCATCAATTTTGAGATATTGAGCATCAAAGTTTTGGACTTCTGGCCCCTTAAAACCCCTAATTACGTAACATAGGAGTAAATAATTGCCATGTATAGGTAAATAACGTTAGAATGAACATAATTGCTTCTATAACGTATCACAAAATATTTCACGGTAAAAAGTTATCATTGAAAGACTATAGAGCCCCCTCAGCCCTTTATTTGAAGGGCCAGCCCCTTTTCTCTAATTTCAAATGAAAGCTCTAATCAATTTAAACACATTTTGTTCAACAAGTGTTTACAAATTGTGTACGGTTCTCGAGTTATCTTGAAAGGGTCGTTTTAGGGGCCGACCCTGTAACTCCTTTTACGGGCCGTATAACAAAGACATTATGGTTGCAGATTGTTAAACACAATATTTTAAGCATCTTCTGTTCAATATTGCTTATCAAAAGTATCCTCCATTTTGAGATATTGAGCATCAAAGTTTTGGACTTCTGGCCCCTTAAAATCCATAATGACGTAACATAGGAGTAAATGATTGCAATGTATAGGTAAATAACGTTAGAATGAACATTATTGCTTCTATTATGCATCACAAAATATTTCACGGTAAAAAGTTATCATTACAAGACTTTAGAGCCCCCTCAGCCCCTCATTTGAAGGGCCAGCCCCTAGTTCTTGATTTCAAATGAAAGCTCTAATCAACTCAAACACATTTTGTTCAACAAGTGTTTACAAATTTTGTACCGTTCTTGAGATATCTTGAAAGGGTCGTTTTCGGGGCCGACCCTGTAACTCCTTTTAGGGTCCGCTTAACAAAGAAATTATGGTTGCAGATTGTTAAGCTCAATATTTTGAGCATTTTCTGTTCATTATTGCTTTTCAAAATTTTCCTACTTTTTGAGATATTGAGCATCAAAATTTTGGACTTCTGGCCCCTTAAAATCCCTAATTACGTAACAAAGGAGTTAATGATTGCCATGTGTAGGTGGATAACGTTAGAATGAACATAATTGCTTCTATAACTTATCACAACATATTTCGCAGTGAAAAGTTATCATTGAAAGACTTTAGAGCCCCCTCAGCCCCTTATTTGAAGGGCCAGCCCCTTTTTTTGATGTCACATAAAAGCTCTTGACTTTATAGAGATTTTTTGTTCTACATGTTATAACAAAATACAATCAAGGAGAGAGATATTGAAAGAAAACCACGAAAAATCACGACGCTTTTTTAACTATAATTTTCGAGCTCGGGCGAGCTTCGGCGCTTTTGGTCACAGGAAAATATATATACCACATGTCAGATCTACAACCTTTTGTTTACATCCCTGAAATTTTGAACTCAATATCTTAAATCGTTTAGGAGTTTACCCCTGGACAAGCCGACCCTCTGAAAATCGTTAAATTGTAAATAACTCAAAACCGGAAGTGACGTCATCATTTAAAAAAATTTCCAATAAGGTTCAGATCATTATCTATCAGACCTGAAAGTTTCATGTAAATTGGTGGAGTAGTTTTCGAGAAATCGCGTACACAAAATTGGTTGGAAAAAAAAAGAAAAATAATAATAATAGGGAAAAAGAAACCGAACGAAAACAATAAGGTCTTCCGTTGGAAAACGGAAGACCTTAATAATAATAGGGAAAAAGAAACCGAACGAAAACAATAAGGTCTTCCGTTGGAAAACGGAAGACCTTAATGAATACATATAAATCAATTCGTCAACAATTTAGCGTGTCTTTGGCTGTCGATCACATGCACGACCAAACTCATGCTGTGCACACAACAATACAGGGTCACTTTCGGAACAATTATTATATTTTTACACATACACATATACTTTATGTATTTTACACTACAGACGAATCAAAGTGCAAGAATCTGATTAAACAGGGTAAAACTTCCAAAAGAGAACCCCTACCCCGGAAAACAATGTTTTCCTCGAATTATACTCTTTCCCAGATAAATGTCTGCATCAACGCACGAACTATCTATATACAACCTGCCCTTCATGATTGTTGAAACAAAGCCTTGAATGTTACGACCATTAGTTTTCGACATTTAAAAAAATCGATATATTTGGTTGATAGTCAGGATAAAATTGTTTTTCCCTGTATGCTGTAAATATATTTCTTTAAAATTTTGAAGTCTTTTTTTCTCATAATTAAATATAACACATTCACTGAGAAGTAAAAACGATTTATATATTTTAATAATTTCCGAAATCTTTTACGCGAATTCTCTAGTGTCCACGGCAATTAATCGTCGTTATTGTATTTTAAGTCTGCTTTGTAAACTAAGCTTCAATAAAATTAGCTTAAAGTGAAGACTTTTAATTCATAAAAATTGTACTGAACATTATTTTCCGTTTAAAAAAAGCTAAAGCTAAAAGGACTCAAAGGTTTTTCTGGAGCATTTCTGTCAACGAAATGCCTTCGTTACCCTCATTTGTTAAATTACAGCGTTTGCAATAAATTACGCGCGTGCATTGATTTTTAAAAATAATTGAGAATAGATATGTTTCCAATAAGCATGCATGCAATTGAATAGATGATTTGTCGTTTTCAGTTCTGTGTCAGTAGTGTCCTTTACAAAAATTTAGATTATTGAGAATCAAAATTTGTACATTTATCATGTAATCATTTTCATCTTTAGATTGAAAATTAATAAAAGACAGTAGTACTAACATCGTGTTTATACACTTAAAAGTCTTCAACAGAGTACCGTGAAAGATAAAAAAAACCCAGAATATGTGCTTATGACGATAAAGCATGGCATTTATAAAGTCCTTGTTCAATAAAATTGTGTCAAATCAATGCAAGGATAATATATCTCCGCAAATATTATTCCCGTATAAATTATCTTAATTATCATTGTCGCAATCCACGGTTCGATATATGTACGATTATATGTATATAAGCAGGCACGTAGCATCGTTTTTGAAAGTGGGGGGCCAGAATCATCCCAAAAATCTTGACAAGCAAAAAAAAAAAAAAGAAAAAAAAAAAAGGGAAATAGTTACTTTCCAAAATCCTGAAAATCCTAAACCGGGGGGGGGGGGGGGGGGGGGGGGGTAAGTTACTTTTAACTTCAATGAGCTTATTTTCAAATCAAATTTTTACATGGTCCCTTAAAAGTGGGGGGGCCAACTCCATCTTAATTCAATTTTTTGTATGTCAATTTAAGAAAAAATCTTTGCTGCCCAAAAAAGTGGGGGGGGGGGGGGCAGGCCCCCCTGCCCCCCCCCCCCCCCCCCCCCCCGATGCTACGTGCCTGATAAGTACATATATATGTACGATTCTCTCACTTTGTATGCGCACCATGGTTTAAGACACAAAAAGACTGTTGGATTTCTTTGGCGTTAAAGTGTTCAATACATAGATTTTATATATTATAATGATTTGATTTATAAAAAAAAAAATTCCGGTAAGCCTGGTGTGAGCCGCAAATTGCGCCTTACTGTATTTCATGCGGACATTTTACTAATTGTGAAAAAATACGTACACATTTTGAGTATCCCAACTAATGAATTTTCAATCAACCAATAATAATAATTATATAAATAAGGTAATTATAAGCTGTCAAATAAATTTAATCTTTAATACCATTTTTTTAACAATATTAACCTATAGTACTGCACTACAATAATAACTTCAATGTATAGAATTCATATACCCGTAATGTAACAGAAAATTGCAGAATCGCTCCGAAACGATTTTAGAGAAAATTAATGAAGTTGCATTGAAAATAACAGTCAAATTAATCATAATAAACCATTTTGAGACTGACTTTTAATACCTTTCATCTAAAAATTTAATCCAAATAATGTAAATATTCAACACTTTTTCAACAACGTACACGTATTTTCTTTGCTACAGAGACAATACATGGAACGCATTCTACCCTGGTCCGTAGGACAAAAATATAAATATATTTTTTTCATTTTAACGATAAAACATTCTGTATATTATATTTCACTCTCCTAAGAAATATATCGTGAATTTTATGCATGAAATCAAATATTATTTTGCCATCACGAAGACAAAAGTAAATACTAAGTAAATATGTATATTCAAGATATTTGTTAATTTATAATTTTTCTCATAAGAAATGAAAAATATATATGAACTGAATATGTAGCAATTAAATTTCCAATGAAAATTTACACATATTTCTATTATCGTTTCTGAGTTTATTCATGCAAATATGATATTGTGGAAACATAAACTAAAGATCCCGTTAGCGTGAATGTATTGCGCACGCGCTAGATTGTAAAATTTAAAAAATCCAGATAATTTCCGGGATATTTTGAGGAAATTTCACTAATTATTAATTAGCAAAGCTTAATTGAGTAAAAATAAAAACAAATTGGCAATCTTCAAGTACCAATGATGTTAAAAATATGTAAAACAAAAGGAAGTACTCTTCCGATTTACCGGTATTAAAGCCCAAAAAATTGAGTCTGTTATTTTAATATAGTAGTATAGAAGTATAGATTGTCTACAATACCCTATAAATGGTTTTTCATTATCATAAGGGGATTTTTTCATTCTGTATTTATAAACCTTATCCTTAATGAATATCTTTTTAAATATTTACATTTCCTTGTATCCCCGTCCATGATAAAACTACGATCCATTTCCATGGTCCCTTAAAAGTGGGGGGGGGGGGGGGGGGGCAACTCCATCTTAATTCAATTTTTTGTATGTAAATTTAAGAAAAAATCTTTGCTGCCCAATCTTTGCTGTCCATTTCAGTTTTCGATGGATTCATGGTGGCTCAATTTTCATGGTGTTCTTGGGTAGGTCTCCCTCCTGAATTTGCATCCTTGATGAAAACAAATTTAGAAAGAATTATCTTACACCAGTGCATCCATGAAATTTAGTAAAATACCCATAATCCACAAAAATTAGCCCCCACAAATTTAAATAATTCCACAGAAGATCAGTAAAGGAAGAAAAAATCCTTTCTTGTAGGGATAAGCAGCTTTTATGGGTGGCTATTTCTTTAATAAATAGTTTTACTGTATAGGAAGGACATCTTTTAAAATCTAGGAAAAATATAAGGAATGTAATATTTTTGTTTTTTTGGAAAGTAAGAAGCCAGAGGTGGTATCGTCAGGGACAACAGCCAATGGGGCGGTGGACAGCCAGGAAGTGGAGAGACTGACGGAGGCCGTCTCAAAACAGGTCCGTCCTGAAGTATTCCTCCTCTATTTCTTAAGGAAACCGATTGTGATTCATAGCTCTATAGAAATTACAGGGCTGAGGTCTATACGATACAGTTCAAACCAGTTTATCAATTTCTTTAATCTAAGAAAAAATTACATCAGACTTAAGTTCCCCCCAAAAAGGAGCATTCACTGGCTATTCTATTGACTGTAGTGATGTACATTAACAGTAATATAGTCGCTTTTCCCTGCCTTATAGGATTAATTGAATTATGCAAACATAGTACATGTTTAAAAATAAAATGTTTGTAAAATGCTTTCTTTGGTGATTCATGTTGGCTATGAAGGTAGAAATTTTAAAGAAAAAAGTAATGCAGGTTATGTATTTTTTTCTGCAATGCTGCCAACCAACATACCCGTATGAATCACCAAAGAAAGCATTTTATTTGTTGAATAACATCATAATGAATCACTTGTGTGGATATATATCATTAGAATACATTTATCGTACAACAGTAGGTAGTACATTTTCATCTACATGTTGTGTACAAGTATAACATCAGAATACAACAGTAGGAAGTACATTTTTATCTAGTATATGTTTAGTAGAAGTACCTTCAGAATACATCTATAGTACAACAGTAGGAAGTACATTTTGATATGTTTAGTAGAAGTACCATCAGAATACATCTATTGTGTAACAAGAGTCTTTATACTTGGTGCGGAATTACAGCATCACAATAGAGCTTTAAATTCTGGAACAGGCAATAGTGTCTACACTTAGTGTGAGAATAGATTATCATAAAAGATGTGGAAAACATCTATTCTAACAGGCATTGATCTCTTTGTTTGCGGGTATGATAAGGCAACTCTTTAAGTGATCGATTGAGTAAAATTCTCATCAATATTTGATCAATATGATGTTACAATAAGAAGCATTAGTCATATTTTATTCAAGAGATCTGTCATTTTTAACTGAATATATCTTTGATTTCTCTGTATTACTTATCATTATCATTGCTGACGTCACAAGCATGTGTAATAGAGAAGATCAATGTCAGGAGACAAATCATTGGAATGCTGTATAAACAATGCCAAATAAGAGTTAATACAGATACCCAAGATTTAGATAAGTGTCAGTTAAAATTTATAAGGATAATACAGGCATGGCTATTTTGTTTTATCAGCGAGTGCTATAAGGTGAGCAGATATACATTTATATGGCTTGACGAACCTTTCCTCTGTCAGTGTGTACAAAAAAGGCAAAAGTGTAACACTACCAAAAATATTATGAAAGAATTTGGTGACTATCAAAAGCATATGACCTAAAGTACTTGAAAAGTACCTCTAGAATCCATTGCTTCATTGTTGTAAATTAAATAATAAAGTATTTTCGATATAATTGAAGAAGTTGAGAGGGTTTGCCGTAAACAGATAAATGATGACAATATTTATTTTATGCGAATAACAATAGGATTCTAGCAGTAATACTAATAAACATGAACTAATTATCGATCAAGTTATTGTAACATGCATACAAATGAACTTTGGAATAGTTTTACACTTTTTGATTTTTTGTTAAGGTAAATTAGTGATCTATTTTTAATTGTCACGTGATATAATGAAATATAAGGGCGACTTGATTCTGAAGTAAAAAAATAATTCCTTAGTGGACATATTCACTTGATATGAATATTCAGTATTGTTTTCAGAAAGATAAACAGTTTTTAAAATGACAAAAATATTGACGATCATAAAACTCGAGTTGCCTTAAACCACCCGTGTTTTACGAGCTGCAATAATGTAGCCCTCTCCAATTTTTAATGTCTGATGTTTACTGAAAAGAAAAAGAAAAAAAATCGGGAGAGAGCTACATTATTGCAGCTAGTGTTTTACCTGAAACAAGAATACACTGGTTTTTGTTTGACCTGTCTACGAAATATTTTGATTCCCTAGAGAAAAGTAGGGTCATAAAGTGGGGGGGGGGGGGGTATATGGAAATAGAGAAAAATCTTCTTACAATAATAAAACAACAAAAGAAGCTTGGTATTTAGCATAAAAATATATGAATAAAAATCAGCAGATTTTTTCAACTTTTAGAGCAAGATTTGCTGTACTTAGTTGTCAAGATAATTTGATTTGGATATGCTGATTTGATTAGAGTTATGGCTATATTGTTGATCAGGTGAGCTATGTGACCCCTGGGCCTCTTTTTTATTTTCCTATTGAGGGAACATTTACCCATTCTGACACATCTAGCCTCTCTTTTTTTCAGGGGTTATTGGTTCGGGATCTAAAATCCCAAAAAGCAGAAAAATCCCGAATTGACTCGGAGGTTGCTGTGTTGCTGGATTTGAAGAGAAAGCTGGCTGTGGCCCAGGGACAGGACCCCGAGGCCCTCACAGGGGGCAAAGGGAAGAAGGGCAAAAAGAAGTGATCAGAGAGGCCTTCACAAGGGGCTAAGGAAAGAAAAAAGAAAGAAATAAGACGAAAAAAGTGGTCAGAGAAGCCATCATAGACAAAGAATTGTGAATACCAAGAATTTTTAATTTAATTGAATTTATTATTTACTGTAATATAAAAACATTAAAACATCACTAATGGAGCCTTTTTTTTTTAGTTGAAAATTGTTTGCAGCTTGAACTTCAAAAAATTGCTATTGCAATGTGTAATTTATTGCTTGTCATTCATGATTGAACAAAATAACCTTACTCAAAGTATGTGTGGAAAAAGTAAAATGCAGAGGGTTCAAGTACTTGTAGCAATTTACATTGTTGTCATTATGATTTCATAAGTATATTTTAATGACTGAGTATTTTATCATTCACCAATGAGTCAATTGAGAAATAGATACACTCTTAAGGATAAAACCACATCACACGACAATGGATACTTAGCTGGGAAGGCTAAACTCAAGCAGTTTGTGAAACCAACCTGAAGTTTTGATTCCGTAGCTTTGATGATGACACTTAGTGTTTGTTCGAGTGTAATACACTTCTACAAGGAGCTCTAGAAAGTTTGAACAGATACATGTATACATATATTACGAGTGGTTCAAGGTCAAGTTTTATTAACTTCCTATGTTTTATTATTTACTAAATATTACAACAATATAGACTGCCGTTCTCTCTCTCTCTCTCTCTCTCTCTCTCTCTCTCTCTCTCTCTCTAATTGGATAAAGGTACACCACCAGTACATGTATTGTTTAAATAAACACTTTTGTTTGTTTTGTTTTAGACAATAGTAACCAATAAATTGTACCACAGCTATACCACAATTCAAATAAGTCTTTGGTCATATGAATTTCAGAAAAACATGCAGAATTTGATTTTAAATTAATTGACAATCAATGTTAATATGAGTGACAAATTTATAAACAATTCATACATGTATGGGTATATTTGTTGCATATGACAGCATACAAATGTGTAAAAATTCTCTGATGATTGCTCTATAGTAGTAAGGGCTCTCGGTCGTATTTTAAAATATATTTTAAAAAAATCTCTTCAAAAAAAATTTGAAAATGTCTTGAGTTAAGTAGGAATGATATGAATTAGTTGCAATCTTAAAACATGAGATGGTAGTTTTGTTTGATTTTGTTGAGAACTGCTCTTGAAACCTGTAGATGGTGGAGTATTTGAATAATTAAATTCTCAGCCTTGAAATAACCCACTAGTTTGTATGGGAAAGAAACGAACCCTTTTTTGTATAAATCAGGTGTTTATCTAGAATACTATATAATTGTGTTACTTGAGTCCAAAGTCATACAGTGGTGTAGATACATGTATTGTGGATCATAATTGGACGTCCTTTTATAAGACTGGGTGTCTTTGAGAATCTCAATAACGTAACGATGTCACGGAATTAACAGGTGAAATAAGATTGAATCTGAACAGAATAAGCATGCCCCAAAACAGCATTAAGAAAATTATCAGGTTATTTTTTATTTATGTCTTAAAATTCAGTGTTCCCAATTCTTCTGCTACTTCTGAAGTTCTAGCAAATTAAGACGATGACTCTGATAAAATAATTAAATTCGTGATTTTAAATGGTGAACGGGATAAAATCCAATTTTTCTGCTGATGTACCGTTCCTCTCTTTGCAAAAAACCCCATAAGGTCCATAATTCTACATGATAAAGTTGTCTTTAAGTTTGTCCAGTACGATCTTGTATGGAAAGTAACTAATTTTGTATAAATTTAAAACTGTTACGTGCTTTATCATAAACTTTAAAACACGATTTCGTCATTTATTTAAAAAACATTCAATTTTTTAAGGCATAATTAGAATTTAGACTTGCGAATTCATCAGGATTTCCGCAATTTCGTACACATTATTCACTGTAAGTCTCTAAAGACTTTACTGTTTTTCACTATCAATGCATTCATTGTAATCATCAAAAGTTATTACACGAATTTATTTTCTATTCATAAGATGTGACGACATAGCTATGTCCAGTCACTTTATTGACCCCGAATTCTTATTGTTATTCTTTATTTGATTTCTTAAAGTCATTTCGACGCTTGGTCTCACACATGTCACGTGATCGTCGGCAACAAACCAATGTCCAAAACGTTTTGCTCTTTTTATCTTTTCTTGAATCCCAATAATGAAATTGAAGTTAAGAATAAAGGCGTTTTTCAGTTGTTCCGTGTTTGGGTTTTTGTACCACTTCCCATCTAGAAATCTATTCAGTGGTAGGAAGTAGATAACAATGTTTCTGTAATGTTCTAGAATGAGTTCCATCAGCTGAATCTGATCGTTGTGGTTGGATCGTACGAGGTCTTCGTTGTGTAAACATGAAAACGTGGTATCCAATGCGTCCAGGCGGTACACGAGCTCCGCCCAGAGCAGCTTCATCCGAGTCGTGTTCCGCATGTAGTAAAAACCGATCGCTGCTTCGAAAGATTTCTCGTAGGTTGGTATAATTGTCAAGTCGTATTCTTTCTTGCTTGTCACAAAAGACATGGGGTTGCTTACCCACAATGCATCCAGCTCAAAGAGAAAGACGGGTATATTTTCCTGTATAAGCCAATTGACGACCCTGGTTCTGTATATACCGATGCGCATGAAGCCTGCAGTGCAGTACTTCTGTCTGCCGTTCATCTCTTCGAACACACTAATGTACACAACAGTTAGTGATGGATATTGGGCGGAAATGTCCCTGTAAACTGATTTGTCCGTGACTAGAACCAACACCTGGGAGTAATTCACCATTTTGTCAGTATGACACATCCAGTTGGTAAGAAAAGGAACAAATGCTTTGTTTATAAACGTCACCATTACCATTCCATAATAAATGGCAATTCTCTTTGCTTCACGAACAACATGCTTTTTGTCTTCATTTTCTAGCGCGTTTTCTTCAAGTCTGTGCTGAGTTTTGTTCGCACAAATTGACAGGGGGATTTTGTCATTGCAAACTTCCTCTAGTTTGTCACGGGGAGTTAGCTTTACTGATAGCAGTCCTATTGTCAGCAAGACTAGTAAGCATATCATGGAACGGCGCTGAAAATGTGTGAAACCATAAATATGAATAATGTACTAGCAATTCACCAATTTGAAATGCATTTTATCATCAAATGACAAAATATTATTGGTGCCAGACATTGTAACTCAAGAGAAAGACATGTATTTCACATTGACAAAGAAAATTGGAGGTT
The DNA here is from genome assembly GCF_902806645.1 of Magallana gigas. Lineage (NCBI taxonomy): Eukaryota > Metazoa > Mollusca > Bivalvia > Ostreida > Ostreidae > Magallana > Magallana gigas. The sequence continues at coordinate 1,685,095 of NC_047559.1, read as the reverse complement.
TTAAATGGTTACTTACTCAGTGACGCCATTTTTAAATAAGATGTAATTAAAGAAAAAACTTTAAAATTTATGCTAATTTATTTGGATTTTCCTTTACCTTATGACAGCATACAGGCCAAAAATAAAATATTTAATATGTAAACGGTGTGACCGTTGGACCGAGCGCAGATTTAACACAGTGCAGTTTGATATTTGTAGAACAAAATTTATCTGAACCGCACACAAGATCCGCCTGGTTGCCTGCTCAAATCATTAGCCAAAGTTTGACTAAACGTCGCGTGCTCAGTCTACATTATGACTTCATGTTTCAGCCGTGAATCGTACACGTTTTGTCGTCGGAAATAACCGAAGAGAGTTACGTTATTCCAATTTTTTTTTAAATTTCTTCTTTCATTGTTTATCAATTTAATTCATAGAAATGCTGCGGTAATAAAACAAAATACTCTATCCAGTATCTAAAAGATTAGTTCGTTTTTTCTTTCTATCTGATAATTTGATAAGACATACATAGAACTAGTCGTGTTTCTTGATTGAAGCACTATTGAAATTTATCTGGTGTCCTATTTTATTTCTTTTAATTCAAATTACCTTCTATTGAAACACTAGAAAATTCTAATCGAGTTTAGGGGCAATAAACATCGATAAGTACCAGTCAATCAATGATCGAGCTAACTTTTTAAAACAAAATGGCTGCCAATATGGCGGCGCCCAGAGCTGGAAGAAATATTTTTTGGCCATAGTACCCCTGATTCAAATTTCATTTTCACTGATTTTCTTATATAAATCCTCGCTTCGCGAGGCGGGCTTCGCCCGCCTCTCGCTGCGCTCGGTATAAATATTTTAATTCTGGTTGTAACGCGCTCTCTGATTGGCTAAAAAATATTTTATATCGTTTAAAGAATGTTGCCTACGTCATAGTAAGACTTACGTAAAAAACGTATCAATACGCATGAGGCCTGTTCAACAGAGCGGGTGCTCGCGAGCGCTCGCCAAAATTCCCTATACCCGCAACACAAATTTGGCGAGCGCTCGCGGGCGCTCTCTCTGCTGAACTCGCTTCTGACATTACGTTTTAATTTTGTACAATTTTACGTCATTTTAACGAGGGCGAGTACAGAACGAGTACGCACGCTTTCGAACAGCGTTTTATTTGTATTGTGACGTCATCTTTTTGCTTTGTTGACGCCATGGCGTGATAGTTTCAACTGCAGATATTCAGCGAAATTTGTCGAAAATAGCTCGATTGATGCGTAAAATTGATGCCGGTATTATATTGTGGAATAAGCATAAATGTCTCGAAGTATAAGCTATATTTTGGCTCGGTTTGAAAACGTGAAGAGGGTTCAGCAAGCCTAGCCCTCACGTTTTCTTAACCCGCCTAAATATAGGTTAATTTCTATATTTCAAGACAGTAACCATGTATTTTATATTAATGACCCTTAATATTCGATGTTATATATTTATTTATTACTTAAATGTGCATGTCTGAATGTTGTAATAATACTATAAAGATCACCATTTCCGTCTTTGTCAAATAAAAAAATAGCCATTATCTGGCAAACTGGGAAATTGGGCATAAAAAAACAACTTTGCTAAGACCCCTGGATCAAACCAGGAGGTAAAAGTTTTTTTTTATTTGACCATTTGATGCCTTTAAGCAATAACTTTAATTTGTAGAACAGAAAAAGAAATCCCTAGGGCAGAAGTTTAAAAAGAATTAAATGTAAAATATGTGCAAAATTGATACATTTCAAGCAAAATCCCATAGGGTCCTATGTTAAAGATTAACAAACTTAGAGATGACCCCTTGAACAAACGGTGTGGTGAATGTCTGATTTTTTTCCTTAAAATAATAATCATATCGGTAGAAATTCATGTAAAAAATTTCATAAAAAAATCTAGGGCAGAAAAAATTAGACCCGGCCTCGTTAAGGTCAAATGACTGTTTTTATCTAAATGAAGAGTAAAAAATTAAATTATAAGCAATGAATTCAATGTTTATTAGTTTTAAATTATATAAAATGGTTTGAAACAGTTTACGCTTCTTTATAAACCGCTTCGAGGTTTATAAAGCCTAAGTTAAACTGCCCCAAACCATTTTATATCGTATCAAACAAATAAATATTGAATTCATTCCTTAATTATAAAGTATGACTAATGGATATTTTTTTGTTGACAATTTTTTGACAATCCGTCCTCCTGATTTACTTTACATTTCACGATATACGTGTATGTATTTTTTTTAATATGTATCCCCGAGTACCCAAACTCCGTCACCATAAGCAGAAAACATTCCGCGTTTCTCTGTTAATTATTTTTTGCGGTTTATATCATTTGCAGCCACTAAATATAACCTGAAACGATATAATTTATAAAATTATAAACACAAATATTTTTTTATTATTATTATTCAAATAAGCCCTCTGAATACGACGTTTATCACACGTGCTATCCTAACTTATGAACCTAACTCCGTCACCCACATGATCTATGATACGCCAGGGAATGAAAACACATTAACAATTTAGTTTAAACTCAACTTGTATCTAGGTCAAGTTTTAATAAGTAAAATCGTTGTATACAATTTAAATTGTATTTAATATCATCAAAGTGAAATGATAGCCAGAATAAAAAAAAAATGGGTCGTTGTAACTACAATCACAATGACCTTTTCAGAATGTATGGGTGCCGTTTGATTTCTGTCCTTACATATTTCAAATATATCATATCAAAAATGAATATATTAATGATTATATTATTTATTACATTTTTAATAAATGTAGCATATTCTAAATACCGACATACCGTATATATCTGTAACCCTGTATTAGGCAAATATTACGGCATGAGCGATTTGACGTTATCATCAAACGTAGTGCATAAACGCTATTGCGGACTGAAAAAAATGTATTAATAACCTCAATAAAAAATTAATTACATGTGAAATGTTTCATCTTGACCTCTCTTAAAATAACTGACCACCGTAAATAATCAAATAGGCCCGCATGTCAGAAATATCGTTATTTTAGTGCACCCGTGAAAAAGTGTTAGCTGATTTCACGCAATTATTGTTGCATAAAATGAACAAGATGTAATTTTGTTAAGTTAGAACACATTCTTAAATTTAACCGTTGTAAATTGTTGACATTTGATTGAAGATTTTTGACATGCAAAAAATAACGTCATAATCGCACTTGATTTCAAACGGCGAGGAGTTTCCCGAAAGTGACGGAGTTAGGGTAGTGACGGAGTTAGGGGGCTATGCGATATTTATTAAGGCTGTTTAAAATTAATTCTACGTTTAACGTCACATGAAAATTTAAAACCTACGAGGGAGGGAGGAAAAAATAAACAAACAAAAATTTCAAACAAGTGTGTATTTATTGAAAGTCACCCATTTAGTTATCAATACAGCACTGTCATGTAATACATATGGTAGGATTCATGTTAATTTTTCATTTTCAAAGAATATACTTTTGTGTAATTTATGTTTATATCCTTTCTGTGTGTACATCATGTATACTGGACGAGAAGTGGAGTGATTTGCAAGCACAGGAAGTTGTACATCCAATGGATTTACATCAACATAGCAACCGAAGGGAAAACTTTTTCTTTTCAGGGAAAATGTTGCGCAACACATGTGATTCACGGATTATCTAAAATCAAAATAATGACATTATTTCACACATTTTCATAATGACACATTTTAAAATTTATCATATCAGAGTTTTGTTGTAAGAATCACTGTACCTACTTCTAAGAACTCAAGACAGGGTTCTTGAAATAACTGCCAACCTACAAGTGTATTCCACTTCTCTCCGTTCTTCCACTTTAGCTGGATCACCTATTAGTTTCTTCCTCTTTTGAGGTTTTGTTAAAGAAGATGGGTAGTCATTTCAGTTGTTGATGGAACACTTAAATAAATATATACAACAAACCTCGTTTTTGCCTTTTTGGGCGGAAGTTTGTTCAGCATGGTACAGGCTCTGTGACTTGACAACCGACATTAAACAATCTCGAAATAAGATTTTTACTGCCAACTTCGATCATGTGTTTGTCTGATCCATTATTGTTGGCTTTTTTTTACTTTGATAGTGGCATAGACTCTCATTTTCTTCGAATTGTGAAAACTGAATACCTCAATGCTGTCTTTAAGCATGTTTTTATCTCATACAGGATGTAGAATTCAGTTGCTAAATGAAAACCCAAACCGGATTTGTTTGTTTTTTCGAAACGACAATTTCGACGAAACCTACACGCGCGGGTAACGTTAAACGTAGAATTAATTTTAAACAGCCTAAAGGTTCGAATAACACGTGTTCGTGTTTATTTACACCTGTAATATATTGGTTAGTTGTTGGTCACCTTGTCAGGTGACATTTAAATATTCATTGCACGGGTTTTAACTGACCGATGTTAGCGCGGAAAGTTATATAGCCATTCGAAGGCTCTTTTCAGTGGAGATAACTTAATTCCCACCCACCCGCCCTTGCTTTTGATGTTTATTGGAATATTATGTTAAAATATTTTTTTATTTTGTAGAAATGAAGATAGAGAAGAAAACTTGTGTATTTCATGAATAAGTAAACTGCACTTCAGAGCGCTTCACATCCTAACATACGTGTTTGTGTTTTATTTTATGAATTATTTATGTTCGTTTGAGTGGAACGAAGAAGAACATAAGTGAAAATACGATCTTCTGAAAAATTAAAATGATCAAAAGAAAAATCCCGAATGTAAAGTCACCCAAAATATATAGTTTTTATAGTTTTTATAATACACTAGACTTTGACTCGTGCGTGCACGTGTTAACAATTTGCATATCGGACATTTACGAAATAAATACATCGAAACACCGTATTGTTGACATTTACATACCAAAGCAACGCCATTAATTTCACTACACTTTCCTAGTTAGAATAGATCTAATCTAACTGTGTCTTAGGAAAGGCCCTCACCATGGACAGTTAGAATGCCTCTCATATACCCGTAATGTAACAGAAAATTGCAGAATCGCTCCGAAACGATTTTAGAGAAAATTAATGAAGTTGTATTGAAAATAACAGTCAAATTAATCATAATAAACCATTTTGAGACTGACTGTAAATACCTTTCATCTAAAAATTTAATCCAAATAATGTAAATATTCAACACTTTTTCAACAACGTACACGTATTTTCTTTGCTACAGAGACAATACATGGAACGCATTCTACTCGGGTCCGTAGGACATAAATATAAATATATTTTTATCATTTTAACGATAAAACATTCTGTATATTATATTTCACTCTCCTAAGAAATATATCGTGAATTTTATGCATGAAATCAAATATTATTTTGCCATCACGAAGACAAAAGTAAATACTAAGTAAATATGTATATTCAAGATATTTGTTAATTTATAATTTCTCTCATAAGAAATGAAAAATATATATGAACTGAATATGTAGCAATTAAATTTCCAATGAAAATTTACACATATTTCTATTATCGTTTCTGAGTTTATTCATGCAAATATGATATTGTGGAAACATAAACTAAAGTTCCCGTTAGCGTGAATGTATTGCGCACGCGCTAGATTGTAAAATCCAAAAAATCCAGATAATTTCCGGGATATTTTGAGGAAATTTCACTAATTATTAATTAGCAAAGCTTAATTGAGTAAAAATAAAAACAAATTGGCAATCTTCAAGTACCAATGATGTTAAAAATAAGTAAAACAAAAGGAAGTACTCTTCCGATTTACCGGTATTAAAGCCCAAAAAATTGAGTCTGTTATTTTAATATAGTAGTATAGAAGTATAGATTGTCTACAATACCCTATAAATGGTTTTTCATTATCATAAGGGGATTTTTTCATTCTGTATTTATAAACCTTATCCTTAATGAATATCTTTTTTAATATTTACATTTCCATGTATCCCCGTCCATGATAAAACTACGATCGAGTCAGGTTTTTAAACAATTTTTCAATAAATTCATCATAAGCATACTGACAAAATTAAAGAGTTCAACAGCATAACGTAGTTACTTATAACTGTGGCAATATTAAAACTTTAAAATATCTGTGTCAAATGACGTACATTATTTTGGCACAACCTCTGTTAAAAATTGAATACAGTTTATGAATGACAGTGGCACTAAATGAATACAAAGCATTAAGTTTTCAGTAGCAACTTTTTAAAAATATTCCAGTCCGAATTTCCTCTTTCCATTTTGAAATCTTACTTTCAATTAAACAAAGATCTGACTGATGATGACTCTAAAACATTTATAGAATCATATACTGATATTTACCTTATTCGGCTGACAGAGTCAAATTGAATGTTTAATATTTTGAGATATTCTGTCTTCGGTAAACTTAGCTACTAGTAACTGGCTACTAGCAACAGGTGCGAGAAGTAAGAAAACCTAGCTACTTTTAGCTGGCTAGGACTTGATATTAATACGGAATACTAGTAATTAGTTACTTGGAGATATGTACTACTTTTTAACTATAGCATCAATTCATTAAAACATTTTAAGATACATGTATGTTGTCAGATGTTGGAGAAATTTATCAGTTGAGGTAAAATGAGTTCAGGTACATTTTCTCAACTCAGTAAGAGCAAAATAAATAGGATCAGTAATTATCAGTACTAAGTTTTTCAGTACCGTCAATGAAATATTTGCAATCATAAGAGAAAAATTTAATTAGTATTGTACCCACAACTGGTAGATCGCAACCATTATAACAAATAACAAAGAGAGCATTTATTGTTTAAATATAAATTAAATTTTAAGCATTACTTAAGAACAAATCAATATGAAGAAATATTAAAAAAATGCTTTTCTTACTTTCATTAATAACATGGCTCTAAACCATCCAATTACGTAATTCCGGCAGTTGTTACAAAAACTTTAAGAACAATGGATGGTATATGCATTACAAATAAAAACCGGAACTTCAGACTATCTGGAGAAAAAAGATTATTTTAAGTGGTACAATTCACTTAAGCTTTATGCAACATTAATTGCAAGAACCATATGAAGTATTAATTAAGTATTTACAGTAACTGAATACTTTCAACCCAACTTTATCTGGTAAAATTTAATTACAACAAAATATCGGCAAAATTTGTATTTTTAGAAAATGGATTCCTTCTTGGTGTCTTTATATATTTTTCTAGATTACTGTCATGTTGTAAATTTTATTTACTGCCATTCGGTAAATTCAAAATTTACAACATGACATTACCATAGCAAGCAGTAGCCCCTTCCTTCTCAGTGTTATTTATTTGTAATCACTTAAATAATATCTAATCAACTTATTGTTTAATGTATTTTTCGGTTTTATCCCGATAACGACAAAGAGCACACGGTGGGGTGACCGGTCAGCAGAGGATGCTCACATCTCCATGACAACTGACCCTGTAGCTTTAATATTCGTAGAGGCCCGTGTATGCTCTACTCCTGTTTCGTATTTTTTCTTTGGACATTCGATTTTAAACGCTGTTCGTTATCACTTGATGTGCTGTACAAGTAATTGCAAAATTTTTACTATATATACAAACCGTATGTGACGTACGTCATTGAACTCGTTAAACGTGTAGGGAGAGGGCGTAATAAGTTTTCATAACTTGTGCTAAATCCCTTTGTAACAATGCATTTCGCTAAATTATGTTCAAATCAACAGGCTGTTGTCTCATTAAATCAGTTTTAGACACTAAGGTACTATTTAAAAAATAACCCAAACCAAAACCTTTATATGTTAACATTTTCTTTAAAAAAAAATCAAATGGTAATCCTTAGTAATCACATTAAAGTTGTTCACGCTTTGAGCAAGGTTATGCATCTTAAATCTGGTGTTAAGCATCTGTTAACTTTGAATTACTTCTAATTTACTTTTATGTCTCTACGAACATTCGAATAATAAATGATTCACCGTCCAAAGGTAAATTTTAATTATTCGCAAAACTTTTATTTCGTGATTGACCGATGAAAATCCTGTTCATGGGGACAAATTTTCGCAATCAAGATGTAGAATACCAGAATAATAGAATATCAAAACCGCCTTTAAATCAGTACATTTGTTAAAGTAATAAGCCAACAAAAAATATAACCTACAAGTTTGACCTTACTGGTACTTTGCAATCTACACGTGTGTTCATTCGTGTACATACGTGTTGAAATTCGTCATCATGGCATAATTCTCACATTTTTCTAAACATACACGTACACTTACAATGTACACGTGCATTTGCTGAACTTCTCTGCGTACTTGTAGGTGAGATATTTCCGGGCGGAGTTTCGTTTGTTAATATAACATTAATAACAACTTGCTCTTTTGCTTTAGATTATTGTTGACAAATTGACAGATCGTGCGTGTTATTTTTAAATCACCTTTTAGTCACAGTTAACTGTGCAGCAGAACTCCATTATGTAACGTTGTGTATCAGACATTCTTGTTATAATCTTGTTATAATATGAAGTGAACAGTGTTATTACTTACCCCTGCTTTGTATTAATAAAAAATTATAAAAATGTTTCTAGATAGGTTGCCCTTTTCTCTCTCTCTCTTTTTTTTTGGCTTTGTTTGATAAGGTTCTAATTAAGAACAATAATAGAAAGACTAAATAGTGCATAAACCAGGACTTCCGTTTTGATTATTTCAGCTGTATCACAGAAATAATAATGATGATAAAGGTACCTCGTTTTAGGCTTAATAGAATTACAAGTATTCATAAAAAACGTCACTAAACACAAACAAATTCACACTTGTCAGATCTCATAGCTAAATTCATGCAGCTGAAAATGTAGAAAAGTTCGCGAAAGTTTAAATCTTCTATTATTCGAAATCTGAATAATTATGATGATATTGATTTAAATATTGTTTTTTTTTATAAAATAAAATTGCATTCAAAAATATATGCAATGTAGAATTAGATACAAGCCTATGTTATATTTGCAATCATATAGGAGAAAAATGTAATAAGTATTTTTCTTGTAATGCTAACAACTGTTTAGATCGCAACCATTATAGCAAAGATAGCAGTTATTGTTCAAATATAATAAAAAGAGCATACTTAAGAATAAATCAATATGAAGTAATATTTAAAAAGTAAATACTTTTCTTACTTTCATTGTTAACATGGCTCTAAATCATCCAATTACGAAGTTCACGAGTTATTACAAACACTTTAAGAATGTCTAAAACGCATTACAAATTAAAACCGGAAATTCAGACTCTCGAGATAAAAAAGATGATTAAGTCACACATAAGGGGGCTGTGATCGGTGTAGCACGAGGGCCGTGATTTTGAAGCGGTGAAAGTCAGTCATCGAGTTTGCCCCTTTCGATCACTGTGAGTTTACAGCAACTTTACGTCAACTTTTGTTGTATGATGTTATCCTTTTCCCCACAGCGCACTTGCGATAATGTGTAGAAAAAAAACGTGATTTTTATGTGAAGTGTGTCGTTTAACATATTCCATCGAAATATAGGAAGTCCTTTTAGGTCGTAGTTTTTGAAATCATTTGGAACTTGAATTTGAGTTAATTAAGACTAGTGTTTAATTGATAGGATTTGGATTTGTTCAATAGCTTGTTCACTTTTTTTTCTAAACGGCACAGGTGATCCCAATTAAATTATGCCAGGGAAAGTTGAGAGTTTTTTTTTTTTGCTTTTTAAAAATTCAGTACACTCAGTAAACTCAGTACACTCAGTAATTCTTTAATTTCTTCATTTTTATTGCTCGTAGCGTTTAAGACCGTTCATCAGTAATAAAATAAAAGTGATTATTTTAGTTGTATTTATACTATATACTACATGTATATACAAATATTTTTTACTACGTGCATTTAACATTTTAAAGTTAATGTGCAGATTATATTATTATACTTTCATGTTAAATACTGATATCTGATGGGTTTAGAGGACAATCCGTTCTATTACCCTCAGAGTTAGCAACACTGTTGGCAACGGGTAACACAACGAATTGTTACATGCGCGTAAATTATGCGCGTACGGTTCGCCGTAGAATCCTTGTCATTTCTATATAAAAGCAGAAAAATTTTCTCTAAAATTTAGACATTCAGTATAATAAGATAAATAGTGCCTGTTGGGAGAGTAACAGTTGAAATTGACACCCCTCGAAAATCATTGTCAACCTCCGCTTCGCGTCGGTTGACAGTGCTTTTCTCGGGGTGTCAATTTCCACTGTTACCCTCCCAAACAGGCACTATTTATATATTACAGCTTTATATTTTATCCACACATAATAATAAAAAAAATGAATACATATAAATCAATTCGTCAACAATTTAACGTGTCTTTGGCTGTCGATCACATGCACGACCAAACTCATGCTGTGCACACAACAATACAGGGTCACTTTCGGAACAATCATTATATTTTTACACATACACGTATACTTTATGTATTTTACACTACAGACGAATCAAAGTGCAAGAATCTGATTAAACAGGGTAAAACTTCCAAAAGAGAACCCCTACCCCGGAAAACAATGTTTTCCTCGAATTATACTCTTTCCCAGATAAATGTCTGCATCAACGCACGAACTATCTATATACAACCTGCCCTTCATGATTGTTGAAACAAAGCCTTGAATGTTACGACCATTAGTTTTCGACATTTAAACAAATCGATATAGTTGGTTGATAGTCAGGATAAAATTGTTTTTCCCTGTATGCTGTAAATATATTTCTTTAAAATTTTGAAGTCTTTTTTTCTCATAATTAAATATAACACATTCACTGAGAAGTAAAAACGATTTATATATTTTAATAATTTCCGAAATCTTTTACGCGAATTCTCTAGTGTCCACGGCAATTAATCGTCGTTCTTGTATTTTAAGTCTGCTTTGTAAACTAAGCTTCAATAAAATTAGCTTAAAGTGAAGACTTTTAATTCATAAAAATTGTACTGAACATTATTTTCCGTTTAACAAAAGCTAAAGCTAAAAGGACTCAAAGGTTTTTCTGGAGCATTTCTGTCAACGAAATGCCTTCGTTACCCTCATTTGTTAAATTACAGCGTTTGCAATAAATTACGCGCGTGCATTGATTTTTAAAAATAATTGAGAATAGATATGTTTCCAATAAGCATGCATGCAATTGAATAGATGATTTGTCGTTTTCAGTTCTGTGTCAGTAGTGTCCTTTACAAAAATTTAGATTATTGAGAATCAAAATTTGTACATTTATCATGTAATCATTTTCATCTTTAGATTGAAAATTAATAAAAGACAGTAGTACTAACATCGTGTTTATACACTTAAAAGTCTTCAACAGAGTACCGTGAAAGATTAAAAAAACCCAGAATATGTGCTTATGACGATAAAGCATGGCATTTATAAAGTCCTTGTTCAATAAAATTGTGTCAAATCAATGCAAGGATAATATATCTCCGCAAATATTATTCCCGTATAAATTATCTTAATTATCATTGTCGCAATCCACGGTTCGATATACGTACTATTATATGTATATAAGCAGGCACGTAGCATCGTTTTTGAAAGTGGGGGGCCAGAATCATCCCAAAAATCTTGACAAGCAAAAAAAAAAAAGAAAAAAAAAAGGGAAATAGTTACTTTCCAAAATCCTGAAAATCCTAAACCGGGGGGGGGGGGGGGGGGGGGGGGGGGGGGGGGGGGGGAGGGAAAGTTACTTTTAACTTCAGTGAGCTTATTTTCAAATCAAATTTTTACATGGTCCCTTAAAAGTGGGGGGCCAACTCCATCTTAATTCAATTTTTTGTATGTCAATTTAAGAAAAAATCTTTGCTGCCCAAAAAAGTGGGGGGGGGGGGGAGGCCCCCCTGCCCCCCCCCCCCTGATGCTACGTGCCTGATAAGTACATATATATGTACGATTCTCTCACTTTGTATGCGCACCATGGTTTAAGACACAAAAAGACTGTTGGATTTCTTTGGCGTTAAAGTGTTCAATACATAGATTTCATATATTATAATGATTTGATTTAAAAAAAAAAAAATTCCGGTAAGCCTGGTGTGAGCCGCAAATTGCGCCTTACTGTATTTCATGCGGACATTTTACTAATTGTGAAAAAATACGTACACATTTTGAGTATCCCAACTAATGAATTTTCAATCAACCAATAATAATAATAATATAAAAAAGGTAATTATAAGCTGTCAAATAAATTTAATCTTTAATACCATTTTTTTAACAATATTAACCTATAGTACTGCACTACAATAATAACTTCAATGTATAGAATTCATATACCCGTAATGTAACAGAAAATTGCAGAATCGCTCCGAAACGATGTTAGAGAAAATTAATGAATTTGCATTGAAAATAACAGTCAAATTAATCATAATAAACCATTTTGAGACTGACTGTAAATACCTTTCATCTAAAAATTTAATCCAAATAATGTAAATATTCAACACTTTTTCAACAACGTACACGTATTTTCTTTGCTACAGAGACAATACATGGAACGCATTCTACCCTGGTCCGTAGGACATAAATATAAATATATTTTTATCATTTTAACGATAAAACATTCTGTATATTATATTTCACTCTCCTAAGAAATATATCGTGAATTTTATGCATGAAATCAAATATTATTTTGCCATCACGAAGACAAAAGTAAATACTAAGTAAATATGTATATTCAAGATATTTGTTAATAATACTTTTAACTTCAGTGAGCTTATTTTCAAATCAAATTTTTACATGGTCCCTTAAAAGTGGGGGGGGGGCCAACTCCATCTTAATTCAATTTTTTGTATGTCAATTTAAGAAAAAATCTTTGCTTCCCAAAAACGTGTGTGGGGGGGGGGGGGGGCAGGCCCCCCCCTGCCCCCCCCCCCCCCTGATGCTACGTGCCTGATAAGTACATATATATGTACGATTCTCTCACTTTGTATGCGCACCATGGTTTAAGACACAAAAAGACTGTTGGATTTCTTTGGCGTTAAAGTGTTCAATACATAGATTTCATATATTATAATGATTTGATTTAAAAAAAAAAAATTCCGGTAAGCCTGGTGTGAGCCGCAATTTGCGCTTTACTGTATTTCATGCGGACATTTTACTAATTGTGAAAAAATACGTACACATTTTGAGTATCCCAACTAATGAATTTTCAATCAACCAATAATAATAATAATACTAGACACGATCTCGTTGCGAGCAACGAGGAGGTCTTCCGTCCAATTTTTAGAATAAGGAATGACCTGACTCTTGATCTTCGTCAACGAAACGTATCCAGAAAAGGAGGCGGAACCTATGAGTGTAATGGGTGAAAGACTATATGTCCCTTAGGTGTCTCTTTTTGAGGGATCAGCTCCTTTTTAGAAATTGGTTACCGTTTTTTGAGATATCTGGGAAAAATATTTTTGTTATCCGGTCCTAAAACTCATTTTAAGGTCCAGATAACAAACAATGAATGGTTAAACATTGTTAAGCACATCATTTTGAGCATCTTTTGTTAAATACTGCTTTCCAGATTGAAGATCAAAGTGTTGGACTTCTGGCCCCTTAAAATCCCTAATTACATAACATAGGAGTGAATGATTACCATGTATAGATGAATAACCTTAGAATGAACTTAATTGCCTCTATAACGTATCACAAAATATATTACAGTAAAAATTTATCATTAAAAGACTTTAGAGCCCCCTCAGCCCCTTAATTGAAGGACCAGCCCCTTTTTTGATGTCATAAGAGTATTCTTGTCAGCTCAAACACATTTTGTTCAAGAAGTGTTTATAAATTCTGTACCATTCTCGAGATATCTTGACAGAGTCGTTTTAGGGGCCGACCCTGTAACTCCTTTTAAGGACCGCATAACAAAAAAAATATGGTTGCAAATTGTTAAGCTCAATATTTTGAGCATCTTTTGTTCAATATTGCTTTTCAAAAATTTCCTCTATTTTGAAATATTGAGCATAAAAGTTTTGGACTTCTGGCCCCTTAATATTCCTAATTACGTAACATAGGAGTAAATGACTGCCATGTATAGGTAAATAACATTAGAATGAACATAATTGCCTCTATAACGCATCACAAAATATTTCACAGTAATAAGTTATCATTAAAAGACTTTAGAGCCCCCTTTGCCCCTTTTTTGAAGGGCGAGCCCCTTTTTCATGATTTTAAATGAAAGCTCTAATCAATTCAAACACTTTTTGTTGAACAAGTGTTTACAAATTTTGTACCGTTCTCGAGATATCTTCAGAGGGTCATTTTAGGGGCCGACCCTGTAACTCCTTTTAGGGACTGCATAACAAAGAAATTATGGTAACAGGTTGTTAAGCTCAATATTCTGAGCATCTTTTGTTCAATATTGCATATCAAAATTGTTCTCCATTTTGAGATATTGAGCATCAAAGTTTTGGACTTCTGGCCCCTTAAAACCCCTAATTACGTAACAGAAGTAAATGACTGTCATGTATAGGTGAATAACGTTAGAATGAACATAATTGCTTCTATAACGTATCACAAAATATTTCACGGTAAAAAGTTATCATTAAAAGACTTTAGAGCCCCCTCAGCCCCTTATTTGAAGGGCCAGCCCCTTTTTCATTATTTTAAATGAAAGCTCTAATCAATTCAAACACTTTTTGTTGAACAAGTGTTTACAAATTTTGTACCGTTCTCGAGATATCCTGAGAGGGTCGTTTTAGGGGCCGACCCTGCAACTCCTTTTAGGGACCGCATAACAAAGAAATTATGGTTGCAGATTGTTAAGCTCAGAATTTTTAGCATCTTTTGTTCAATATTGCTTTTCAAAATTTTCCTCCATTTTGAGATATTAAGCATCAAAGTTTTGGACTTCTGGCCCCTTAAAACCCCTAATTACGTAACATAAGAGTAAATAATATCCAAGTCTAGGTATAAAGCGTTAGAATGAACATAATTGCTTCTATAACGTATCACTAATTCTTTCACAGTGAAAAGTTATCATTAAAAGACTTTAGAGCCCTCTCAGCCCCTTATTTGAAGGGCCAGCCCCTTTCTCTTGGTGTCACCTAAAAGCTCTTGACTTTATAAAGATTTTTTGTTCTACATGTTATAACAAAATACAATCGAGGAAAGAGATATTGAAAGAAAACCACAAAAAATCACGACGCTTTTTCAACTGTAATTTTCGAGCTCGGGCGAGCTTCGGCGCTTTTGGTCACAGGAAAATATATATACCACATGTCAGATCTACAACCTTTCGTCTACAATCCCTAAAATTTTGAACTCAATATCTTAAATCGTTTAGGAGTTTACCCCTGGACAAGCCGACCCTCTGAAAACCGTTAAATTGTAAATAACTCAAAACCGGAAGTGACGTCATCATTAAAAAAAAATTTCCAATAAGGTTCAGATCATTATCCATCAGACCTGAAAGTTTCGTGTAAATCGGTCGAGTAGTTTTAGAGAAATCGCGTACACAAAATTGGTTGGGAAAAAAAAGAAAAAAAATAATAACTAGAGCAAAGCTCGTTGCAAAGCAACGAGTGGGTCTTCCGTTCATGTCGGAAGTAAAGCTGGGAGTTCCTGTAAGAAGCAGAGCTCTTAAACCAATAACAAGAGAAACTAAAATAAAAAGATGAAAAAATCGAATCATTCCTGGTATGACTTAACAAAATCCGAAAGATTTTAAGTACGACTTAACAAAAACTTTTCCGATTTCAAGAACGACTTAACAAAAAAATCCGAATGTGTTACAGTACGACTTAACAATTAATTTTTAGGTACAAGTTACTTTAACCAAAAACTTGATACTACTTTCTTAACCAAAAAAGCGGAATCGAAATTTCCGGAAAATTCAATTTTTAAAGCCAAATTTCTCTGTAATGCATAGTCCGATTTTTAAACAGTTTTCAGTGTTAGGTTCAGCTTAAAAAGCTCTACAAAACACATATTCGTTTTTTATTCGATAAAAAAATTCAATTTTTCGAAAAATTAAAATCACTTCCGGTTTCTACCGGAAGTGACAAAAATTTTTTTTTTGTAAAAATGCCATAAGTAAATCCGCAGATTTACAATCACAAAAAAAATTCAAGTCTTTATAAATAACCGTTTACGAGAAAAGTCGTGGACAAAATCACTTTTTGAAAATTTTTAAAATGACGTAACTAGAAAACGGAAGTGACTTAATGACTGAAATTTTAAAAGCTTCAAGGGACAAGTATTTAACATAATCCCTGAAAATTTCTTGCAAATCGGTTGAATAGTTTTTGAGATATAAAGCAAAAAAGAAGTCAGAAGGAAAAACAAGAAGAATAATAATAATAAAACTAGAGCAAAGCTCGTTGCAAAGCAACGAGTGGGTCTTCCGTTAATGTCGAAAGTAAAGCTTGGAAGCAGAGCTCTTAAAACAATAACAAGAGTAACTAAAATAAAAAGATGAAAAAAAATCGAATATTCCTGGTACGACTTGACAAAATACGAATGATTTTAAGTACGACTTAACAAAAACCTTTCCGATTTTAAGAACGACTGAACAAAAAAAATCCGAATGTGTTCAGGTACAACTTAACAATTATTTTTGGTACGAGTTAATTTTACTTTGAACATTACGCTATTTTTCAAACCAAGGACGCGGAATCAAAATTCCCGGAAAAATCAATTTTTAAACCCCGATATCTCTGTAATGCATCGTCCGATTTTCAAACGGATTTCAGTTTTGTATTCAGCATGACCAACTCTACAAACCTCATAAACATTTGAAATTGAAACGAAAAATTCGAAAATTCGAAAATTTTAAAACACTTCCGGTTTGGACCGGAAGTGACGGAAACTAAATTCCAGCCTTATGTCCAAATAAAAACGATCAATGCTTCAACACAGAAAATTCCAAGTCTCTATCTTAAAGCGTTTTTGAAAAACGCCCTGGACAAAATCACTTTTTTAAAATTTAAAAATTGACGTAACGTAAAAACGGAAGTGACGTTGTAATTAAAAATTAAACATCCTAAAGGGACGATGATCCTTTATAATCCCTGAAAGTTTCATGTAAATCCGTTGAAAACTTTTTGAGATATTGAGCTTTAAAAAAGTCAGAAAAATAAAGAAAAAGAATAATAATAATAATAATAATAAAAAGAAACAATAGAATAACAAGAGGGTCTTCCGTTGGAAACGGAAGACCCTAAAAAAACAATAGAATAACAAGAGGGTCTTCCGTTGAAAACGGAAGACCCTAATAATAGGGAAAACGAAACCGAACGAAAACAATAAGGTCTTCCGTTGGAAACGGAAGACCTTAATAAATAAGGTAATTATAAGCTGTCAAATAAATTTAATCTTTAATACCATTTTTTTAACAATATTAACCTATAGTACTGCACTACAATAATAACTTCAATGTATAGAGTTCATATACCCGTAATGTAACTGAAAATTGCAGAATCGCTCCGAAACGATTTTAGAGAAAATTAATGAAGTTGCATTGAAAATAACAGTCAAATTAATCGTAATAAACCATTTTGAGACTGACTGTAAATACCTTTCATCTAAAAATTTAATCCAAATAATGTAAATATTCAACACTTTTTCAACAACGTACACGTATTTTCTTTGCTACAGAGACAATACATGGAACGCATTCTACCCTGGTCCGTAGGACATAAATATAAATATATTTTTATCATTTTAACGATAAAACATTCTGTATATTATATTTCACTCTCCTAAGAAATATATCGTGAATTTTATGCATGAAATCAAATATTATTTTGCCATCACGAAGACAAAAGTAAATACTAAGTAAATATGTATATTCAAGATATTTGTTAATTTATAATTTCTCTCATAAGAAATGAAAAATATATATGAACTGAATATGTAGCAATTAAATTTCCAATGAAAATTTACACATATTTCTATTATCGTTTCTGAGTTTATTCATGCAAATATGATATTGTGGAAACATAAACTAAAGATCCCGTTAGCGTGAATGAATTGCGCACGCGCTAGATTGTAAAATTTAAAAAATCCAGATAATTTCCGGGATATTTTGAGGAAATTTCACTAATTATTAATTAGCAAAGCTTAATTGAGTAAAAATAAAAACAAATTGGCAATCTTCAAGTACCAATGATGTTAAAAATATGTAAAACAAAAGGAAGTACTCTTCCGATTTACCGGTATTAAAGCCCAAAAAATTGAGTCTGTTATTTTAATATAGTAGTATAGAAGTATAGATTGTCTACAATACCCTATAAATGGTTTTTCACTATCATAAGGGGATTTTTTCATTCTGTATTTATAAACCTTATCCTTAATGAATATCTTTTTAAATATTTACATTTCCATGTATCCCCGTCCATGATAAAACTACGATCCATTTACATGGTCCCTTAAAAGTGGGGGGCCAACTCCATCTTAATTCCTTTTTTTATGTAAATTTAAGAAAAAATCTTTGCTGCCCAATCTTTGCTGTCCATTTCAATTTTCGATGGATTCATGGTGGCTCAGTTTTCATGGTGTTCTTGGGTAGGTCTCCCTCCTGAATTTGCATCCTTGATGAAAACAAATTTGAAGAGTTATCTTAAACCAGTGCATCCATGAAATTTAGCAAAATACCCATAATCCACAAAAATTAGCCCCCAGAAATTTAAATAATTCCACAGAAGATCAGTAAAGGAAGAAAAAATCCTTTCTTGTAGGGATAAGCAGCTTTTATGGGTGGCTATTTCTTTAATAAATAGTTTTACTGTATAGGAAGGACATCTTTTAAAATCTAGGAAAAATATAAGGAATGTAATATTTTTGTTTTTTTGGAAAGTAAGAAGCCAGAGGTGGTATCGTCAGGGACAACAGCCAATGGGGCGGTGGACAGCCAGGAAGTGGAGAGACTGACGGAGGCCGTCTCAAAACAGGTCCGTCCTGAAGTATTCCTCCTCTATTTCTTAAGGAAACCGATTGTGATTCATAGCTCTATAGAAATTACAGGGCTGAGGTCTATACGATACAGTTCAAACCAGTTTATCAATTTCTTTAATCTAAGAAAAAATTACATCAGACTTAAGTTCCCCCCAAAAAGGAGCATTCACTGGCTATTCTATTGACTGTAGTGATGTACATTAACAGTAATATAGTCGCTTTTCCCTGCCTTATAGGATTAATTGAATTATGCAAACATAGTACATGTTTAAAAATAAAATGTTTGTAAAATGCTTTCTTTGGTGATTCATGTTGGCTATGAAGGTAGAAATTTTAAAGAAAAAAGTAATGCAGGTTATGTATTTTTTTCTGCAATGCTGCCAACCAACATACCCGTATGAATCACCAAAGAAAGCATTTTATTTGTTGAATAACATCATAATGAATCACTTGTGTGGATATATATCATAAGAATACATTTATCGTACAACAGTAGGTAGTACATTTTCATCTACATGTTGTGTACAAGTATAACATCAGAATACAACAGTAGGAAGTACATTTTTATCTGTATATGTTTAGTAGAAGTACCTTCAGAATACATCTATAGTACAACAGTAGGAAGTACATTTTGATATGTTTAGTAGAAGTACCATCAGAATACATCTATTGTGTAACAAGAGTCTTTATACTTGGTGCGGAATTACAGCATCACAATAGAGCTTTAAATTCTGGAACAGGCAATAGTGTCTACACTTAGTGTGAGAATAGATTATCATAAAAGATGTGGAAAACATCTATTCTAACAGGCATTGATCTCTTTGTTTGTGGGTATGATAAGGCAACTCTTTTAGTGATCGATTGAGTAAAATTCTCATCAATATTTGATCAATATGATGTTACAATAAGCAGCATTAGTCATATTTTATTCAATGAATCTGTCATTTTTAACTTTACCTTGTGTCCAGACTACAGGCGTAAAATATTACTAGAAAGTCATCTAACTGAATATATCTTCGATTTCTCTGTATTAGGTATATTTATCATTGATGACATCACATGCATGTTTAGTAGGGAAGATCAATGTCGGTAGACAAATCATTGGATTGCTGTGTAAGCAATGCCGAAATAAGACGTATTTAATACAGATCCCCAAGATTTAGATAAGTGTCAGTTACAGTATAATAAGGATAATATTATTTTGGCTATTTTGTTTTATAAGCGAGTGTAATAAGGTAAGCAGATAGACATTTATATGGCTTGACCACTCTTTCCTCTGCCAGTGTGTACAAAATTGGCAAAAGTGTAACATTACCCCAAATATTATGAAAGACGAATTTGGCAAATATCAAAAGCATATAACCTAAAATACTTGAAAAGTGCTGCTGAAATCCTGTGCACTGTTGTTGTAAATGAAATATTGTAGTATTTTCAATAAAATTGAAGAAGTTTTGAGGGTTTGCGATAAATAAAATCAATATTTTTTTATGCGAATAATAATGGGATTCTAGCAGTAATTCTTATAAACGTGAACTAATTGTCAATCATATTATTGTAACATGCATACATATGAATTTCGGGGTAGTGTTACACTTTTTGATTTTTTTGTAATACTATAGAATAACAGCTTCAAAGAGCAACCTGATTCCGAAGTAGAAATATAATTCATTATGAATTCACTTGATATGATATTCAGCATTGTTTTCATAAAAATAGACAATTATTAAAATGACAAAAGTATCAACAAACATGAAACTGGGAGTTGCTTAACCTACCCGCGGTTTACATAAAACAACAAACACACTGGTTTTTGTTTGACCTGTCTGTGAAATATTTTGATTACTGAGAGAAAGGTAGGGCCACAAAATTTGGGGGGGGGGGGGGGGTTATAGGAATAGAGAAAAATCTTTTTACAAATTATAGAACAATGCAAGGAGCATGGTATTCACCATAAAAATATGTGAATAAGAATTGACAGATTTTTTTAAGTCAAGATATTTTGATTTTGATACTGTAATGCTGATTTGATCAGAGTTATGGCTATATTGTAGCTCAGGTGAGCAATGTGGCCCCTGGGCCTCTTGTTTACTTTCTTTTTGAAGGGACATTACCCCATTCTGACACATCTAGCCTTTTATTTTTTTTTAGGGGTTATTGGTTCGGGATCTAAAATCCCAAAAAGCAGAAAAATCCCGAATTGACTCGGAGGTTGCTGTGTTGTTGGATTTGAAGAGAAAGCTGGCTGTGGCCCAGGGACAGGACCCAGAGGCCCTCACAGGGGGCAAAGGGAAGAAGGGCAAAAAGAAGTGATCAGAGAGGCCTTCACAAGGGGCTAAGGAAAGAAATAAGAAAGAAATAAGACGAAGAAAGTGCTCAGAGAAGCCATCATAGACATAGTTGTGAATACCAAGAATTTTTAATTCAATTGAATTTATTATTACGGGCCGCCGGAAGGCGGTCCGTTATTTGATACACATCTAAATATTGTTACTGCGTTTCTGCGGGATAGTTCTTTTTTTTAATAGAATTAATACTATGCTTATTTTTATGAATTAAAGTTAATTTGCATGTAGAAATATTTTTATGCCTTTTAGAAAATATCACATATTTTTTGTTTTACTCGTAAATGGAAAGTAGGTCATACATAGTAGATTGTCGTATTTGGCGCGTTTTTATCGAGACTATAATCTATTCGGAATATTTCGGAGTTCTTCATTCTTTTCAAAACAATGCACCGGACATACCAAAGACCTGAAATACTAAAGACCTGAATGTCATTAAATTATATTTAAATGATATATCTGAAATTCTATCTGCCGTGTCAAAATAAATGACTTTGCGTGTGTATTATTATATTTCCATGTAAAATGTGGTAGAAAATCTGGTGGAAATCTGAATTTCTATCTGCCGTGTCAAATAAAATGACTTTGCATGTGTATTATTGTATTTCCATATAAAATGTGGTAGAAAATATCATGAAATGACATTATATCAATTATTTACGCAAGAATATGACAGAAATGAAAATTTGAATTGACTGGAAAATTTGAACTAATCAATTTTTATTTTATTATGATTGAGGTCCCTTGAAATCATATATTAAACTAATGCATTCAGTTTTCATTCAGTACAATGCAACAACAAAAAAACCAAAATAGTTTGAAGTACATAATCTCCGAATGAAAAATGATTAGTTGAACTTTTATTAGAGTAATGTACAGAGCAATGTGCTCTCCATTACTTCATACTATTGCAATCATACATGCTTACAATAACGAAATCGATTCTTTATGATAATAGTAAAATGTTCAACTTCAAAACAAGTTGTTGAAAGTATATTAAAATTTACCATAAAAATTAGTACAACCAACTCTTATTTTCTTCTTTATGGTGCATGTGTTTTTATGTAAACAACCAATGATTCATACAACAATTATATTTTTTGCGGCCCATTTGACGCTTGCGTCAATATGATTTCTTGTTATGTACTGTAATATAAAAACATTAAAACATCACTAATGGAGCCTTTTCTTTTTAGTTGAAAATTGTTTGTAGCTTGAACTTCAAAAAATTGGTTTTGCAATGTGTTATTTATTGCTTGTCTTTCATGTCTGAACAAAATAACATGACAAAAAGTATGTGTGGAAAAAGTAAAAGGGAGAGGGTTCAAGTACTTGTAGCAATTTACATCGTTGTCACAATGATTTCATAAGTATATTTTAATATGACTGAGTATTTTATCATTCACCAATTAGTCTTAAGAAATAGATAGACTCTTGATGATAAAACCACATCACATGACAATGGATACTTAGCTGGGAAAGCTATACTCAAGCAGTTTGTGAAATCAAGTTTTGATGTGGTAGTATTGATGTGTCTGACTGCCTACATTTATAGATGACACTTAGTTTTTGTTTGGGTGTAATACACTTCTACAAGGAGCTCTAGAAAGTTTGAACAGATACATATATACATATATTACGAGTGGTTCAAATTCAAGTTTTATTAAATTCCGATGTTGTTTTATTTACTAATTATTACATGTACAACAATGTAGACTACCGTTCTCTCTCTCTCTCTCTCTCTCTCTCTCTCTCTCTCTCTCTCTCTCTCTCTCTCTCATTGGATAAAGGTACACCACCAGTACATGTATTGTTTAAATAAACACTTTTGTTTGTTTTGTTCTAGACAATAGTAACCAATAAATTGTACCACAGCTATACCACAATACAAATACACTGTAAGTCTTTGGTCATATGAATTTCAGAAAAACATGCAGAATTTGATTTTAAATTAATTGACAATCAATGTTAATATGAGTGACAAATTTATAAACAATTCATACATGTATGTATTGTTGCATATGATAGCATACAAATGTGTAAAAAAAAATTCTGGTGATTGCTCTATAGTATTAAGGGCTCTCGGTCATATTTTAAAATATGTACAAAAAAAATCTCTTTAAAACAAAATTTAAAAATGTCTTGAGTTAAGTAGGAATGATATGAATTTGTTGCAATCTTAAAACATGAGATGGTTGTTTTGTTTGATTTTGTTGAGCACTGCTCTTGAAACCTCTAGATGGTGGAGTATTTGAATAATTAAATTCTCAGCCTTGAAATAACCCACTAATTTGTATGGGAAAGGAACGAACCCTTTTTTGTATAAATCCAGTGTTTATCTAGAATACTATATTATTGTGTTACTTGAGTCCAAAGTCATACAGTGGTGTAGATACATGTACTGTGGATCATAACTGGACGTCCTTTTATAAGACTGGGTGTCTTTGAGAATCTCAATAACGTGACGATGTCACGGAATTAACAGGTGAAATAAGATTGAATCTGAACAGAATAAGCATGCCCCAAAACAGCATTAAGAAAATTATCAGGTTATTTTTTATTTATATCTTAAAATTCAATGTTCCCAATTCTTCTGCTACTTCTGAAGTTCTAGCAAATTAAGACGATGACTCTGATGAAATAATTAAATTCGTGATTTTAAATGGTGAACGGGATAAAATCCAATTTTTCTGCTGATGTACCGTTCCTCTCTTTGCAAAAAACCCCATAAGGTCCATAATTCTACATGATAAAGTTGTCTTTAAGTTTGTCCAGTACGATCTTGTATGGAAAGTAACTAATTTTGTATAAATTTAAAACTGTTACGTGCTTTATTATAAACTTTAAAACACGATTTCGTCATTTATTTAAAAAACATTCAATTTTTTAAGGCATAATTAGAATTTAGACTGTTGCGAATTCATCATGATTTCCGCAATTTCGTACACATTATTCACTGTAAGTCTCTAAAGACTTTACTGTTTTTCACTATCAATGCATTCATTGTAATCATCAAAAGTTATTACACGAATTTATTTTCTATTCATAAGATGTGACGACATAGCTATGTCCAGTCACTTTATTGACCCCGAATTCTTATTGTTATTCTTTATTTGATTTCTTAAAGTCATTTCGACGCTTGGTCTCACACATGTCACGTGATCGTCGGCAACAAACCAATGTCCAAAACGTTTTGCTCTTTTTATCTTTTTTTGAATCCCAATAATGAAATTGAAGTTAAGAATAAAGGCGTTTTTCAATTGTTCCGTGTTTGGGTTTTTGTACCACTTCCCATCTAAAAATGTATTCAGTGGTAGGAAGTAGATAACAATGTTTCTGTAATGTTCTAGAATGAGTTCCATCAGCTGAATCTGATCGTTGTGGTTGGATCGTACGAGGTCTTCGTTGTGTAAACATGAAAACGTGGTATCCAGTGCGTTCAAACGCTGCACGAGTTCCGCCCAGAACCGCTTCATCCGAGCCGTATTCCTCATGTAATAAAACCCGATCGCTGCTTCGAAAGATTTCTCATACGTTGGTATAATTGTCAAGTCGTATTCTTTCTTGCTTGTCACAAAGGGTATGGGATTGCTTACCCACAATGCATCCAGCTCAAAGAGAAAGACGGGTATATTTTCCTGTATAAGCCAGTTGACGACCCTGGTTCTGTATATACCGATGCGCATGAAGCCTGCAGTGCAGTACTTCTGTCTGCCGTTCATCTCTTCGAACACACTAATGTACACAACAGTTAGTGATGGATATTGGGCGGAAATGTCCCTGTAAACTGATTTGTCCGTGACTAGAACCAACACCTGGGAGTAATTCACCATTTTGTCAGTATGGCACATCCAGTTGGTAAGAAAAGGAACAAATGCTTTGTTTATAAACGTCACCATTACCATTCCATAATAAATGGCAATTCTCTTTGCTTCACGAACAACATGCTTTTTGTCTTCATTTTCTAGCGCGTTTTCTTCAAGTCTGTGCTGAGTTTTGTTCGCACAAATTGACAGGGGGATTTTGTCATTGCAAACTTCCTCTAGTTTGTCACGGGGAGTTAGCTTTACTGATAGCAGTCCTATTGTCAGCAAGACTAGTAAGCATATCATGGAACGGCGCTGAAAATGTGTGAAACCATAAATATGAATAATGTACTAGCAATTCACCAATTTGAAATGCATTTTATCATCAAATGACAAAATATTATTGGTGCCAGACATTGTAACTCAAGAGAAAGACATGTATTTCACATTGACAAAGAAAATTGGAGGTTTTAAATGGTTACTTACTCAGTGACGCCATTTTTAAATAAGATGTAATTAAAGAAAAAACTTTAAAATTTATGCTAATTTATTTGGATTTTCCTTTACCTTATGACAGCATACAGGCCAAAAATAAAATATTTAAAATGTAAACGGTGTGACCGTTGGACCGAGCGCAGATTTAACACAGTGCAGTTTGATATTTGTAGAACAAAATTTATCTGAACCGCACACAAGATCCGCCTGGTTGCCTACTCAAATCATTAGCCAAAGTTTGACTAAACGTCGCGTGCTCAGTCTACATTATGACTTCATGTTTCAGCCGTGAATCGTACACGTTTTGTCGTCGGAAATAACCGAAGAGAGTTACGTTATTCCGATTTTTTTTTTAAAATTTCTTCTTTCATTGTTTATCAATTTAATTCATAGAAATGCCGCGGTAATAAAACAAAATACTCTATCCAGTATCTAAAAGATCAGTTCGTTTTTTCTTTCTATCTGATAATTTGATAAGACATACATAGAACTAGTCGTGTTTCTTGATTGAAGCACTATTGAAATTTATCTGGTGTCCTATTTTATTTCTTTTAATTCAAATTACCTTCTATTGAAACACTGGAAAATTCTAATCGAGTTTAGGGGCAATAAACATCGATAAGTACCAGTCAATCAATGATCGAGCTAACTTTTTAAAACAAAATGGCTGCCAATATGGCGGCGCCCAGAGCTGGAAGAAATATTTTTTGGCCATAGTACCCCTGATTCAAATTTCATTTTCACTGATTTTCTTATATTATATAAATCCTCGCTTCGCGAGGCGGGCTTCGCCCGCCTCTCGCTGCGCTCGGTATAAATATTTTAATTCTGGTTGTAACGCGCTCTCTGATTGGCTAAAAAATATTTTATATCGTTTAAAGAATGTTGCCTACGTCATAGTAAGACTTACGTAAAAAACGTATCAATACGCCTGACATTACGTTTTAATTTTGTACAATTTTACGTCATTTTAACGAGGGCGAGTACAGAACGAGTACGCACGCTTTCGAACAGTGTTTCATTTGTATTGTGACGTCATCTTTTTGCTTTGTTGACGCCATGGCGTGATAGTTTCAACTGCAGATATTTAAGTATTGAATCCTTATTTTTTGAAAGATATAGTCTCATAACTGCAACGGCGTGTGCATACAAATTGAATAACGCGCGTTAGCGCGTTATGAAAATTTGTTTGCACACACCGTTGCAGTTATGAGACTATATCTTTCAAAAAATAAGGATTTAATACTTATATTTACATTTTTTTACCTTCTTGCCTTGGACGCAAATGCGAATTATACCTCAAATTACTGTATTATCCTATGGGTAAGTTCAAATTAATGGAAGAGCCACAGTAACAGCCACAAGCGTGATATTTGATTTTCGCTTGTGACGTTGTATTTATCAGCGTTCAACGTTTGTGACGTCACAATTAAAACTCGTGATTTAACCTTTTAGTACCCTATCTGTGTTACGGTGCTACATCTGCAGTAGCTTTACATGCAAAATATATGTGAAATGTAAATATTCAGCGAAATTTGTCGAAAATAGCTCGATTCATGCGTAAAATTGATGCCGGTATTATATAGTGGAATAAGCATAAATGTCTCGAAGTATAAGCTATATTTGGGCTCGGTTCGAAAACGTGAAGAGGGTTCAGCAAGCCTAGCCCTCACGTTTTCTTAACCCGCCTAAATATAGGTTAATTTCTATATTTCAAGACAGTAACCATGTATTTTATATTAATGACCCTTAATATTCGATGTTATATATTTATTTATTACTTAAATGTGCATGTCTGAATGTTGTAATAATACTATAAAGATCACCATTTCCGTCTTTGTCAAATAAAAAAAAAGCCATTTTCTGGCAAACTGGGAAATTGGGCACAAAAAACAACTTTGCTAAGACCCCTGGATCAAACCAGGAGGTAAAAGTTTTTTTTTATTTGACCATTTGATGCCTTTAAGCAATAACTTTAATTTGTAGAACAGAAAAAGAAATCCCTAGGGCAGAAGTTTAAAAAGAATTAAATGTAAAAAATGTGCAAAATTGATACATTTCAAGCAAAATCCCATAGGGTCCTATGTTAAAGATTAACAAACTTAGAGATGACCCCTTGAACAAACGGTGTGGTGAATGTCTGATTTTTTTCCCTTAAAATAATAATTATATCAGTAGAAATTCATGTAAAAAATTTCATAAAAAAATCTAGGGCAGAAAAAATTAGACCCGGCCTCGTTAAGGTCAAATGACTGTTTTTATCTAAATGAAGAGTAAAAAATTAAATTATAAGCAATGAATTCAATGTTTATTAGTTTTAAATTATATAAAATGGTTTGAAACAGTTTACGCTTCTTTATAAACCGCTTCGAGGTTTATAAAGCCTAAGTTAAACTGCCCCAAACCATTTTATATCGTATCAAACAAACAAGAGGCCCAGGGGCCACATCGCTCACCTGATCAACAATTGCCTTAATTCTGATCAAATTAGCATTACAGTATCAAAATATCTTGACAACTAAGTACAGTAGATCTTGCTAAAAAAAAATAGAAAATCTGTCAATTTTTATCCACCTCTTTTTTTGGGTAAATACCAAGCCCCTTTTGTTGTTGTACCTGTAAGAAGATTTTTCTCTATTCCAATTTACCCCCCCCCCTCCATTTCGTGGCCCCCCTTTTCTCTAGGGAATCATGGTTTCATCAAACTTAAATCTGCATAACCTGTGCTTTCACACTAAGTACTGAGTTTTGGACCGAAAACTTTCCCAGAATATTTTTAAAGATTTTTCTCTATATATTCCTATGTAAAAATTCAAACTGCCGTCACGGCCCAGCCCTATCACTAGGGACTGTGATTTTGCAAACTTGAATTTACACTATCCGAGGATGCCTCTACACAAGTTTAGGCTTTTCTGGCCAAATAGTCTTTAAAAAGAAGATATTAAAGATTTTCTCTATATATTCCTATGTAAAAATTCATCCCCCATTGTGGCCTCACCATACCCCATGACTATTATTTAAACAAACTTGAATCTTTACGATCTTGGGATGCTTCCACTTAAATTTGGGCTTTCCTGGCCTTATAGTTTTGAGAAGAAGATTTTTAAAGATTTTCTCTATATATAAAAATTTATCCCCCATTGTGGCCCCGCCCTACCCCCAGGGACCATGATTTGAACAAACTTGAATCTACATTATCTGAGGATGGTTAAAATTTGAGCTTTCTTGGCCATAAAGTTTTGAAAAGAAATTTTTTTAAAGATTTTCTCTATATATTCCTATATAAAAATTTATCCCCTAATTGTGGCCCCACCCTACCCCTGGGGACCATGATTTGAACAAACTTGAATCTACACTATCTGAGGATGCTTCCACTCAAATTTAAGCTTTTCTGACCTTATAGTTTTTGAGAAGAAGATTTTAAAAAAAAATTTCGATATATTCCTATGTAAAACATGACCCCCCTCTTGTGGCCCCACCCTACCCCCGGGGACCATAATTTGAACAAACTTGAATCTACACTACCTGAGGATGCTTCCATTTTAATTTGAGCTTTTCTGGCCTGATAGTTTTTTAGAAGAAGATTTTTAAAGATTTTGTCTATATATTTCTATGTAAAACTTAATCCCCTAATTGTGGCCTCACCCTACCCCTGGGGACCATGATTTGAACAAACTTGAATCTACACTATCTGAGGATGCTTCCACTCAAATTTAAGCTTTTCTGACCTTATAGTTTTTGAGAAGAAGATTTTAAAAAAAATTTTCGATATATTCCTATGTAAAACATGACCCCCCTCTTGTGGCCCCACCCTACCCCCGGGGACCATAATTTGAACAAACTTGAATCTACACTACCTGAGGATGCTTCCATTTTAATTTGAGCTTTTCTGGCCTGATAGTTTTTTAGAAGAAGATTTTTAAAGATTTTGTCTATATATTTCTATGTAAAACTTGATCCCCTAATTGTGGCCCTACCCTAGCCCCGGAGACCATGATTTGAACAAACTTGAATCTACACTACCTGAGGAAGCTTCCACTTTTATTTGAGCTTTTCTGGCCTAATAATTTTTTAGAAGAAGATTTTTAAAGATTTTCTCTATATATATTCCTATGTAAAACTTGATCCCCCCATTGTGGCCCCACCCTACCCCTGGGGACCATGATTTGAACAAACTTGAATCTACACTACCTGAGGATGCTTCCACTTTGATTTGAGCTTCTCTGGCCTAATAATGTTTTAGAAAAGATTTTTAAAGATTTTCTCTATATATTCCTATGTAAAACTTGATCCCCCCATTGAGGCCCCACCCTACCCCCGGGGACCATGATTTGAACAAACTTGAATCTACACTATCTGAGGAGGCTCCCATTTTAATTTGAGCTTTTCTGGCCTGATAGTTTTTTAGAAGAAGATTTTTAAGGATTTTGTCTATATATTTCTATGTAAAACTTGATCCCCCCATTGTGGCCCCTCCCTACCCCTGGGGACCATAATTTGAACAAACTTGAATCTTCACTACCTGAGGATGCCGCCACACAAGTTTGAGCTTTTCAGGCCGAATAGTTTTTGAGAAGAAGATTTTTGAAAAATACGAACAAATTTTCAATAATTCTCAATTATCTCCCCTTTAAAGAGGGCGTGGCCCTTCATTTGAACAAACTTGAATCCCCTTCACCTAGTGGTGCTTTGTGCCAAATTTGGTTGAAATCTGCCCAGTGGTTCTTGAGAAGAAGATGAAAATGTGAAAAGTTTACAACGCCAACGCCGACAACGACAACGACAACGACGACGACGACAGACAACGGACAAATTGTGATCAGAAAAGCTCACTTGAGCCTTTGGCTCAGGTGAGCTAATAAATATTGAATTCATTCCTTAATTATAAAGTATGACTAATGGATATTTTTTTGTTGACAATTTTTTGACAATCCGTCCTCCTGATTTACTTTACATTTCACGATATACGTGTATGTAGTTTTTTTAATATGTATCCCCGAGTACCCAAACTCCGTCACCATAAGCAGAAAACATTCCGCGTTTCTCTGTAAATTATTTTTTGCGGTTTTTATCATTTGCAGCCACTAAATATAACCTGAAACGATATAGTTTATAAAATTATTAACAAAAATATTTGTATTATTATTCAAAAAAGCCCTCTGAATACGACGTTTATCAAACGTGCTATCATAACGTATGAACCTAACTCCGTCACCACATGATCTATGATACGCCAGGGAATGAAGACACATTAACAATTTAGTTTAAACTCAACTTGTATCTAGGTCAAGTTTTAATAAGTAAAATCGTTGTATACAATTTAAATTGTATTTAATATCATTAAAGTGAAATGATCGCCAGAATAAAAAAAAAATGGGTCGTTGTAACTACAATCACAATGACCTTTTCAGAATGTATGGGTGCCGTTTGATTTCTGTCCTTACATATTTCAAATATATCATATCAATAATGAATATATTAATGACTATATTATTTATTACATTTTTAATAAATGTAGCATATTCTAAATACCGACATACCATATATATCTGTAACCCTGTATTAGGCAAATATTACGGCATGAGCGATTTGACGTTATCATCAAACGTAGTGCATAAACGCTATTGCGGACTGAAAAAAATGTATTAATAACCTCACTAAAAAATTAATTACATGTGAAATGTTTCATCTTGACCTCTCTTAAAATAACTGACCACCGTAAATAATCAAATAGGCCCGCATGTCAGAAATATCGTTATTTTAGTGCACACGTGAAAAAGTGTTAGCTGATTTCACGCAATTATTGTTACATAAAATGAACAAGATGTAATTTTGTTAAGTTTGAACACATTCTTAAATTTAACCGTTGTAAATTGTTGACATTTGATTGAAGATTTTTGACATGCAAAAAATAACGTCATTATCGCACTTGATTTCAAACGGCGAGGAGTTTCCCGAAAGTGACGGAGTTAGGGTAGTGACGGAGTTAGGGGGCTATGCGATATTTATTAAGGCTGTTTAAAATTAATTCTACGTTTAACGTCACATGAAAATTTAAAACCTACGAGGGAGGGAGGAGAAAATAAACAAACAAAAATTTCAAACAAGTGTGTATTTATTGAAAGTCACCCATTTAGTTATCAATACAGCACTGTCATATAATACATATGGTAGGATTCATGTTAATTTTTCATTTTCAAAGAATATACTTTTGTGTAATTTATGTTTATATCCTTTCTGTGTGTACATCATGTATACTGGACGAGAAGTGGAGTGATTTGCAAGCACATCAAGTGGTACATCCAATGGATTTACATCAACATAGCAACCGAAGGGAAAACTTTTTCTTTTCAGGGAAAATGTTGCGCAACACATGTGATTCACGGATTATCTAAAATCAAAATAATGACATTATTTCACACATTTTCATAATGACACATTTTAAAATTTATCATACCAGAGTTTTGTTGTAAGAATCACTGTACCTACTTCTAAGAACTCAAGACAGGGTTCTTGAAATAACTGCCAACCTACAAGTGTATTCCACTTCTCTCCGTTCTTCCACTTTAGCTGGATCACCTATTAGTTTCTTCCTATTATATATTGTGAATGAATTATTATTCCTGAACATGTTATTAAAATTTAAAAATGTAGATACATTTCAAATGAAAGGGATTTCCAGTCATTATCGTTTCAAAACTCTTATCTAAATCAGTAAATTATGCTGACTTAATGCATAGCCTCACTTCAAGGTATTACATCCATAATTATTATATTTAAAACCAAATATTGGTAGTTCGAACACTGAAATCTTAGTATGATTTTATAGGGTCATTCACCTTTGAAATTGAACAAAAGTTAAGGAACAAATTTATCACATCTTGAAGCTAACATTGAAGTCTATGGAGAAAGGTATAATTTTTAAAGATCTTTTTTTATATCTTTTCAGTACAGTGGTGGTAAGAAATTGCTTAAGCTTTCCCCTTCTTAAAAAAATGCAAAAATAACTTTAACCGTGCACATTTTGAGTTTTTGTTAAAGAAGATGGGTAGTCATTTCAGTTGTTGATGGAACACTTAAATAAATATATACAACAAACCTCGTTTTTGCCGTTTTGGGCGGAAGTTGGTTCAGCATGGTACAGGCTCTGTGACTTGACAACCGACATTAAACAATCTCGAAATAAGATTTTTACTGCCAACTTCGATCATGTGTTTGTCTGATCCATTATTGTTGGTTTTTTTTACTTTGATAGTGGCATAGACTCTCATTTTCTTCGAATTGTGAAAACTGAATACCTCAATGCTGTCTTTTAGCATATTTTTATCTCATACAGGATGTACAATTCAGTTGCTAAATGAAAACCCAAACCGGATTTGTTTGTTTTTTCGAAACGACAATTTCGACGAAACCTACGCGCGCGGGTAACGTTAAACGTAGAATTAATTTTAAACAGCCTAAAGGTTCGAATAACACGTGTTCGTGTTTATTTACACCTGTAATATATTGGTTAGTTGTTGGTCACCTTGTCAGGTGACATTTAAATATTCATTGCACGGGTTTTAACTGACCGATGAAGTTAGCGCGGAAAGTTATATAGCCATTCGAAGGCTCTTTTCAGTGGAGATAACTTAATTCCCACCCACCCGCCCTTGCTTTTGATGTTTATTGGAATATTATGTTAAAATATTGTTTTATTTTGTAGAAATGAAGATAGAGAAGAAAACTTGTGTATTTCATGAATAAGTAAACTGCACTTCAGAGCGCTTCACATCCTAACATACGTGTTTGTGTTTTATTTTATGAATTATTTATGTTCGTTTGAGTGGAACGAATAAGAACATAAGTGAAAATACGATCTTCTGAAAAATTAAAATGATCAAAAGAAAAATCCCGAATGTAAAGTCACCCAAAATATATAGTTTTTATAGTTTTTATAATACACTAGACTTTGACTCGTGCGTGCACGTGTTAACAATTTGCATATCGGACATTTACGAAATAAATACATCGAAACACCGTATTGTTGACATTTACATACCAAAGCAACGCCATTAATTTCACTACACTTTCCTAGTTAGAATAGATCTAATCTAACTGTGTCTTAGGAAAGGCCCTCACCATGGACAGTTAGAATGCCTCTCATATACCCGTAATGTAACAGAAAATTGCAGAATCGCTCCGAAACGATTTTAGAGAAAATTAATGAAGTTGCATTGAAAATAACAGTCAAATTAATCATAATAAACCATTTTGAGACTGACTGTAAATACCTTTCATCTAAAAATTTAATCCAAATAATGTAAATATTCAACACTTTTTCAATTTTTAACAACGTACACGTATTTTCTTTGCTACAGAGGCAATACATGGAACGCATTCTACCCGGGTCCGTAGGACATAAATATAAATATATTTTTATCATTTTAACGATAAAACATTCTGTATATTATATTTCACTCTCCTAAGAAATATATCGTGAATTTTATGCATGAAATCAAATATTATTTTGCCATCACGAAGACAAAAGTAAATACTAAGTAAATATGTATATTCAAGACATTTGTTAATTTTATAATTTCTCTCATAAGAAATGAAAAATATATATGAACTGAATATGTAGCAATTAAATTTCCAATGAAAATTTACACATATTTCTATTATCGTTTCTGAGTTTATTCATGCAAATATGATATTGTGGAAACATAAACTAAAGATCCCGTTAGCGTGAATGTATTGCGCACGTGCTAGATTGTAAAATCCAAAAAATCCAGATAATTTCCGGGATATTTTGAGGAAATTTCACTAATTATTAATTAGCAAAGCTTAATTGGGTAAAAATAAAAACAAATTGGCAATCTTCAAGTACCAATGATGTTAAAAATATGTAAAACAAAAGGAAGTACACTTCCGATTTACCGGTATTAAAGCCCAAAAAATTGAGTCTGTTATTTTAATATAGTAGTATTGAAGTATAGATTGTCTACAATACCCTATAAATGGTTTTTCATTATCATAAGGGGATTTTTTCATTCTGTATTTATAAACCTTATCCTTAATGAATATCTTTTTAAATATTTACATTTCCATGTGTCCCCGTCCATGATACAACTACGATCGAGTCAGGTTTTTTTTAAAATTTTTCAATAAATTCATCATATTAAGCATACTGACAAAATTAAAGAGTTCAACAGCATAACGTAGTTACTTATAACTGTGGCAATATCAAAACTTTAAAATATCTGTGTCAAATGACGAACATTATTTTGGCACAAACTCTGTTAAAAATTAAATACAGTTTATGAATGACAGTGGCACTAAATGAATACAAAGCATTAAGTTTTCAGTAGCAATTTTTTAAAAATATTCCAGTCCGAATTTCCTCTTTCCATTTTGAAATCTTACTTTCAATTAAACAAAGATCTGACTGATGATGACTCTAAAACATTTATAGAATCATATACTGATATTAACCTTATTCGGCT
Organism: Magallana gigas; assembly: GCF_902806645.1. Classification (NCBI taxonomy): domain Eukaryota; kingdom Metazoa; phylum Mollusca; class Bivalvia; order Ostreida; family Ostreidae; genus Magallana; species Magallana gigas. Next base: position 1,650,109 of record NC_047559.1, on the reverse strand, counting down.
GACAGAGTCAAATTGAATGTTTAAAATTTTGAGATATTCTGTCTTCGGTAAACTTAGCTACTAGTAACTGGCTACTAGCAACAGGTACTAGAAGTAAGAAAACCTAGCTACTTTTACCTGGCTAGGACTTGATATTAATACGGAATACTAGTAATTAGTTACTTGGAGATGTGTACTACTTTTTAACTATAGCATCAATTCATTAAAACATTTTAAGATACATGTATGTTGTCAGATGTTGGAGAAATTTATCAGTTGAGGTAAAATAAGTTCAGGTACATTTTCTCAACTCAGTAAGAGCAAAATAAATAGGATCAGTAATTATCAGTACTAAGTTTTTCAGTACCGTCAATGAAATATTTGCAATCATAAGAGAAAAATTTAATTAGTATTGTTCCCACAACTGGTAGATCGCAACCATTATAACAAATAACAAAGAGAGCATTTATTGTTTAAATATAAATTAAATTTTAAGCATTACTTAAGAATAAATCAATATGAAGAAATATTAAAAAAATGCTTTTCTTACTTTCATTAATAACATGGCTCTAAACCATCCAATTACGTAATTCCGGCAGTTGTTACAAAAACTTTATTAAGTGGTACAATTCACTTAAGCTTTATACAACATTAATTGCAAGAACCATATGAAGTATTAATTAAGTATTTACAGTAACTGAATACTTTCAACCCAACTTTATCTGGTAAAATTTATTTACAACAAAATATTGACAAAATTTGTATTTTTAGAAAATGGATTCCTTCTTGGTGTCTTTATATATTTTTCTAGATTACTGTCATGTTGTAAATTTTATTTACTGCCATTCGGTAAATTCAAAATTTACAACATGACATTACCATAGCAAGCAGTAGCCCCTTCCTTCTCAGTGTTATTTATTTGTAATCACTTAAATAATATCTAATCAACTTATTGTTTAATGTATTTTTCGGTTTTTTCCCGATAACGACAAAGAGCACACGGTGGGGTGACCGGTCAGCAGAGGATGCTCACATCTCCATGACAACTGACCCTGTATCTTTAATATTCGTAGAGGCCCGTGTATGCTCTGCTCCTGTTTCGTATTTTTTCTTTGGACATTCGATTTTAAACGCTGTTCGTTATCACTTGATGTACTGTACAAGTAATTGCAAATTTTTTACTATATATACAAACCGTATGTGACGTATGTCATTGAACTCGTTAAACGTGTAGGGAGAGGGCGTAATAAGTTTTCATAACTTGTGCTAAATCCCTTTGTAACAATGCATTTCGCTAAATTATGTTCAAATCAACAGGCTGTTGTCTCATTAAATCAGTTTTAGACACTAAGGTACTATTTAAAAAATAACCCAAACCAAAACCTTTATAAGTTAACATTTTCTTTAAAAAAAAATCAAATGGTAATCCTTAGTAATCACATTAAAGTTGTTCACGCTTTGAGCAAGGTTATGCATCTTAAATCTGGTGTTAAGCATCTGTTAACTTTAAATTACTTCTAATTTACTTTTATGTCTCTACGAACATTCGAATAATAAATGATTCACCGTCCAAAGGTAAATTTTAATTATTCGCAAAACTTTTATTTCGTGATTGACCGATGAAAATCCTGTTCATGGGGACAAATTTTCGCAATCAAGATGTAGAATACCAGAATAATAGAAAATCAAAACCGCCTTTAAATCAGTACATTTGTTAAAGTAATAAGCCAACAAAAAATATAACCTACAAGTTTGACCTTACTGGTCCTTTGCAATCTACACGTGTGTTCATTCGTGTACATACGTGTTGAAATTCGTCATCATGGCATAATTCTCACATTTTTCTAAACATACACGTACACTTACAATGTACACGTGTATTTGCTGAACTTCTCTGCGTACTTGTAGGTGAGATATTTCCGGGCGGAGTTTCGTTTGTTAATATAACATTAATAACAACTTGCTCTTTTGCTTTAGATTATTGTTGACAAATTGACAGATCGTGTTATTTTTTAATCACCTTTTAGTCACAGTTAACTGTGCAGCAGAACTCCATTATGTAACGTTGTGTATCAGACATTCTTGTTATAATCTTGTTATAATATGAAGTGAACAGTGTTATTACTTACCCCTGCTTTGTATTAATAAACAATTATAAAAATGTTTCTAGAGAGGTTGCCCTTTTCTCTCTCTCTTTTTTTTTTGGCTTTGTTTGATAAGGTTCTAATTAAGAACAATAATAGAAAGACTAAATAGTGCATAAACCAGGACTTTCGTTTTGATAATTTCAGCTGTATCACAGAAATAATAATGATGATAAAGGTACCTCGTTTTAGGCTTAATAGAATTACAAGTATTCAGAAAAAACGTCACTAAACACTTGTCAGATCTCATAGCTAAATTCATGCAGCTGAAAATGTAGAAAAGTTCGCGAAAGTTTAAATCTTCTATTATTCGAAATCTGAATAATTATGATGATATTGATTTAAATATTGTTTTTTTTTTTTATAAAATAAAATTGCATTCAAAAATATATGCAATGTAGAATTAGATACAAGCCTATGTTATATTTGCAATCATATAGGAGAAAAATGTAATAAGTATTTTTCTTGTAATGCTAACAACTGTTTAGATCGCAACCATCAGGGATGGGGTAATTGAAAAAAGTATTTGTAATTGAGTGTAATTAATTACATTTTTCAAAGTATTTGAAAGTAATTGGTAATTGAGTCTGTCTTCAATTACAAGTAATTGAATGTATTTAAATACATTCCAAAAATATTGTGTATTTTCAATTACTTTTCAATTACATCTCAATTACTTTTTTCCAAGTTTAAAATATAAAAAAGGTGTCTTATAATGATAAATAGATTTTATACATATTTGGCATGGATTTTTGTTTATACAATAATTAAATGTCCCATAATGTTTCATATGTTTATACAGCATGACACACTGCCCAGGGCAATAGGTAAAGATCTAATTTTGTGGAGGTGTGAACTCCTCTAATACCCCCAAACCCCCATTGATTTTAGACCCAAGGGAATCAAAATATCACATTCTTGTGAATTGTAGCAATTATTATTTATATCCTGATATGCTGTACTGCCGAAAGTTGTATTTTCTGAATAAACATAGTTTTAATATGTGAATAAAAACTAATTCACTCTAGAGAAAGTATTATTCAGAACCAAAAATAAACTCAATGGTACTTAATGAATTTAATGTTAAGAAAATTGTTCTAGAAATTTTCAAGAAATCTGTTCTCAACCGAACTATACAACCTTTAAAAACATAACAGTGCATAAAGCCCTGTATATCTTAATGCTGTTAATTATGTATATGTTCTCAAAATTTAAAAAAATAAAAAAAGTTATTGAAATGTAATTAATTACATTTATCAAAGTAATTGAGAGTAATTAATTACAATTTTAAAAATCAATGTAATTGTAATTGCAAGTAATTGATAAAATTGTCAATGTATTTGAAAGTAATTAATTACTTTTCAAAGTAATTGACCCCAACTCTGGCAACCATTATAGCAAAGATAGCAGTTATTGTTCAAATATAATAAAAAGAGCATACTTAAGAATAAATCAATATGAAGTAATATTTAAAAAGTAAATGCTTTTCTTACTTTCATTGTTAACATGGCTCTAAATCATCCCATTACGAAGTTCACGAGTTATTACAAAAACTTTAAGAATGTCTATAACGCATTACAAATTAAAACCGGAAATTCAGACTCTCGAGATAAAAAAGATGATTAAGTCACACATAAGGGGGCTGTGATCGGTGTAGCACGAGGGCCGTGATTTTGAAGCGGTGAAAGTCGGTCATTGAGTTTGCCCCTTTCGATCACTGTGAGTTTACAGCAACTTTACGTCAACTTTTGTTGTATGATGTTATCCTTTTCCCCACAGCGCACTCGCGATAATGTGTAGAAAAAAAACGTGATTTTTATGTGAAGTGTGTCGTTTAACCAATTCCATCGAAATATAGGAAGTCCTTTTAGGTCGTAGTTTTTGAAATCATTTGGAACTTGAATTTGAGTTAATTAAGACTAGTGTTTAATTGACAGGATTTGGATTTGTTCAATAGCTTGTTCACTTTTTTTTCTAAACGGCACAGGTGATCCCAATTGAATTATGCCAGGGAAAGTTGAGAGTTTTTTTTTTTGCTTTTTAAAAATTCAGTACACTCAGTAAACTCAGTACACTCAGTAATTCTTTAATTTCTTCATTTTTATTGCTCGTAGCGTTTAAGACCGTTCATCAGTAATAAAATAAAAGTGATTATTTTAGTTGTATTTATACTATATACTACATGTATATACAAATATTTTTTACTACGTGCATTTAACATTTTAAAGTTAATGTGCAGATTATATTATTATACTTTCATGTTAAATACTGATATCTGATGGGTTTAGAGGACAATCCGTTCTATTACCCTCAGAGTTAGCAACACTGTTGGCAACGGGTAACACAACGAATTGTTACATGCGCGTAAATTATGCGCGTACGGTTCGCCGTAGAATCCTTGTCATTTCTATATAAAAGCAGTAAAATTTTCTCTAAAATTTAGACATTCAGTATAATAAGATAAATAGTGCCTGTTGGGAGAGTAACAGTTGAAATTGACACCCCTCGAAAATCATTGTCAACCTCCGCTTTGCGTCGGTTGACAATGCTTTTCTCGGGGTGTCAATTTCCACTGTTACCCTCCCAAACAGGCACTATTTATATATTACAGCTTTATATTTTATCCACACATAATAATAAAAAAAATGAATACATATAAATCAATTCGTCAACAATTTAGATTTTTATGTGAAGTGTGTCGTTTAACCAATTCCATCGAAATATAGGAAGTCCTTTTAGGTCGTAGTTTTTGAGATCATTTTGAACTTGAATTTGAGTTAATTAAGTGTTTAATTGATAGGATTTGGATTTGTTCAATAGCTTGTTCACTTTTTTTTTCTAAACGGCACAGGTGATCCCAAATAAATTATACCAGGGAAAGTTGAGAGTTTTTTTTTTTTGCTTTTTAAAAATTCAGTACACTCAGTAAACTCAGTACACTCAGTAATTCTTTAATTTCTTCATTTTTATTGCTCGTAGCGTTTAAGACCGTTCATCAGTAATAAAATAAAAGTGATTATTTTAGTTGTATTTATACTATATACTACATGTATATACAAATATTTTTTACTACGTGCATTTAACATTTTAAAGTTAATGTGCAGATTATATTATTATACTTTCATGTTAAATACTGATATCTGATGGGTTTAGAGGACAATCCGTTCTATTACCCTCAGAGTTAGCAACACTGTTGGCAACGGGTAACACAACGAATTGTTACATGCGCGTAAATTATGCGCGTACGGTTCGCCGTAGAATCCTTGTCATTTCTATATAAAAGCAGTAAAATTTTCTCTAAAATTTAGACATTCAGTATAATAAGATAAATAGTGCCTGTTGGGAGAGTAACAGTTGAAATTGACACCCCTCGAAAATCATTGTCAACCTCCGCTGTGCGTCGGTTGACAATGCTTTTCTCGGGGTGTCAATTTCCACTGTTACCCTCCCAAACAGGCACTATTTATATATTACAGCTTTATATTTTATCCACACATAATAATAAAAAAAATGAATACATATAAATCAATTCGTCAACAATTTAGCGTGTCTTTGGCTGTCGATCACATGCACGACCAAACTCATGCTGTGCATACAACAATACAGGGTCACTTTCGGAACAATCATTATATTTTTACACATACACATATACTTTATGTATTTTACACTACAGACGAATCAAAGTGCAAGAATCTGATTAAACAGGGTAAAACTTCCAAAAGAGAACCCCTACCCCGGAAAACAATGTTTTCCTCGAATTATACTCTTTCCCAGATAAATGTCTGCATCAACGCACGAACTATCTATATACAACCTGCCCTTCATGATTGTTGAAACAAAGCCTTGAATGTTACGACCATTAGTTTTCGACATTTAAAAAAATCGATATATTTGGTTGATAGTCAGGATAAAATTGTTTTTCCCTGTATGCTGTAAATATATTTCTTTAAAATTTTGAAGTCTTTTTTTTCTCATAATTAAATATAACACATTCACTGAGAAGTAAAAACGATTTATATATTTTAATAATTTCCGAAATCTTTTACGCGAATTCTCTAGTGTCCACGGCAATTAATCGTCGTTCTTGTATTTTAAGTCTGCTTTGTAAACTAAGCTTCAATAAAATTAGCTTAAAGTGAAGACTTTTAATTCATAAAAATTGTACTGAACATTATTTTCCGTTTAAAAAAAGCTAAAGCTAAAAGGACTCAAAGGTTTTTCTGGAGCATTTCTGTCAACGAAATGCCTTCGTTACCCTCATTTGTTAAATTACAGCGTTTGCAATAAATTACGCGCGTGCATTGATTTTTAAAAATAATTGAGAATAGATATGTTTCCAATAAGCATGCATGCAATTGAATAGATGATTTGTCGTTTTCAGTTCTGTGTCAGTAGTGTCCTTTACAAAAATTTAGATAATTGAGAATCAAAATTTGTACATTTATCATGTAATCATTTTCATCTTTAGATTGAAAATTAATAAAAGACAGTAGTACTAACATCGTGTTTATACACTTAAAAGTCTTCAACAGAGTACCGTGAAAGATAAAAAAACCCAGAATATGTGCTTATGACGATAAAGCATGGCATTTATAAAGTCCTTGTTCAATAAAATTGTGTCAAATAAATGCAAGGATAATATATCTCCGCAAATATTATTCCCTATCTTAATTATCATTGTCGCAATCCACGGTTCGATATATGTACGTCGATTATATGTATATAAGCAGGCACGTAGCATCGTTTTTGAAATTAATATTATAATTTCATTAATAACATGGCTCTAAACCATCCAATTACGTAATTCCGGCAGTTGTTACAAAAACTTTATTAAGTGGTACAATTCACTTAAGCTTTATGCAACATTAATTGCAAGAACCATATGAAGTATTAATTAAGTATTTACAGTAACTGAATACTTTCAACCCAACTTTATCTGGTAAAATTTATTTACAACAAAATATTGGCAAAATTTGTATTTTTAGAAAATGGATTCCTTCTTGGTGTCTTTATATATTTTTCTAGATTACTGTCATGTTGTAAATTTTATTTACTGCCATTCGGTAAATTCAAAATTTACAACATGACATTACCATAGCAAGCAGTAGCCCCTTCCTTCTCAGTGTTATTTATTTGTAATCACTTAAATAATATCTAATCAACTTATTGTTTAATGTATTTTTCGGTTTTTTCCCGATAACGACAAAGAGCACACGGTGGGGTGACCGGTCAGCAGAGGATGCTCACATCTCCATGACAACTGACCCTGTATCTTTAATATTCGTAGAGGCCCGTGTATGCTCTGCTCCTGTTTCGTATTTTTTCTTTGGACATTCGATTTTAAACGCTGTTCGTTATCACTTGATGTACTGTACAAGTAATTGCAAATTTTTTACTATATATACAAACCGTATGTGACGTATGTCATTGAACTCGTTAAACGTGTAGGGAGAGGGCGTAATAAGTTTTTATAACTTGTGCTAAATCCCTTTGTAACAATGCATTTCGCTAAATTATGTTCAAATCAACAGGCTGTTGTCTCATTAAATCAGTTTTAGACACTAAGGTACTATTTAAAAAATAACCCAAACCAAAACCTTTATAAGTTAACATTTTCTTTTAAAAAAAATCAAATGGTAATCCTTAGTAATCACATTAAAGTTGTTCACGCTTTGAGCAAGGTTATGCATCTTAAATCTGGTGTTAAGCATCTGTTAACTTTAAATTACTTCTAATTTACTTTTATGTCTCTACGAACATTCGAATAATAAATGATTCACCGTCCAAAGGTAAATTTTAATTATTCGCAAAACTTTTATTTCGTGATTGACCGATGAAAATCCTGTTCATGGGGACACATTTTCGCAATCAAGATGTAGAATACCAGAATAATAGAAAATCAAAACCGCCTTTAAATCAGTACATTTGTTAAAGTAATAAGCCAACAAAAAATATAACCTACAAGTTTGACCTTACTGGTACTTTGCAATCTACACGTGTGTTCATTCGTGTACATACGTGTTGAAATTCGTCATCATGGCATAATTCTCACATTTTTCTAAACATACACGTACACTTACAATGTACACGTGTATTTGCTGAACTTCTCTGCGTACTTGTAGGTGAGATATTTCCGGGCGGAGTTTCGTTTGTTAATATAACATTAATAACAACTTGCTCTTTTGCTTTAGATTATTGTTGACAAATTGACAGGTCGTGTTATTTTTAAATCACCTTTTAGTCACAGTTAACTGTGCAGCAGAACTCCATTATGTAACGTTGTGTATCAGACATTCTTGTTATAATCTTGTTATAATATGAAGTGAACAGTGTTATTACTTACCCCTGCTTTGTATTAATAAACAATTATAAAAATGTTTCTAGAGAGGTTGCCCTTTTCTCTCTCTCTCTTTTTTTTTTTGGCTTTGTTTGATAAGGTTCTAATTAAGAACAATAATAGAAAGACTAAATAGTGCATAAACCAGGACTTTCGTTTTGATAATTTCAGCTGTATCACAGAAATAATAATGATGATAAAGGTACCTCGTTTTAGGCTTAATAGAATTACAAGTATTCAGAAAAAACGTCACTAAACACAAACAAATTCACACTTGTCAGATCTCATAGCTAAATTCATGCAGCTGAAAATGTAGAAAAGTTCGCGAAAGTTTAAATCTTCTATTATTCGAAATCTGAATAATTATGATGATATTGATTTAAATATTGTTTTTTTTTATAAAATAAAATTGCATTCAAAAATATATGCAATGTAGAATTAGATAGAAGCCTATGTTATATTTGCAATCATATAGGAGAAAAATGTAATAAGTATTTTTCTTGTAATGCTAACAACTGTTTAGATCGCAACCAAAGCCAACCATCATAGCAAAGATAGCAGTTATTGTTCAAATATAATAAAAAGAGCATACTTAAGAATAAATCAATATGAAGTAATATTTAAAAAGTAAATGCTTTTCTTACTTTCATTGTTAACATGGCTCTAAATCATCCCATTACGAAGTTCACGAGTTATTACAAAAACTTTAAGAATGTCTAAAACGCATTACAAATTAAAACCGGAAATTCAGACTCTCGAGATAAAAAAGATGATTAAGTCACACATAAGGGGGCTGTGATCGGTGTAGCACGAGGGCCGTGATTTTGAAGCGGTGAAAGTCGGTCATTGAGTTTGCCCCTTTCGATCACTGTGAGTTTACAGCAACTTTACGTCAACTTTTGTTGTATGATGTTATCCTTTTCCCCACAGCGCACTCGCGATAATGTGTAGAAAAAAAACGTGATTTTTATGTGAAGTGTGTCGTTTAACCAATTCCATCGAAATATAGGAAGTCCTTTTAGGTCGTAGTTTTTGAGATCATTTGGAACTTGAATTGGAGTTAATTAAGTGTTTAATTGATAGGATTTGGATTTGTTCAATAGCTTGTTCACTTTTTTTTCTAAACGGCACAGGTGATCCCAATTAAATTATGCCAGGGAAAGTTGAGAGTTTTTTTTTTTTGCTTTTTAAAAATTCAGTACACTCAGTAAACTCAGTACACTCAGTAATTCTTTAATTCTTCATTTTTATTGCTCGTAGCGTTTAAGGCCGTTCATCAGTAATAAAATAAAAGTGATTATTTTAGTTGTATTTATACTATATACTACATGTATATACAAATATTTTTTACTACGTGCATTTAACATTTTAAAGTTAATGTGCAGATTATATTATTATACTTTCATGTTAAATACTGATATCTGATGGGTTTAGAGGACAATCCGTTCTATTACCCTCAGAGTTAACAACACTCTTGGCAACGGGAACACAACGAATTGTTACATGCGCGTAAATTATGCGCGTACGGTTCGACGTAGAATCCTTGTCATTTCTATATAAAAGCAGTAAAATTTTCTCTAAAATTTAGACATTCAGTATAATAAGATAAATAGTGCCTGTTGGGAGAGTAACAGTTGAAATTTTTACATGGTCCCTTAAAAGTGGGGGGGGGGGGGCCAACTCCATCTTAATTCAATTTTTTGTATGTAAATTTAAGAAAAAATCTTTGCTGCCCAAAAAAGTGGGGGGGGGGGGGGGGGGGCAGGCCCCCCTGCCCCCCCCCCCTGATGCTACGTGCCTGATAAGTACATATATATGTACGATTCTCTCACTTTGTATGCGCACCATGGTTTAAGACACAAAAAGACTGTTGGATTTCTTTGGCGTTAAAGTGTTCAATACATAGATTTCATATATTATAATGATTTGATTTAAAAAAAAAAAATTCCGGTAAGCCTGGTGTGAGCCGCAATTTGCGCCTTACTGTATTTCATGCGGACATTTTACTAATCGTGAAAAAATACGTACACATTTTGAGTATCCCGACTAATGAATTTTCAATCAACCAATAATAATAATAATATAAATAAGGTAATAATAAGCTGTCAAATAAATTTAATCTTTAATACCATTTTTCTTAACAATATTAACCTATAGTACTGAACTACAATAATAACTTCAATGTATAGAATTCATATACCCGTAATGTAACAGAAAATTGCAGAATCGCTCCGAAACGATTTTAGAGAAAATTAATGAAGTTGCATTGAAAATAACAGTCAAATTAATCATAATAAACCATTTTGAGACTGACTGTAAATACCTTTCATCTAAAAATTTAATCCAAATAATGTAAATATTCAACACTTTTTCAACAACGTACACGTATTTTCTTTGCTACAGAGACAATACATGGAACGCATTCTACCCTGGTCCGTAGGACATAAATATAAATATATTTTTATCATTTTAACGATAAAACATTCTGTATATTATATTTCACTCTCCTAAGAAATATATCGTGAATTTTATGCATGAAATCAAATATTATTTTGCCATCACGAAGACAAAAGTAAATACTAAGTAAATATGTATATTCAAGATATTTGTTAATAATACTTTTAACTTCAGTGAGCTTATTTTCAAATCAAATTTTTACATGGTCCCTTAAAAGTGGGGGGGCCAACTCCATCTTAATTCAATTTTTTGTATGTAAATTTAAGAAAAAATCTTTGCTGCCCAAAAAAGTGGGGGGGGGGGGGGCAGGCCCCCCTGCCCCCCCCCCCTCCCCTGATGCTACGTGCCTGATAAGTACATATATATGTACGATTCTCTCACTTTGTATGCGCACCATGGTTTAAGACACAAAAAGACTGTTGGATTTCTTTGGCGTTAAAGTGTTCAATACATAGATTTCATATATTATAATGATTTGATTTAAAAAAAAAAAAAATTCCGGTAAGCCTGGTGTGAGCCGCAATTTGCGCCTTACTGTATTTCATGCGGACATTTTACTAATTGTGAAAAAATACGTACACATTTTGAGTATCCCAACTAATGAATTTTCAATCAACCAATAATAATAATATAAATAAGGTAATTATAAGCTGTCAAATAAATTTAATCTTTAATACCAATTTTTTTAACAATATTAACCTATAGTACTGCACTACAATAATAACTTCAATGTATAGAATTCATATACCCGTAATGTAACAGAAAATTGCAGAATCGCTCCGAAACGATTTTAGAGAAAATTAATGAAGTTGCATTGAAAATAACAGTCAAATTAATCATAATAAACCATTTTGAGACTGACTGTAAATACCTTTCATCTAAAAATTTAATCCAAATAATGTAAATATTCAACACTTTTTCAACAACGTACACGTATTTTCTTTGCTACAGAGACAATACATGGAACGCATTCTACCCTGGTCCGTAGGACATAAATATAAATATATTTTTATCATTTTAACGATAAAACATTCTGTACATTATATTTCACTCTCCTAAGAAATATATCGTGAATTTTATGCATGAAATCAAATATTATTTTGCCATCACGAAGACAAAAGTAAATACTAAGTAAATATGTATATTCAAGATATTTGTTAATTTATAATTTCTCTCATAAGAAATGAAAAATATATATGAACTGAATATGTAGCAATTAAATTTCCAATGAAAATTTACACATATTTCTATTATCGTTTCTGAGTTTATTCATGCAAATATGATATTGTGGAAACATAAACTAAAGATCCCGTTAGCGTGAATGTATTGCGCACGCGCTAGATTGTAAAATTTAAAAAATCCAGATAATTTCCGGGATATTTTGAGGAAATTTCACTAATTATTAATTAGCAAAGCTTAATTGAGTAAAAATAAAAACAAATTGGCAATCTTCAAGTACCAATGATGTTAAAAATATGTAAAACAAAAGGAAGTACTCTTCCGATTTACCGGTATTAAAGCCCAAAAAATTGAGTCTGTTATTTTAATATAGTAGTATAGAAGTATAGATTGTCTACAATACCCTATAAATGGTTTTTCATTATCATAAGGGGATTTTTTCATTCTGCATTTATAAACCTTATCCTTAATGAATATCTTATTAAATATTTACATTTCCATGTATCCCCGTCCATGATAAAACTACGATCGTGTCAGGTTTTTTTTTTTAAATTTTTCAATAAATTCATCATAAGCATACTGACAAAATTAAAGAGTTCAACAGCATAACGTAGTTACTTAAAACTGTGGCAATATTAAAACTTTAAAATATCTGTGTCAAATGACGTACATTATTTTGGCACAAACTCTGTTAAAAATTAAATACAGTTTATGAATGACAGTGGCACTAAATGAATACAAAGCATTAAGTTTTCAGTAGCAACTTTTTAAAAATATTCCAGTCCGAATTTCCTCTTTCCATTTTGAAATCATACTTTCAATTAAACAAAGATCCGACTGATGATGACTCTAAAACATTTATAGAATCATATACTGATATTAACCTTATTCGGCTGACAGAGTCAAATTGAATGTTTGAAATTTTGAGATATTCTGTCTTCGGTAAACTTAGCTACTAGTAACTGGCTACTAGCAACAGGTACTAGAAGTAAGAAAACCTAGCTACTTTTAGCTGGCTAGGACTTGATATTAATACGGAATACTAGTAATTAGTTACTTGGAGATGTGTACTACTTTTTAACTATAGCATCAATTCATTAAAACATTTTAAGATACATGTATGTTGTCAGATGTTGGAGAAATTTATCAGTTGAGGTAAAATAAGTTCAGGTACATTTTCTCAACTCAGTAAGAGCAAAATAAATAGGATCAGTAATTATCAGTACTAAGTTTTTCAGTACCGTCAATGAAATATTTGCAATCATAAGAGAAAAATTTAATCAGTATTGTTCCCACAACTGGTAGATCGCAACCATTATAACAAATAACAAAGAGAGCATTTATTGTTTAAATATAAATTAAATTTTAAGCATTACTTAAGAATAAATCAATATGAAGAAATATTAAAAAAATGCTTTTCGTACTTTCATTAATAACATGGCTCTAAACCATCCAATTACGTAATTCCGGCAGTTGTTACTAAAACTTTAAGAACAATGGATGGTATATGCATTGGAAATAAAAACCGGAAATTCAGACTATCTGGAAAAAAAAGATTATTTTAAGTGGTACAATTCACTTAAGCTTTATGCAACATTAATTGCAAGAACCATATGAAGTATTAATTAAGTATTTACAGTAACTGAATACTTTCAACCCAACTTTATCTGGTAAAATTTATTTACAACAAAATATCGGCAAAATTTGTATTTTTTGAAAATGGATTCCTTCTTAGTGTCTTTATATATTTTTCTAGATTACTGTCATGTTGTAAATTTTATTTACTGCCATTCGGTAAATTCAAAATTTATAACATGACATTACCATAGCAAGCAGTAGCCCCTTCCTTCTCAGTGTTATTTATTTGTAATCACTTAAATAATATCTAATCAACTTATTGTTTAATGTATTTTTCGGTTTTTTCCCGATAACGACAAAGAGCACACGGTGGGGTGACCGGTCAGCAGAGGATGCTCACATCTCCATGACAACTGACCCTGTAGCTTTAATATTCGTAGAGGCCCGTGTATGCTCTGCTCCTGTTTCGTATTTTTTCTTTGGACATTCGATTTTAAACGCTGTTCGTTATCACTTGATGTACTGTACAAGTAATTGCAAAAGTTTTACTATATATACAAACCGTATGTGACGTATGTCATTGAACTCGTTAAACGTGTAGGGAGAGGGCGTAATAAGTTTTTATAACTTGTGCTAAATCCCTTTGTAACAATGCATTTCGCTAAATTATGTTCAAATCAACAGGCTGTTGTCTCATTAAATCAGTTTTAGACACTAAGGTACTATTTAAAAAATAACCCAAACCAAAACTTTTATAAGTTAACATTTTCTTTTTAAAAAAATCAAATGGTAATCCTTAGTAATCACATTAAAGTTGTTCACGCTTTGAGCAAGGTTATGCATCTTAAATCTGGTGTTAAGCATCTGTTAACTTTAAATTACTTCTAATTTACTTTTATGTCTCTACGAACATTCGAATAATAAATGATTCACCGTCCAAAGGTAAATTTTAATTATTCGCAAAACTTTTATTTCGTGATTGACCGATGAAAATCCTGTTCATGGGGACAAATTTTCGCAATCAAGATGTAGAATACCAGAATAATAGAATATCAAAACCGCCTTTAAATCAGTACATTTGTTAAAGTAATAAGCCAACAAAAAATATAACCTACAAGTTTGACCTTACTGGTACTTTGCAATCTACACGTGTGTTCATTCGTGTACATACGTGTTGAAATTCGTCATCATGGCATAATTCTAACATTTTTCTAAACATACACGTACACTTACAATGTACACGTGTATTTGCTGAACTTCTCTGCGTACTTGTAGGTGAGATATTTCCGGGCGGAGTTTCGTTTGTTAATATAACATTAATAACAACTTGCTCTTTTGCTTTAGATTATTGTTGACAAATTGACAGATCGTGTTATTTTTAAATCACCTTTTAGTCACAGTTAACTGTGCAGCAGAACTCCATTATGTAACGTTGTGTATCAGACATTCTTGTTATAATCTTGTTATAATATGAAGTGAACAGTGTTATTACTTACCCCTGCTTTGTATTAATAAACAATTATATAAATGTTTCTATTGAGGTTGCCCTTTTCTCTCTCTCTTTTTTTTTTTTTTGGCTTTGTTTGATAAGGTTCTAATTAAGAACAATAATAGAAAGACTAAATAGTGCATAAACCAGGACTTTCGTTTTGATAATTTCAGCTGTATCACAGAAATAATAATGATGATAAAGGTACCTCGTTTTAGGCTTAATAGAATTACAAGTATTCAGAAAAAACGTCACTAAACACAAACAAATTCACACTTGTCAGATCTCATAGCTGAATTCATGCAGCTGAAAATGTAGAAAAGTTCGCGAAAGTTTAAATCTTCTATTATTCGAAATCTGAATAATTATGATGATATTGATTTAAATATTGTTTTTTTTTATAAAATAAAATTGCATTCAAAAATATATGCAATGTAGAATTAGATAGAAGCCTATGTTATATTTGCAATCATATAGGAGAAAAATGTAATAAGTATTTTTCTTGTAATGCTAACAACTGTTTAGATCGCAACCATTATAGCAAAGATAGCAGTTATTGTTCAAATAAAATAAAAAGAGCATACTTAAGAATAAATCAATATGAAGTAATATTTAAAAAGTAAATGCTTTTCTTACTTTCATTGTTAACATGGCTCTAAATCATCCCATTACGAAGTTCACGAGTTATTACAAAACTTTAAGTATGTCTAAAATGCATTACTAATAAAAACCGGAAATTCAGACTCTCTCGATAAAAAAGATTGTTAAGTCACCGTGTACAAACAAACATAAGGGGGCTGTGATCGGTGTAGCACGGGGGCCGTGATTTTGAAGCGGTAAAAGTAGGTCGTCGAGTATTTAAAGACTTATTACGTTTAATTAAAAAGATTTTGATAACCAAAAGTATCGCAAGGAAGACACTGATCATTGATAAACTACCTCTAGTAACATGGGAGTTGAGATATAAACACTTCAATAATATGCAGTTGGTTTATGAGCAATGTATTAATTTCAGGGTATTTGAGTTATAAATTTCGAAACCCCTGAATCCCTTTTGTAACAATGCATAACAATAAAATAAGTTTAAATCAACATGCTGTTGTCTCATCAATTCGTTTTTAGACAATTAAGGTTCGATTTAAAACAAACAAACAACAACAAAAAAAAAAAGAAAAAAAAAGAAAAAAAATATAGAAAGCAAGAAATATCATAACAGATTAACGTTTTCTTAAAAAAAAACCCAATTTGTAATCCTCAGCAATCACATTAATGTACGCTTTGAGCAAGGTTTAATAACTCTTAAGTATGGTACTAATATGATTTATATGCAGCTGTTAGTCATTCACTGTTATATTTTACTGTACATTTTTTAATGTCTCCAGGAACATACGAATAATAAACGATTCACCATCCAAAGGTAAAATTCAAATTATTCGCAAAGATTTTATTTCCCGATTTACCGATGATAATCTTGTTCACGCGGACATATTTTCGCGATCAGGGTTTAAAATACCGGGATAACATATTTACTGGTCTGTGCAGAACATTTTCGGCGGATTGAAAAATTCACTCACAGACATATGGAAAAACTGTTTATTCGCCATATACATGATTATATATATATATATATATATATATATATATATATATATATATATATATATATATATATATATATATATATAATTTTACGTATGTTTATGTATATCTCATATAATCTTTTTTATCATTTTGGGTATAAAAATTTATATAAAATGACTAAAACTAATAATTTAAAAAAGCAAAAAAAAAAAAAATAATAATATTGAAAATTAGAATAAATCATATTCGACATAACACACCAAAAAACCCAACATTTGTTAATTGATTACCAACTATGTTTTTTGCTAAATCTGAGAAACCAGCACGTTATACATGTTATACATACGAAAAAATATCAATTTTTTTTAGTCGAATTTTCTTTGTTTTCAAAATGATTAGAATGCAACGAAACACAATTCTATTTATTTCACTATTTTATTTTACTTTTGAGTTCAGAAAGAGGTTAGCTGCCTTCCAGCGCATTCAACTTCCTCGAAACATTAGACACATGACTTGTTGACATCATGTCAGAAATACAGTGTCTGAGAGAAGACTCGAACTATGCAACCGTATATTCCTTCTTTGACACCTCTACAGGCGTGAACACTATCATAGCAAAACTACCCCAGTTTCTTCAGAACTAGTGGGTGGACCGTGCGACGAGATACAAGAATTCAAGAAGTGTAACCTTGTCACCTTTCACAAGGTTCATAGACCTGATCACTGAGATGGCATCAACATTGGGCGACCCTTGTTTCATGTTTGATCACATACTGGTCACTGAAGAACTGAAACAGGTGCAAAAACAAAGACTATGTTACGTAACAACGGAGAAAACAGGTGTACAACAGGACGGGATGTCTGAATACAGGTAGAAAGTCTTGTACCCTACACACCCCAAGTCGTGCACTCATGCGTTGCAAAACTGCAAAGAATTTTTGTCAAGAAATCCTCCGATGAGAAGAAAGGACTTCGGGTCTGCTTTAGATGCTGCAGTTTAGAACATTTAAGGATATTGTTCAAAATAAGAATATTTGAGTAACTTTGTGTTTTGAACTTCCTGTTACATGTACTGTATTGCAAAAAAAGAATTTTATTTCACAACATATATGCACATGTTTCAGTTTTTCGTTTTAGAGGGGTAAGCGTCTTCTTTGATCTTCTGCTTTGTTGCTGTTTTCGCAGCTTGTTGAGGGTACTGGGATATGCGCGGGACATGGAAAACATATACGGAGAAAATATCGGGATTCAGCTTGTGTCAACATTTCGGTCTGCCCTGCTTGTGTTGTTTAGAAGATGAACGGTTCAGAAAGCATTGTTACGAATACTGTTTGCCTCGTTATAAAATAAGTGGGCGTGTCCTATGTAACAATTGACGTTGGATACAAAATTTAGAATATTTCATTCAAACAATCTTTTTTACCACTTCAATGCCCTTCATTGTAGTTCCAAGTGCACAGCAAACTGCGGGCGAAATATCCTTTAAAGGACGTTACTATGCCAAGACTTTGCTCTCAACATCTACCAAACTGGGAATCCTGAGAGGTAATCCAAAGTATATGCCATGCTTAATGAACTCTGCAACAGGTCGCTTACCAGTCGTGGGGTGCTAGAACCACTATGAATGCATACAGCGGAAACGCAGTTCACAATAACCTCTGGTTCGGAATGCCATCAAGCAGCTGCAAAGTATGGCTTATGACAACCGTTGACAAGTGCTACACCTTGAAGCTTCCTTTAGTGATTGAGTGCTCCGATCTTTTGAACGATGTGACTGAAATTACGACACCAGATATTGTACAGTATTTTCCTCACCTGCAGGATATTGCAAACATCATGCCCCACTATGACCCAGACTAACTTATAGGTCTTTTGATTGAAAGAATATTGCAGAAACCCAAGATGTGCTGGATAAGAAAATAGGATCCTAAGATACACCGTTTGCTCAACGGCTTCATTATGGCTGGGTCATCATTGGAGAAGTCTACCCAGAGTGAACTAGGACTCCCTTAAGTATAAACAGCAAGAAAACCTTTGTGAGAAGAAAGGGCCGGGTCTCCCTTGAATCATGCAGTAAAATCATCTCTGTAAAACAATTGGATACTAACAATCACCATGACAAGATCATAGGCAGCAGCCGGTCCTTACTTGGGTGACAATCTCTTTTGTAAAGAAAACGATGATAATGAAATGAAATCAGACTATCGGTAGAGGACAAAATCATCAGTCCGAAAAAAATACAAAACACGAGCAGAACAAACACGGACCTTTACATAAATTGGAAGTAGGATCAGGTTTTATGGAGGAGTAAGTATCCTCTGCTGACCGGTCACACCCGCCGTGTGCTCTTTGACGTAATCACAAAAAACGGGAAAACCTGTATTTAATTTGGTGATTAATAATGGCTTAACATAATATAATATCTAAATAAAATAGATGACTTAGACTCTGTGGTGATGGATAAAGAAATGGTGAGGAAGAGGATGGAATTTGGACGACACCATTGCCATTCCGACGACACGCTCCTACCCAGCAACAGAGTTAGCAGAACGCACTGCTGACATCTTCCATAAGAATTTTATAAAGAGAACACCTTTTGTCAAGGACAGAGTCTTTGAAGTATACCCCCACATAGGGCTAGAGATCAAATGACTCCTCAACTGAGTTCAACGAAACAATATTCCGCCACTGGACCTAACTTTACAAACAACTTGCAGATAATACTGCAAACATAGACAAGACATAGAACGAATGTTTCATTGTTTCTTTGACAGGAAGGATCAGGAGTATTATGTGGTATGAAAACAATGACCAAAATACACCTTAATTGAGTACAGGATGAAAGCTCATGCGTTTGAAAATTCACCTTCACTTGCCGTAATTACATACGCTCTTAGAAGATATGTTCAACAGACAGATGTCAGTTATTATGTAGCAGAATTCTTAACACATAATTTCCTTGTGGATGTAGTCTTATCTTCATAACTTCTGCAGAAGAGCTTACCGATCTCCTTAAATAAAATATATCGCTCTGAAAACAGAAGGCAATCTATATCTCCACAAAATCGCCTCAAATGACCCAGTAATCATGAGTGCCCTCCCCGTAATGTATGGAAGAAGATGGTGTCACTCAACATGGAAAAGTAAACGCTTTGAGTTCAATAGAGCCTTGGGGTGTCTTTGGATTTACATTTTGATGCCTTCACCATCCAGATACAACTTGAAGCCTGACACACGGCGAGGCTAAACAACATTTATGATCCTTTGTCGCTCCAAAGCTGCTTACAGGAAAAAATCTCCTTTTGTCAAAATTGTCAGACTAGGATGAAATTCTGGAACAGCCAAAAGTTGGCACATGTGGACAAACTCTTTATCCTCGCTGGAAAATATAATAGTCCCATGGATGTACTTCAAAAAGGCTTTGAGTCACTAGGACAGGGTACAACTACATGTATTTTCAGCTTGTTTTTTATTATGGGAGAAGCAAAACTGTTTCCCTTTAAAGGCCACATGATAACACGCCATGAGGTTCTTGCAGCTTTGTTGGCTACAGAAGTTAGGGAATTCATCAGGAAGAATTTACATACATCGTCCCTGGTTGCAAATAGACGCATATAAAGTGCATGTATTAAAAAAAGTAACCTGAAAATAAAATATAAAGATAGTAAAGCAAAAAAAGCGCCCATTACTCATATTGCTTGGACAACGACTGTGAAACTTTTTTTTAATCACTATACATCATGAGAACTAGAACCCAAGAGTTTACTGTGTGTGGCCTAAAATCAAGAAGTGGAACGGAAATCAATATGCTATTTGTAAAGACAGGAACCAATACCGACTCTATAGGTCAATTTAATTGTAATAGACAATTGATCCTTTATTGAGTTTGAGACACAATTTAAGAATAAAGTACCCTATTTTGAGAAAAAGTTACAAATTGAATAAGCAAGGTTGGACTTTTTTTAACAACAAATGTTTGTAAAGTGGACAATAATGACATCCTTATGGATTTTTTAGACTTCTAAATATTGATTTTTAGTCTGTAGCTGCGCAGTTCGAAGGAATTAAAATGCCTTATTCTGCTCTTGTGTGCGTCATTTGCATACAAAGCAACGTGTAGATCGTCACACCTTTTATTTTTTATTTTTTGACAACAGTTTTGGTAAGTTTTGGACAGAAACAAGCCAGTTCAAAAAATGTTTACATTTTTTTCTTCTCAAATGTATAAGATGGCTGCACATCCCCTCTTAAAGATTAAATTGATTTAAATATGGTGTGCAAAAAATCAGTTCATTATCATTAATTTAAATTTATCCCCAGTATTGCAGCTGCCAATGAACTCTAATCTATGATGGCGTCCACCATCTATTCCGGTTTGTTTTATCAACATAGCATCAGTATAAGCAAATCATGATATTTGCTCTAAATGACAAGTTCTGAAAATTTTTAAACAATATTGATTTGAAACCATTTTTAACCTTTGACTTTCGTTTGAATAACAACGGAGCGTGTTCGTTGAAATCTAAAAGTGGGTCGGGGGAATCTCTGCCTACTGTACAGTTATTGTGAAAATTGTCAGCTGATAAAAAAATTCGTAGAAAATGACTTACGTCGTTATTTTTGACATGGCAATTTTGTATTTGAGTGCTATTAGATAAACAGCTGTCATTTATTTCATAAAAATGAGTATATTTATGCATACATATTTTTATTCTTTATATTAACGTGTCAACTTAAACCTTATCAATTTTTTCAGTCGATTACTTGAGTAACGCATAAAATAGAACACTGTGTACCTTGTATATATGTAAACCAAACCGACATAGATGGTGTGACGTCAGAACAAATACTAGTATTTTATTGGTTTTTAATAGAAAAGAGTTCTACATCATGTCAGCCTCGAGTAAATACAATTTCTTCAACTTCAAACGTGCATAAAGAAGGTGGCTCGACACACCAATGCATTATTTGAAGGATCGATGAAGAATCATTTTTGAGAAATGATTATACAAAAATGACACCTATATCGGCCTCTGATTATTTTATATGAATTTTTTTGTATTTTTTTTATAGAAACCGGAAACATCGTTTTAGCTGCGAACAAGATATATTAGAGCTAAAAATTTGTTATCAATTAATTCACAATACAATTATCTATAAATATATATCAAAAATGGCCAGAAAACTTTGAAATATTTTTGTAAAAAAATATTTATGAAAATGAAAAAAAAAGGATTGTAGATATTTTTTAAATCTATGGATAAAAACAGCAGATAAACTGTTACTCGCATTTAACAATTGCTGTACAATCATATTTCAACAAGAAATTGAAACCAAATAGTGAAATTAAATGTAACCGAGCAGAAAGGAGGCAGATGGTGATTTCAGTCGATTTATTAAGTATATAAATAAAGCATTGACCTATAAACAAAGAAATAATACATTAGACACAAAATAGAGTTTTACATGTACATTTATGAAATCTTTGACAATAAGCTACCGTTACTCCAGTATTCATTTATAATATAAAAACATGTTTTGTAACAATTTAACATTTGAACTTACAAACAAGTTTTAGAAAATACTATGACAAGTTTAATTGCAAAAATACGATAAAGTATAAACTTTGCAATTAAAATAAAATGCCCTAATCACTAACATGGTAGTAAAGAAATATATAAGTAAATATAATATTAACATACCACAAGATGCAGCAGATACACGCTGGATTGACTGACGATGTTGAAAATGAAATACTGCCTAATTTTACTTAGTTTGAACGGTTACTTATATCAAATAGAGAATTAAATTTATTGGATAATGAAAATAAGAAAGACCAATGAAATTAGAGAACCAATGAAAAACGAAAGACTTTACTCAGCCAACTCAATCCAGTTGCGCAGTGTAACTGGCGGTTATTTAAAATTTAAGACCGTGTTTAACAAATACGGATAATAAAATAGATAAAACGAATAAATACATATAGAAATATGTTTGATACTATCACATACTCCCCCGGAAAATTGTTAATCTGTCCTCAGATTATAAATGTATGATTGTATTAAATAATACATACATATAGAAACCACAAAATAAATAAAGCACAAAAATTAATCATCACAAAAGTTCATTTATGCAAATGCATGAAAAATATGACCACACGCTAGAACACGGGCTTCAACTCAAGTCTGTTCACATTTTTAATTACGGAATCACTGGTTTCTAACTTGACACTATACACTGACGGATATGGTTTCCCGACGATGACGTACACTTCCGTTCGCCACTTATCCTGAATCTTGTCGCGTCCTTTGATTCCTCTGTTGCGTAGATACACCCGATCACCAATCTGTAATTCACTGTTAACGTTTCCCGCTTCGTGTCTTCTTTTCCGGTTATCTTCATTGCTTTGGATTTCTGCTTTGGCCCGACCGTACGCAAACTGTAACTTCTCAGAGTGTAGTTCGATCCATCGGTCCATGTTTAGATCGGTTGTTGGAGTAGCGTTGCCTCTCCCGAGTAGGAAATCTACAGGTAGGTATGGATCGCGTCCATACATAAGGAAATATGGCGAATATCCGGTGGATGCATGCGGCGTCACATTATATGAAAAAACAAGTTCCCTGATGTATTCTGGCCATTTCCGTTTTCTCGCTGGGGGTAGAGATCGAAGTAGATCATGGAGTGTTCTGTTGAACCTTTCACATTGACCGTTGCCTTGAGGGTGGTATGCAGTTGTTCTTGATTTCTTGATGCGGTATATGGTACACAGTTGCTGAATAATTTCTGCCTCGAAACACCTTCCTTGATCGGAATGAATTCTTTTGCACACTCCAAATTTAAAGAATAATTCATTCACTAATATTCGAGCAACAGTTTGGGCTGTCTGGTCACGTGTAGGTGCAGCTATTGTCCACTTAGAAAATACATCGGTTATAACCAACACATTTTCGTACCCTTGTGCCTTTTCTAGTACGGAAAAGTCTATAGCAATGCACTCTAAAGGTTCCGATGCTGTAAGATGTCCCATACTCGTATGTACTTTGGGTGGGGGAATTTTTGACACAGCGCATCGTTCACACTTCTTACAGTAGTTCTTAATGTCCATAAACATTTTTGGCCAATAGCATCGCTGTCTAATCAAATTAAATGTTCTCTCTATGCCCTGATGTCCATTTTGGTCGTGTAGACTTTCGAGAACGATGTCCTTAAGACACTCCGGAAGTAATAACTGAGTGAGGTCACCTAATTTCGGATCGTTGATCTTTCTGTGAATAACACCATCGATGAAGTCCATGTGTTTTAACTGCCGTAATAACACTTGAGTTCTTTTACCCTGTTTCTTTAGAAAACTTGGTTTTGGGACAGTCTTTGATTTCACAAATTCAACACATTTACTAATCACTCTGTCATTCAACTGCATGTCTTTCAAATCGCAATTGGAATAAGTAGGGAAAGTCTCTGCACTTGACACGTCCGTAGCTTCAATGAATATCGTCGAAGACTGTGCAACTTTAATTTCTAGTGGAATCATGGATCCATGAATACATTCACTAATGATGTCTTTACTATCCACATTTAACCTTGATAATGCATCAGCGTTGACGTTCTCTTTGCCTGGTCTGTACTTTATTTCGAAATCGAAATCAGCGAGTTGTGCTGCCCATTTTTGTTCGTATGCTCCAAGCTTTGCTGTAGATAGGTATTTCAGAGGATTGTTATCCGTCAGCACTACAAACTTATTTCCCAGTAAATAATCCCTGAATTTCTCTGTAACACTCCACTTGAGGGCTAGTAATTCCAATTTGAGACTGCTCATGTTCTTTGCGGATCTTTCATTTGGTCTAAGAGTTCTACTGGCGTACGCAATCACAACAATACGTCCATTTTGATTCTGAGATAACACAGCACCGAGTCCATGCGCACTGGCGTCAGTTTCCACAATAAACGGAATAGTAAAATCGGCGTATCCCAGTAGTGGTGCAGTTGATAATACAGTCTTTAACTTCTCAAACGAATTCTGGCATTCACTGTTCCATTTATCACCAAACTTTGTTTTCGGATGTTTCCCGTTGTTCTTGGAAAGTTCCAATAAAGGTTGTGCAATCTGTGAAAAGCTTCGGATAAATCGCCGGTAATATCCCGCAAATCCGAGGAATGATTTAAGCTCTTTGACTGTTTCGGGTACTTTCCAATTTTCGATACACTTGATCTTATCATTGTCGGTGGATATTCCATCTTTACTCACTATATGACCTAGGTATTTCACAGATGACTGAAAAAATTTGCACTTGCGCATTTTCAATTTTAATCCATGCTTGCGAAGAATATGAAACACTTTGTCAAGACGGTCTATTTGTTCACGCAATGTTTTGGAATACACTATGATATCATCCAAGAACACTAATAAGGTATTGAACACTTCCTCTCTGAAACAATGCTGCATTAGTCGCTGGAATGTTGCAGGTGCGTTGGTAAGTCCGAACGGCATTCTGTTAAACTCATAAAGTCCGAATGGGGTGGTAAACGCAGTTTTCTCTTTGTCATCGTCGGCAACTGCTATTTGGTTATAGCCCGAGGTAAGGTCCATAGTTGAGAACATAGACGATCCGTGTAAAACATCAAACGTTTCTTCTACTCTTGGTAACGGAAACTTATCTTTGATGGTCTTCTCATTCAGTTTGCGGTAATCCACACAAAGACGTAAAGAGTTATCCTTCTTGCGAACTAGTACTATCGGTGAAGCAAACGGACTGGTACTTTCGCGAATGACATCATTCTTCAGTAACTTGCGTATATGCTGTTTGACTTCTTCAAACTGGGACGGAGGAATTCGTCGGTACTGTTGAGCGATAGGCTTGTTGTCCATGAGGCGAATCTGATGTATAACTGTACTTGTACATCCAATATCGTCATCATCCTTCGAGAAGACTTCTCTGTGCTTTCGGAATAAAGATGTGATCAAGGACTTCTCTTCTTCACTACAGTCAAGTTGGAATATATCTTCAGGTAAATGAAACGGTGTCTCAGGGAGAGTAATTTCGTTGATTGCATGACTTGGTTGAATGAAGATCTCTTCAGTGTTCCCCACGCGATTAAATCCAATATCTGAATTATCACCTTCAACATCACAAAAAGACACTGTACCTATCATACTGCGTGGTTTAAGATAAATATCTTCATCACCAATGTTAGCTGCACGAACCCATATACGACCGTTATAAATGTTGACACAAGTATTCACAGTACGGAAATTCCTATGTAAATGGGCACCATTGGTCAAAGGATTAACAATAACATCGCCCTTAACATGCGGTCCGGTACATGGAATAACAATGGCGGTATTTGCAGGAATGCACACTGGTACAGTTCCGAATACTCTGGCAAAACCACAAACAGACTTTTGTTTTAAATCATTTGACACAAAAACTTCACTTAAATTTCCGTCCCTACGAACATCACCTAAAATGTCCGTGCAGGCACCAAGAATATTCATTCCAATTATTCCGGGAACAGATTCTTTACGTTTACGCGTGGCGTCATCACTCGAGTCTTTGACTATTAGGAATCCACGTTGAGGTATGATATTCCCGTTATAATTTACGTCAAGCTCAATGTAACCAATGTAAGGAATAACTAGTCCGTTGGCAGCTTTTAGTTGTAAATGACATGTTGGGTTCACCATCTTTCCAAGCGGCTTGATATACTTTCGATAAAACGTTTCGGTAATTGTAGAAACCATCGAACCAGTGTCAACTAGGCATCTGATATTCAAATCCATCACAGAAATGTTAATCACTGGACACTGTCCTATGATACGACACGAAAATGTAGAGTCCTGTAAACCCCCATCTATTAACGGACTCCCTTTAACAGATGTGACTTGTTTTCCGATGCCCCGGCTGTTGTTTCACTTGGTTTAGAACGACAATTTCTCTGCATATGACCAACTTTACCGCACTCATAGCACACAGGTGGTGAACGATAAAAATCCCGGTTTTCCTTTGTATGCTGACTGGTTCCGCGATCTCTGATCAAACCGGTTAGAGAGTCGATCTGCTTTTGCTGTGCTTCGATGATTTTCAAAAGTTGTTCCGTTGTAGGCGAGTCGCTCGGCTGGGTGTTTAAATTATGCTGATCGCTGATCGTGTTCGAATGGGTTGAGTTAGCGGAATCCTTGTCTATCATTTCCTCTTCCTCGCTAAATAGTATAATTTCGTCTCGGAACTTGTGGAAGTCTGTAGGTTCATTACGCAACAGCTTCTTTGCTTCTTTTCTTAACAATGAATCCCGTAGACCATTCGCAAACTTCTCGCACAGCGTAATGTGTTTATTTGGAAATACACTTCTGTCTTTTCTGATAACGTTTTGATATAAATCCAGCAATGCGTATGAATAGTGTCGAATAGTTTCCGATTCTAGCTGATTTCGTTCAAAGAATTTCTGCTGAAGTGACGTCACAGATTCCGGATTGCCGAATGCCACACGAAGACAGTCCAAAATGGCGTGCGGATCCTGTCGTATATCTGGTCGGAATTTGACTTCTTCT
Organism: Magallana gigas; assembly: GCF_902806645.1. Taxonomy (NCBI): domain Eukaryota; kingdom Metazoa; phylum Mollusca; class Bivalvia; order Ostreida; family Ostreidae; genus Magallana; species Magallana gigas. Next base: position 1,622,816 of record NC_047559.1, on the reverse strand, counting down.
TTTGCTTGACCCTCTAAATGTGAATATATCAAGTCCACTTTTTGAGTATCTGAATATTTTCTTGCTGAAAACGCAATTTCTATGTCATCAATCCAGTCATCAACAGATATGTCAGATTTTGATTTTGGGCGGCCACAAAATGTCTTTATTTTTCTTGTTTCTGGGATAAAGGTTTGCTTTTCAATGACTTGTTTCGATTGCGATCTATATTTTGCTTCTAGTAATTCCATTTCCAATTCATGGACACGGTGTTGTAATTCCGCTTTCTTCATGGTGATAAGTTTACAATGGTATCAACAGTACTCATGAAAACGATTCACAAAGCGGAAAGTATTAGGGCTTTAACACAGGGAATCGATCGGCATGATATCTACTCACTGACACAATAGCAAGTCGAACAAGTTCTTTCCGATATAAAATTCACTTCAATTAGAAACTTAGCTGCATATTTGGAAAATAAATTCCTACGGTGGTCAATGCTTGGATATGTTTTCTCGCAGCGCCATGATGTAACCGAGCAGAAAGGAGGCAGATGGTGATTTCAGTCGATTTATTAAGTATATAAATAAAGCATTGACCTATAAACAAAGAAATAATACATTAGACACAAAATAGAGTTTTACATGTACATTTATGAAATCTTTGACAATAAGCTACCGTTACTCCAGTATTCATTTATAATATAAAAACATGTTTTGTAACAATTTAACATTTGAACTTACAAACAAGTTTTAGAAAATACTATGACAAGTTTAATTGCAAAAATACGATAAAGTATAAACTTTGCAATTAAAATAAAATGCCCTAATCACTAACATGGTAGTAAAGAAATATATAAGTAAATATAATATTAACATACCACAAGATGCAGCAGATACACGCTGGATTGACTGACGATGTTGAAAATGAAATACTGCCTAATTTTACTTAGTTTGAACGGTTACTTATATCAAATAGAGAATTAAATTTATTGGATAATGAAAATAAGAAAGACCAATGAAATTAGAGAACCAATGAAAAACGAAAGACTTTACTCAGCCAACTCAATCCAGTTGCGCAGTGTAACTGGCGGTTATTTAAAATTTAAGACCGTGTTTAACAAATACGGATAATAAAATAGATAAAACGAATAAATACATATAGAAATATGTTTGATACTATCACATAAAGAAAAAATGGAAAATTTCAAAATCGAACCGATCTCGATTGTAATTAAACTGATCCCGAACGAAATCACATAAAGTTAGAATGAATCAGAATTTTGCAAAAATTTTAGGTTGTTTAGCTGTAGAATGGTTTCGTCATTTACTAACTTTATAATTTATATCAATTACTTAGAAAAAAAACTGCAGTTTATTTGTAAAATTTCAATTTTAAAATAATTCTGATCGGGATCAGTTTTTTTTTCAATCGGGATCGGTTAAAATTTGATAAATAGCAATTTTTCCAAAATTTCGCATTTTCATTTCAATTTCTTTGTAAAATATTATTGTTTAGTAAAAAGTTTATGTGATAAATGTTATTTTTAAAATTTTATCCATAGATTAAAACGGTATTAAAGAATTACAATTTTGATTTTCAGAAATATTTTTTTAATTAAAAAATTAAACACTTGACCAAACGATCTTTGGCATGAATTTATTTATAATTATATTACACATTAATTGACAACAAGTTGAAAGCTGTAATATATTCTGTTTGTCTGCCAAACAGTTTTTCCTATTTCACTGAAAAAATACAAAAAAAATCGTATAAAATAACTGAAAGCCGATATTGATCTCTGTTTTGTGGAATCATGTTTTAAAAAAAATTCTCTATCGATCCATAAAATAAAATTTTGATGTGTCGAGGAACCTTAACCACTTTGTTTATTTTAAAAACAGCATGACCATATGTGATAATTCAACCACTTCATTAAAAAAAATGAATGTGTGTTTTACTTTCCTTACCCTTGGTCCGATTTCTATCTTTTAATAGTTTTGTGAAGTATGTGTATAATAACATGCATTACAGTAGTTTCCCAAGTAAGCTAAATTTCAACGGGAAAATAAGATGCAAAATTTTTTACAAGACTAACTGTACATAAAATGTACCACGTTTTTCGCGCCCTTATATAGGTCTGATCACCGGCGTCGAGGCGGGTATGCTTGTTTTATGACTTTGACATTCGCTATGAATATATAAGTAAAATTTAAAAATGTTAAGGCAAATCAAAAATAGGCCTTTTAATATTTTTTCACGAATATTTTTGAAATTTATTTTGTTAAGAGTCCATAATGGGGTGCTCAGGAACGCGGTTTGACTAATTTACCAAGTGCTTGTGAATTTACACAACGGCGAAAAGGGTAAGGTGAGTTAACCATCGGGCAGATACTTTGGATATGATAACCTTGGTTTAAAAAATGTAAATTAATAAGCACACTCTAGCGTTTTTTTAAAATTTCATACATTTTAATACCACGACAGATTGGTAGTAAACCTTAGACATAAAATTCGTAATCATGAAACAGACTATGTTATAAGTCTATATGAAAAAATTATGTATTAATTAAGCAGGGAAGTTAAATTGAGGAGGGTGACCACCCTCTTAAATATTGTTTTTTTTTCAATGCAGTCTTTTATCTGAAATTCTCATTTTTGGTAGTGATAAATTAATGTGTAAAATATTAATTCCCGCGGATGCAGACTGTTTATAACCACCAGTGCAGAGGAACCACGTGATGATGTTTACCATTTCATTCTGTGTGTGAATAATTGAGATACTGAAAATTGGTCACCGACAAAGACACTTGAAAATGTAAATATTCAAAAATCAATCTTTTCCTCCCGGAAGGGAAAACACAAAAATATGAACTGACATAAAAAAAGAATTTATTCAAGAAAAGAATAAATTTGCCAAAATATTGTGCGATAAAAACAAGGAGGAAGTTTTATTTTAGATCATCAATTTTTGCGAAATATAGGTGAAACTTCGGCTATTTGTTTGCAGTCGTCTCTTCCAACTACTTGATGTTACAGAGGACTTCATAATCCTTCGTGTTGTGTTCTTTCCCGCCATAACCCATGTAGGCACACATGTGATTGTGCGCGGTGTCGATCTTACACGGGATCAGACTTCCAAAGGCAAAAACCCGTCCCACATACTTGTCGTTGTCCGTTTTGACAGCGTTGCAGGGTACATTACCATTGGAAGCTTTTTGCCAGTCTACGAATCCTTGGTCTTTGATCGAGTACACTAGGACCTCGTAGTTATGGACTATTTTCTCCTCACCATCGTACGGGATATGTGCTCCTCCAAGGTGGGGTGCACATTTACCGGCAGTTTCAGTACACTCCATTTTGGCCCGGGCGATATACAAAGGTCTTCCGTCCTTCTCGTACCCGGCACGTATCGCATTTTCTGGGATATTGCATCCAGAGGTAGATACCCAGTGTGTCATCGCTGTTCTCTTTAATGATATGAAATATATTCTTAAAAATGAATTAATCATTTGAAAAATCTGTTTGCAAGTGCTTAAAATTGTGTGAATCAGAAAATATTTCTTAAAGTTATTTATTTGCAAAGAAACATATTATAATTCTTATAAAAAAAAGAATCCAACAATCTAGAGAGAAGAATATGAAACCAAAAAAATATGCTTATCTATCAATAAATTTGTGAAATATAGTGTCACTTATCATTTACTGCTATTGGCCACCAGAATAAAGTATTTTTACAGATGTCAATATAATTTTACATTTGATTTATATATACTTTAAAAGTTGTAGGAAATACCAAATTGCATACATGTATATAAATGTGTTTAAAAATTTTAACCGTAAAAAATCGGTTACTCTCTTTATTTCATTATTAATCAACACAATGATAGTACAGTTTAGATCGTGTGCGCAATTTTGAGTTATTAATGAAGAAGTGTATGATTTACATTTTAATTTATAGTTGGACTGAGTAAACATCTCATTAAAATGACCTACCTCAAGTTCAAAGGTTTCTCCTAAAAGAAACTTTACAGAGGACTATCTCCTGCCAGAGCCTGCTGGCACGGGAGAGAACTGCTGCTTTATAGTCAGATGTAGTCACATGACTCGCGAGGTCATGGCCTGATGCGCTTCCTCTGGGGATAATTCACGTGACAAGAAGTTACTGAGTTTATCCTATCACAGTACTGAGCGTAATAACGTCTCCTTATATGGTGTGTAAGATCATTTTTTGATTAGGTATCATTTCATAATTCAAAACAATATTTATAACTCTTTTTAAAAATGATGAATTCATTGTGTCTTTGATTTAATAGTATTGGCAAGTGTTTTAAAAAATTGCAGAAAAAATGTAATAAATTAATTAATCTATTAATTTATAGAATGTACCTCTGACATTTGAACTTTTTATAATGATGGGCCTCATGTACCATACCATGGTTTGAGCGATTAAACTTAATTGAATTGAATTGAGTTTCCATAGGTAATATCAAGGTAAACAACTGATTAAAATATTTATAAGAATTTGTCTATGATTTCGATAACATGAATTTTGATAATTTTTACATTGACAGCTCATTAAAAAACCACATAATGTCTAGCATGTGTCTATTTCATATCATTTTAATTAAATTTAAGCAAAATTGAATAAGGGACAATACTAATGATCAACTCAAATATGTTATAGCTCCGATAAATAAAAAACAATTCATCTTTGTGTATAGATGATGACTTCATCAATAAATCATGTTCTAAATTACAACACTTTTTTGATATTAGGTTTCCTCATATATTTTGTAAATGTGAGCTGATGTATTAGAAATGCGATTATAATAATTCCTATTTCTGATTTATTATCAATTTTTTTTATCATAAACTGTATCTAATACAAATTTTCAATCACCACTTTATTTTTTTATTGATTCTGCATTCAGCATTACTTGTCACAACAAATATTAAAAATGCTTATAAAGAAAATAATATTTCCTAGAATATACATCCTTTTTAATACTTGGTTATGTAAGTGAAGCTTAAACTTCAATTTATAAATTATTATAAGCATTTTCACAAAGCATGCATGCTTTGGTCACATTATAAAATCTTAAAAATAGCTTTTATGACATTATTTTAAGGGGCATAGTCACAATTTGGTCAAAAATTATTTTATCCAATTTTTATGTTTACAATGCTTCAAGAGGCAATTTTTAATAGGCAAAATAAAATTTGAGTGTCATTTGTTAGATAATAAGCGAGTTACAGAGCCTTTTATTCTTTACTGTGTAAACTAAGATTTTGTTTACAATTTAAATGCTGATGTAAAAATTCAAGTTTGAGACCACAAATGAGTGTGTAGAACGTTAGGAACTGTTCATATAAGCTAAAACTAAATAAGAAGATAGATAAATCAGCTTGAGAAAGAAGTTTTATAAGTGTATTGAACCTATGAAAATAAAAACAAGGCACGAGCCTTGTTAACATGACAAAGAATTGTAAGCCCTGTATTTTTCTCAAAACTCTTCTACTGATTCTAAAATTTCATTTGATCATTAGAAATCTATAGCTGAAGCATTGTAAATGATAAAAAGAGAAAAATAAATTTGACTAAAATTCTGACCATGCCCCTTTAACCCAAATCAAAACCTAACTCATTCCTCCTAAACAATAATATTCGGCTACCTAAAAAAATCTAGAAATAATACGTGTATTCTTTTAATCAAGGAAGAAGCGTGTAAATGACAATATTATATCTTTACATCAAGGAACCGGTAATTTTTTTCTACATTTAGATATAATATTTTAAGATCAAGGAAGATCGGTCTTAATCTCTACTTACATGTAAGCCCAGGAAGTCAAGTTTTTAAATGCAGATAAGTATGGAAAATCAATAAATTCCTTCCTCTTTTATTCGGGCTGCTTACTTATGAAATAGTTATTAACATTTTGTGTTTCATTTAACTGCTATGCTTTGCTCTAAATGTCAACTTTTACAAACTAAAAAATCTTTCCAAACGACATGAAATAACACCAAGGAAACTCTAATGCAGGTAACAACACCAGCCGCAGCAAACTATATAGTGAAAACCCATCGCAATTAAAGGAATGGAGTAATCTTCCTATTCTTGAAGTTGACAATATATAAACAATCCTCCAGTTTAGCAGTATAGCAGCAAATATTATCTCTGTCAAATGTCTACATCTGCAACGTAAAAAATAAAAAATCAGAACCATCTTTCACTCTCCTTTGCCAAGGCATTGCTTATAGCAAAAGTAAAAGACAATTTAAATAGTAATCACTTCGTTTTTTTTTCAAAACTGTTGTTAAACAGAAATTTTCCCAAGCAAGATTTTAAAAAAAGAGACACAAAATTTCATAAACATGTACTATTAAAATTGAAGGCAAGTATAATTTCATTCTGGTATCCCCAATGTACTTAGCATTATAATTAAACTTTTGGTTCATGTGAGCTAAAAGCTACGTTTTGCTTTAATTTGCGTGATATTAAACAAAACATTAACACAAACAAAGGTTTGCCCAGTTATGCAACCAAAGGCTTTGTGGGAATTCAATATTTACGTCTTTAATTAACGTATTATCATTAGCAATTTTAAAAATCTTTAACATGTATCATATCCGTTAGCATTCAACCTTACCCTCCTCAATCACACCCTCAAACAGCTTTAATAAATGTTAAGTATTCTTAGTGATCGTGTCATTCCGGTTGCCTATTGTTAATTTTGGAGTCAGAAAGAAAAATCTATTAAGATATGCGATGTCACTGATGAAAGCGAATGTTTAATTTTGAAGAACTTAAACATGTATGTAGTTGTTTATGCTTTTAATAATTGTCAAACTCACTTTAATGTTTTGTATTCATTTAAGAGAGAGAGAGAGAGAGAGAGAGAGAGAGAGAGAGAGAGAGAGAGAGAGAGAGAGAGAGAGAGAGAGAGAGAGAGAGGGGGGGGGGAGGCAGACTATATGAAAAAAGTCCTTGAAGCTTTCAGACATCCAGAAAGACAGATTAACAGGACTTGGATATTAGGAAAACATCTTTAAATTATTAAACTTCTAACTTTCCCTTTTTTTAAAACAAATATATTATCTCACAAGTGTGAGATACACTGTAATATATTTTTTTGTTCATTTTTCATGAGTTCTTATTTTTGTGTGTTTGTGAGTGGCCCGGGGGGGGGGGGTTACGTAAAAAATGAAAAATGTTATTTTAATGCTGCAATGTGTAATGTAAATATTAAAAAAATTGTTAAGTTGGGTTTTTATTTTATTGCATATTATTGTATGATATTATCTTAGCTGGATACGGCCCTTACATAAAGGCAATCAGGTAAGATGTTAGATTTTGAAATAAATGATCGCTATTATCAGTGTATTGCCGTTTTTCCCTCATTTTAAACTTAGGTACAGAATAATTTAAACATTTGTTATTGATATTCATATGAATTATATAAAAGAAATAGCCTATATAAACCCTCTCAAATACAAAGTCAAGAAGGTACATAACAATAGTCCTGAAGAATTTTATCTTTATAGCATAGTCTGTGCTTTGCCCGAGATTTACCTTTATTTTCCCAATACGTTTTAAGTACATTAATTCTAGTGTATCCAAGCTGGTGTTCATTTTATTATAACAAGACTTTATATTAAATTATTTTGAAAATAAAATCGATTGGATTCTTTTTTAGGAAAAAGATACCTTAAAATGGCGAAAATTAAAGATTATGTCCTAGGCACAATGTTCTTGTCACTTTTTGCCACCTTCCTTACACCTTTTATCTTATAGAAAAACTTTTATAGTTACACATTCGCAATATTTACACCCTTTTGTTGATAAAAGAAATTGTCCAACTGATCGTTAAATTAGGGCATAAGAACAAAACGATTGAGGTCCTCCACTTAATATTCCAGATTATGATTTCTTTAAACTTTTATCGAAGCTGGTGATTTTGATTATTATTTATTCATAATAGTCAGATATACAAACACATACATGTTTAATTGCTCACATTTTGTTTGATTTGTTTCTACTCGTGTATAAAATCAATTTATGCTTCACAGAAAAAATCTCCTTTGAAACATTATAGCAATTATAAAAGTGTTGACCTTTTACCTATCATTTGTACCAGTTTAAAATTGGTTGTCGATGTCACGTGATATATTGATATAAAAGACATTACTCTTCTGGCAGGAAAATAAATCATCAAAATTCTATATCTTTTTCAGGTGATTGAATTTAGCATTTTAATTTACAGCTTATGGGTAACGTATATAAGTAAACAAAATGCATGCGTGTGTTCTTACTGTCATGCATAATTAACACAAACAATAGCTTGATTAAGCTACGTTAACTGTCTAAGGCGTAAGATATTAGTGCGCCCGGAAGTTCATCCTCAGCGTCTACATAGTGAAAACCCATCCAAATAAAAGGAGTGTCGTAATTTTCCCATTCTTAAAGCCAACAAAAGATAGCAGAAAATATTATCCTTGTCAAATGTCTAGATATGCACCATACATAGCATAATAAAGGTACATCTTTTATATAAGTTAAGCACAAACCAAATGGTAACTACCTTTAGACACAAGAAAAATGATATAAAGGAAAGCAATAAACAAATAAGTTAAAGACATAATTATTATCTTATCATTCAGCATGCGACCAAGTGGAAGATTGTATTAATTTAATAATGTTGAGCATAACCTAATCTATAAGAATATCTTGTTTGTGGTTGGCATCATAAAAAGTCTATTTATTTTCATTTCCTAGCAATTACAGAGGATTTTTTTAAAACCAAGAATAGAAATTGTGACCAATTTGTATGAAATAAAAGTTAATCTTAAGCTAAAGATTTATTAAAGAGTTACAACAACCTGATATGCATTTATTAAATTGTTTAATCATGTACATAGTTTTTATCATTTTTGATAATAATAAATCAATTATAAAAAAAATCGCTGCTTGTTTGTTTGTTTGTTTTTTTTAAAATTACTTTTTATAAATGGTTTTTGTATATATAAAATGTATATATGAAAATAATATTGGGTTTTATGCATTGTTAATTTAGAAATTAAAATTTTAGGACAAAATATATCATAATTATATATGTATGGAAATGAATTTGCTTCAATCGGCGAGATTTATCTTTCGATATAATGTAAATATTAAATACGGTTTGTACATCTTTTGACAAGGACAAGGACACAAGTCATACTCGACTATCTTTTTAGATCGTTTAATATATTTTTTAATGTGTATTTGTTTATTTTGCACATTTATAATTATTTATCACATGTTTTTCTCGCATTATCACCGGTGTGAGATCGTTTTGTCCAGTGTGAGACCAATTTAGAACGTAAACAAACGTGTCTGTTGATGATGGATTGAGATTATAATGAATAAACATATATCAACACCATTGCATTTAGAGACTTAATTAATTACATTGTAATTAATTATCTATACCTGGGGGGATAAATTTAGGTCCTTTCAAGTGTCTGATTTACTACCACACTGACAAAAATGCTCTGGACACAGCCGAAGGGAAAATAAACATTTCTTGGAAAAGTAGTTAAAAAAAAAAGCGAACTATACGACAACTAATAGCTTTCCAAAAGGCTTACTTGACTCAACCAAATTATTCCAGCGGAAGCATGTATCAATTTTTTTTAATAAGAAATGAATCTTACTTTTTGCTGCTGATCATAAATTAATAATTGGAAAGTGCAAAAGTATTTTTCTTTAATTTTCAGGAAAGTATCAAATATTTTTTAGCCTGAAAGCGGAAAAGAAAACAATTAATCATGTGCTATATTAAGTTGGCAATATAATTTCTATTGCCTTTTAATCATATTCTAGATAAGGGCTCTCATACCAAAACAGTACAGTTGAGTAAATGCAAAGTTTTCTTTGACTCAAATAAAAATTTTTGTTTCAAAATTTTCCATATTACCTTAATCTTAGCTACTCCCAATCAAAATCCAGCTATTATATACATTACTTGTGCAGATTGCTGTCACTAAATGTCAATTTTTGTTTGGTACTAAGATTGACACCTAAGGATGGTATTTATACTTTCTAAAATGTTTTTCTTTTTATACTCATTCCATGCATTATAAATGTGGATTTGTCTTTTGATAATTGAAGGCCACACAACATATCCCCGGGATGTATCATCACAGTTAAACATGATAAAACTTATTTCAAATCAATTGAATGCAGTTCTAGTTTATGTAGGTTCCGAAAAGTTCTTATATTGCCCGCTTCTTTAATATAAAAAAAGATAAATTTACCTAAAAAAGCACAACTATAAGCGAAGAAAAGGAAACAAGAAAATGGCTACATCCAAAGATTATGCCCAAAGCAGCCCCAATGCCCTAGTCAATTTTTCGCTACTCTCGGCTTTTTTTTTCTCAAAGAAAAAATCTCTAATTACGGTCATGGTCCAGTATAATTGGTCCATTTAAACTGTGAATGTGACATTATGACGCTCTAAGTCCTGTGTTACCTAGACATTTTATAGTTATGATTTAAAAAAAAAAAATCCAATTGATTTGAAATAAATTGATATCAAAAGGCATTACTTTCCTAACAGAAAAAATAGTTAAACTTCTATATATATTTTTATGGTGATCGAATTTAGCAATGTACATGTACTTAACAGCTTATAGGACAGGTTTAAAAGTATACAAAAAGCGTAAACAAAAAATGTGATTTTAATCATTCATAATCGACACGAATTGTAGCGTGAGTAGCTTAGCAGTTGATTACAAGAAGTAACTGCTCTGAGGTGTATGATATAAATTTATATCACCATCGCGCAATCTTCAAAGCGATAACCCATCTGAACAAGCATTCTGAGAGTATTGCATAAGCAATACAGGTCCCCACCGATTTGTGGAAATTGTGAAAACAATACACTGTTATGCAGAATATCAAACCCGAACATTAAAAAATTGAAATATAAAAAATTAATTTTCTCGAAAATGTGCCAACCAGACGCTGCAAAAGTGTAAACTTGATCTGTAGTTTAACATTTTGAAGCTGTTCAGCAAATTTCAAATTATTACTCAAACGCATAAAGAAAACATAGGTAATCATAGATTACTAAGCTCACCGAGACGGATCATCACCCTTATGAGACATCACCTTCATAAGACCACCTTTATCATTTTATATGAAAATCATACTTTATGATCTTGGATTCTGTTATGACAAAATATCGTATATCATCTGATAATTTTTTTTATGATAATCATATGTTCATATGTTAATCAATACAATGATATAAAATTAAATATTGCATCATGTCATATTCATAATATATATCATATAATACAATTAAATACCGTAATAAACAATAATGAGATATGATATTGTAACATATGATATGACATTGTATTGTGTTATACCTTATTGTATTTGATCACATAATACAATATCATAAAATATAATACAATATAGTATTATATTACAATATCATATTACATAATACATCATAACATTGAAACATTATATTATATTGTATAATATAGTATGATATTGTATTGTATGACACTGAAACATATTTGATACATAATATGATATTATATCATAAAATACAATATAATTTGATTCCCAACATTGTATCTTATCAAATGATACAATATTATGTGATAAAGTAAAATATCATAAAATACATTATTATATTATACATATTGTATCATATGACACAATAATAAATATTACAATATCATATAATACAATTTCATGTGATATGATAATATATCATATAAACCAATATCATATAAACCAATATCATATCATACAATATCGTATGATACAATATTATATAATATTACAATACCATATAATACAATTTCATATGATATAATTCTATATTAAAGAAACAAATATCATATTATACAATATTGTATGATACATTATAGAATATACAATATTGTATGATACAATATAATATTTGTCAATATCTTTTGTAATTGTATCATTTGATAAAATAATAAAGAAAAAATACAATATTGTATCATAATATACAATACTATACATCACAATATCATATCATAAAATATCAAAAAAATTGATGCAATATCATATTGTATCGTATCACTTTTTATAATATAACATATGATATCATATTGTATCATATCAAACAATATTGTTTCATATCATACAATACTATATCATAGGAATCATGTTATATCATTTATCAAAAAACATATCTATCTATCGAGCAGGTTTGAGGGAGGTAGGAGATTTCTTTAGCATCCTTGATAATGGAGATCAGGCTCTGCATCTGAAGCAACCTCTGCGTTTAATTTATAATAAAGTTAAATCAACTATGCAAGCTATCATCTATAAAACATGTGACCTGATCCAAAAAACTAAACCTCATCCAGAATCCGAAACCTATGGCTCAGATTCAGCATTCAAGCCCATCAGGTGCATTGGTATCATAAGACGCATCATCCATGCAAGTTTGGTGAAGTTTGGACCAGTAATAACTAAGATATCATCATCAAAGGGCACTAGCAATTAAAACCTTAACTTCCTCCAGCATCCACAACATATGGCTCAGATTCAGCATCCATGCCTGGAAGGTGCATCTGTATCATAAGACACACCATCCATTCAAGTTTGGTGAAGTTAGGACCTGTAATAACTAAGATTTATTTTTTAGCATCCTTGATAATGGAGATCAAGCTCTGCATCTGAAGCTACCTCTGCGGTTCATTCATATTACAGTTAAATCAACTATGCAAGTTTGAAGTAATACTTTCATATATTAAACATGTGACCTGTTCCAAAAAACTTAACTTTATCCAGCATCCGAAACCTATGGCTCAGACTCAGCATTCAAGCCTGTCAGGTGCATCAGTCTCATAAGACGCACCATCCATGGAAGTCTTGTGAAGTAAGGACAAGTAATAGCTAAGATATAATCATCAGAGGGCACCTGCAACAAAAACTTTAACCAGCTCTAAAAACCTAAACATTTTCCAGCATCCGAAACCTATAGCTCAGATTCAGCACTCAAGCCTGTTTTGTGCATCAGTATCATAAAACACACCATCCATGCAAGTTTGGTGAAGTAAGGACCAGCAGTAACTAAGATATTGCTATCAAAGGGCACCTGCAACAAAAACTTTAACCTGGTCCAACAACCTTAACCTCCTCCAGCATCTGAAATTTAGGACCCAGATTCAGTATCCAAGTCTTTCAAGTCCATAAGTAGGTCCAGATGCTTCATCCATGCAAGTTTGGTGAAGATAGGACAAGTAATAGCTTAGATACAGGACCTGCAACAAAAACTTTAACCAGGTCCGGACGCCGACGCCACCGCCGACGCTGACGCCGAGGGTATAGCATAAGCTCCCCTTGACTTCGTCTCGGTGAGCTAAAAAAGTGTGGAAAACTGAAGTGGGACAGACAGACGGACAGACAGACAGACAGACGGACGGACGGACTGACGGACGCAGAGGAAAGCTAAAGTCCCCTCTGGTGGAAACCGTTAGGGGACTAACATAAGGAATCGGGTATTTTTCCCCCTCGTAATGTTGACGAAAGATAAACCACCATTATGATGATAAAACACCGGTTTAATTCAAAGTTATCATTAATTTTTAAACTAGATTTATTATATTGTAAAATTAGATAATATATATTTTAATTTTTTTCAAAAATCTCTTATTTTTTATTTTCGCTCACAGTAAAGCTTCCAAAAATTCATATAGTTGCAGCAACATAATTGGAAAAAACCCCATTTCAATATTTTGTAAATGTACAAAATGTACAAACACATTACTTTTTTTCTCTTAATTTTTCCCCTAGGAACATTTGCGATGACTCATCAAATTTATGAGCGGATGAATATCAGGTTTCTTTGAATTAGGTCAAACAGGGGTTTAATTTGTCAGTCGTAATAGTTGGCTAAAATGAGGGAGAATCCAGACGATATATCCCCTATTTAGAATGAACCTAAAGATGAATGCGTTCAGAATGTTGATTTATTTGAACCTGTGCCATAGGTTTGTGAAGGTATAGTCAGGTGGACAAGTCTCCTTATATAGCAAGGAATATTTCGGCATAAAGCTAACTTTGTCTGAAGTTGGTACTTGGTTCTTAGCTACGGGTAAGTTAGATCAATGATTATTCAGGTACTTAATTAGTTTTAAAATGACATTAATTCAGACATTCGAGACTTTTGATAAAAAATCGTGTAACTTTTAAAAATATATTTATCAAAATCATGTACTTGTGTTCTGATGGTGTCAATTCATATGCAATCAAGAAAATTAGTATTCTAAATATGTGTACAACTTTTTTTTAATGTTATAACTAGATATACTTGCAACGACATATCTCGTTTACGATTTATGAAAACAGAGAACAGAAAGTTAAAGTTGTTTATCTTTTTAGTCGCTTAAGAAAAGGGAAAATTGAAACAATATATCAACCCCTATTTAAAATATACATTCACAATAGTAAAAAAATTGAACGAAATTTAAGTGTTCGGACCTATGATCATTTGCAATTGTCAGGTGACCAAAATGACATTCCACATTCAGCTAACTTTGTCTGTTGGTTTGTGGAAGCAGTAAGATATCTTTCATTTCTTTTGTCGATTTATATACTTCAGGAAAGCCCTTTCAATGGTTATCTAGGTATATAAGTAGCTTTAAAATAAAATGAATTTAGAAAAATAGGAGTGTAGATAGAAGAAACTATGTATAAATCTGTTTTGATAAAAATAAAATCAATCCTGAGAGAGGTATAGCGAACTTCATATACGATTTCGCCAACATTATAGCGCTTTTGCAAACATGCGACATTTTCAATTTTTTACAATATTTAATTTGATATATTTAAAGAAACATAAATTACACAACTACTAGGTTAAAAGAGTCATAGTTATTTCACACAAGAGTAATAAAATGTTCGTTTTGGTAGGAAAATAGTTAGTATGTAATACAAAGTTAGATATACTGAGTATTAAATCCACTTTAAACCAAAGAAATCCAATCGAAATTATGTTCTACACATTTACATTGAATTGCTTTGCGGTTTAGGCCAAATTTAATTCTATTTTTAACGTAACCCTCACGCGGAGAAATTTGGTTTAAAAAACTCAAACAAACACCTATTTCAATTTGATCTTTTACACTTTAATTATGCTAAAATACTGTAATCCATAAAAATTGGAAATGTTTAAAGCACATTATGGACTATAACTCAGATACTTAGTAGGATTATTTAGAACGTTAACTATTGAAGAGGTAATCTTTATGAAGCTTGATTACTCACTCTATTTGTTTTAATGCAAATGAATAAAAAATCAATTGTTTGAAAAAGTTTTGCTTCTTTTAATTTTATCTTACTCCCTCAAAGGTTTGGTTTCTGAAGTTACTTTAAACATAAAATTTATTTTGGGCGGTCGTACGATCGTAATTATATAAAATCCTCTCTCTATCTTTTTGGAGGTCCGTGTTGCTCTGCTTTGAATTTGTATTTCGTTTTACGGATATTTGAGATGGTTGACGGTTTGTTATTGTTATTTTTTCATTCAGTTAATGACTTTTCTAAACATTCACGTATATAGCCACATTTATTGAAAACATATCCTTATAATGTGATGCATGCGTGGCCTAGTGGTAACGCCTAGATATTTTGATTTTTCCGGACCCTGGATCGATTAATAAAGTATTTATTAGGGATGTCAACGAGTACTCGAGTACTCGACTATTGCTCGGTCACGGCGATCATCGACTAAAATTTTCTTAGCCCATTACTCGTTATAGATTGAAGAAAAAAACTTGAAAACTTTCTTTTTCCTTATCACGGCAATTCTGGGCCTTGAATAGAAATAAGAGTTTTCTCGACTATCGCTCGGCTAATGGCTCCGATTAATCGACTAAGCCAACGGAGTAAAATTGACATCCCTAGTATTTATGTGTAATTATGTAAATATATATTTTTTACTCAGAGCATAACACGCATAGAAAAGTTATAATTGTTTTATCTTATCTGCTGTTTTGATGATTTTTATATATCAAATCCTATTGAATAATTCTGAGTATGATCGCATCAAACATATATCTTCAATAACACTACACTCTGTTTTCCCTTGAATTAATTGCATTTTGCAGGAAGTAATCACGGTTCAGAATACCAACTAACTTTATATAGACTTCTACCCATTCATTTCTCTATGTAGGTTTCCGGAATTTATTACAATGTTTATGAATAAATAAATGAATGAACCTTAATATATTTTTTTGGTAAAAGTTTCTTTTCGTTCAAACACGGGCTATGCAAAGTAACGGCAGAAGGCGCTATGTGATATACCTTATTGGGCGTTTTATTTTACAATGGTTTAAAATAAGATCAACAACATTGCGATTGCTTATATTGCATGTTTTTTAGCGTAGAGAAAATAAGAGGTAAATGTCAAAAATGAGTGAATAAACCAACAACACTCCATTCACAAGGAGCTTGCATACATAACAAAACATAACAAAATTAAAAACAAAAAACGATGGAGTTTAAAGTAATTAAGCGTGGTTAAAAAATCTCCAGTCACGTGGTACACAGACAATTTCGCATTTAGTCACCAACACGAATAATCATAAAGCACAATTTCATTCTCTCGTAAGTCTGGTTACCTTAACACAAAATTTATTTGATGTTTTACTTTGCCTTACATACATTTATTTCTACAACTACAATGCAAAGACGGTTGCAATAGTGCGCATTTTAATGTTAATTATATATTATAGAAAAAAAGAATGGCAGTGTGGGTATCAACATCTGGAAGTCAAATTCCGGAAAATGCCATACGTGCCGGATACGAGGAGAACGGAAATCCTCTGTTTATTGCCCGGGCAAAGAAAGAAGGCACATGGACCTCCGGAAAATGCAGTCCAAATTACGAAGGAGCCTACATCCCTTACGATGGCAAGGAATTCATCGTCAAAGATTACGATGTTCTTGTATATCCGATCAACGCCGTAGGATTCTTGGATTGGAAACATGCATCCGGCGGAAACGTCCCCGACAACGCCTTCAAAACGGACAAAGATCTGTACGTGGGACGGGCCAATCACGCCGGATGTCTGATTCCGGGTAAAATTAGCACTCGCTATAAGGTTGCTTACATGGGATACGGGCTGAAAGAGCACACCACAAAAGAATACGAAGTCCTCTGTCAAATCAAGTAGCTTGGAGAGATCAAAAGGAATTGTTTATGGAAAAGAACTATCTTAATCACATAAGTAATGCTCTTCCAAATAAAAAAGCAGACATCAATATCAATACATTTGATATACAAAATAAAAATGGGTAAAGTTTCAGATTCTTATGCATATAATTGTGCGAAGAAAAAACATTACGCTGTGAATGAAAAAGGATAAAAGTTTTCTTTAAGTGTTTATAAATTATATCATTGAAAATATTGAAAAAGTTATAAGTGTTTGTATACGGCCTATTAAATTAAAATAACGCATTATATACATAGAGCTTTTTTTTCTCGAATAAAGAAAACTCCCTGAATGAGGTATAAATTTCATCATCTGTTGTAATTTGATAATAACTCATATTTTTAAATTCATTAAATTTTGACAGTTAAAAAAATAGGAAAACTTATTTTGTACGAGTGTTATGTTGCAAACTTAGAATACTGCAACATATAATGCTAAAAAAATAGTGCTTTAACTGCACAAAAGTCCCTTAATCTTCCATTAGTAAGATAATGTTTAACTTATATCTGATGACATTGATTCTTGTGCAGGATTTATGTGGGTTTTTTGTTTTTTGTTTTTTTTTACAAAAGATAATAAAAACTAGACACGATCTCGTTGCGAGCAACGAGGAGGTCTTCCGTCTGATTTTAGAATTTGAGATACATTTTCGATCTTGATTTTGCTATTTAACAGCTAAACATGATTTAGAATAGAAAAACGGGGTCTACATTATAAGGGCCAGATACTATTTTGTTTCAGGTATAAGAGCTTAGTGTTTAGAAATTCGTCACCGTTCTTGAGATATCTGAGAAAAAAAAGTTTTAGGGATCAGTCCCTTACCTCCTTATTGGAGCCGCTGAACCAAATTTTGAAGGTTGCATTTTGTAAAGTACATCATTTTGAGCATCTGTTCTTCTACACTGCATTTCAAAATATTTTCATTTTTGAGATATAGCTGGTTTATGGACTCATGACCCCTAAAAGATCCTTATTCCATAACACATGAATACATCATTACATTACTTGGATACAGAACTGTAAGATAAACATATTTGCTTCTATATATATATTTTTTTTATATCAAATAAAAAGTCATTTAAATCTCAACACATTTTGTTCAACAACTGTTTAGAAATTCGTTACCGTTTTTGAGAGATATGGGAAAGAACGTTTAAGGGGCTGATCCTTTAACTCCTTATAGGGGCCGTTTAACGAAATTGTGAAAATTGCATATTATTTAGTACACCATTCTAAGTATCTTTTCTTCTTTACTGCATTTCAAAATATTTTTGTCTTTCTGAGATATTGTTGATCAAATTTCTATAATTTTGGCCCCTAAAACCCCCTTATTATGTAACACATAATAAAATCATTACATTACTTGGATACATAATTGTAAGATAAACATATTTGCTTCTATAACCGTTCACAACATATCCCTCAGTAAAGGGCTACAGATAAAAGACTTTAGAGCCCTTTGGTCCCCTAATTTTAGGGGCCAGCATCTTTTTCTCGATATCAAATAAAAGGTCATTTAAATCTCAACACATTATGTTCAACAACTGTTTAGAAATTCGTTACCGTTCTTGAGATATATGGGAAAGAACGTTTAAGGGCTGATCCCTGAACTCCTTATAGGGGCATTTTAACGAAATTTTGAAAATTGCATATGATTTGATACACCATTCTGAGCATATTTTCTTCTATACTGCATTTCAAAATATTTTCCCTTTCTGAGGTATATGTGATCAAAATTCTGGACTATTGGCCCTTAAAAACCCCTAATTACGTAACACATGATAAAATCATTACATTGTTTAGATACATAACTGTTAGATAATCATATTTGCTTCTATAATTGTTCACAAAATATCCCCCAGTAAAGGGCTACAAATAAAAGACTTTAGAGCCCTTTGGTCCCCTAATTTTAGGGGCCAGCCCCTTTTTCTTGATATCAAATAAAAGGTCATTTAAATCTCAATATATTTTGTTCAACAACTGTTTAGAAATTCGTTACCGTTCTTGAGATATATTGGAAAGAACATTTTAGGGGCCGATCCCTTAACTCCTTATAGGGGCCGTTTAACGAAATTTTGAAAATTGCATATGATTTAATTTATCATTCTGAGCATCTTTTCTTCTATACTGCATTTCAAAATATTTTTCCTTTCTGAGATATTGGTGATCAAAATTCTGGACTTTTGGCCCCTAAAAACCCCTAATTACGTAACACATGATAAAATCATTACATTGCTTGGATACATAACTGTAAAATAAACATATTTGCTTCTATAACTGTTCACAAAATATCCCTCAGTAAAGGGCTACAGATGAAAGACTTTAGAGCCCTTTGGTCCCCTTATGTTAGGGGCCAGCCCCTTTTTCTCGATATGAAATGACAGGTCTTGTAAATATAAACTTTTTTTGCATTACATGTGTTAACAAAATATTTTTCAGAAAAGAGATAAACTAAGAAAACCATGAAAAATTACGACGTCTTTTTAGTCTCAATTTTCGGGACCAGGCAAGCTTTAACGCCTTTTGAGCATGACAAATATGAATGCCAAATTGCACATCTACAATCTCTTGTCTACAATCCCTGAAAGTTTGAACTCAATATCTTTTACCGTTTAGGAGGAGATCCCTGGACAAGCCGACCCTCTGAAAATCGCTAAAACGTCATTTTCTCAAGAACGGAAATGACGTCATCAAAATAAAAAAATGTATATTAAGTTCGGACTAATATCTATTTGATCTGAAAGTTTTACGAAAATCGGTTCAGCCATTTCCGAAAAATCGCCTGCACAAATTTTGTAAGAAAAAAAAAAATAATAATAATAGGGAACTAGAGCAAAGCTCGTTGCAAAGCAACGAGTGGGTCTTCCTTTCATGTTGGAAGTAAAGCTGTAAGTTCCTGTAAGAAACAAAGCTCTTATACCAATTGCAAGAAAAACTAAAATACAAAGATGAAAAAAATCGAATTAGTCCTGGTACGACATAACAAAATACGAATTATTTTAAGTACGACTTAACAAAAACCTTTCCGATTTCGAGAACGACTTAACAAAAAAATTCGATTGTGTTTAAGTACGAATTAACAATTTCCGAATTATTTTAGGTACGAGTTAATTTATCTTTGAACACAACACTATTTCCTTAACCAAGAACGTGGAATCAAAATTTCCGGAAAACTCAATATCTCTGTAATGCATCGTCCGATTTTAAAACAGATTTCAGTTTAAATTAAGCTTAATAAAAGCTCCTTTGTTGCTTTATGATTTATATCAAATTATTGATCAGAAAAGAGTTATTATAAAAAGACTTAGTAGCCCTTCAGGCCCTTAATTTGAAGGGACAGCCCCTTTTTCTTGATGTCAAATAAAAACATATTTTGTTCTAGAAGTGTTCATGAATTGTCAACCGTTTTCGAGATATCTAAACAACTGTATTTTAGGGGTCGACCCTTTAACCACTTACCGGGGCCACTAACAACAAAATGTTTGGTATCATATTGTTAAAAACATTACTTTTAACCACTTTTGTTCTACATTGCTTTTCAAAATATTTATCCTTTTTCAGATATTAACGATCAAAATATTGAATTATGGCCCCTTGAAACCCCTAATTACATAATTTATGACTTAGGTATGGTACTGTATAGATGAACAGATGTACAAACAACATTTTTGCTTCTATATTTAATAACAAATTATTGTTCAGTAAAGAGTTATTGTAAGAAGACATTAGAGCCCTCTTGGCCCCTAATTTGAGGGGCCAGCCCCTTTTTCTTGATATCAAATGAAAGGTCTTGCAAATACAAACATATTTTGTTCTACAAGTGTTCAAGAAATGTTAACCGTTCTTGAGATATATGTACAAATATGTTTTAGGGGCCGACCCTTTAACTCCTAAATGGGGTCATAAACAAAAACATTTAAGGTAGCATACTGTACAAAACATTATTTTGAGCAACTTTTGTTCTACATTGCTTTTAAAAATATTTCTCTTTTTTCAGATATTAATGATCAAAGTTTTGAATTTCTGGCCCCTTGAAACCCCTAATTACGTAACATATGACTTAAGTATGGTACTGTATAAATAAACAGCCTAACAATGAACATTTTTGCTTCTATAATTAATAACAAATTATTATTCAGTAAAGAGTTATTGTAAGAAGACTTTACAGCCCTCTTGGCCCCTAATTTGAGGGGCCAGCCCCTTTTTCGTGATATTAAACGAAAGCCCGTGTAATTTGAAACAACTTTTGCATGATATGTTTTAACTAAATATTTATACATCAAAAGATATCACAGAAAATGTGCAAAAATTTCGTGAAAAAATTTGGTGCCAATTTTCAGGTTCAGGCGAGCTTTGGGGCCTTTAGCAATTTTCATCATCGGACGCATGGGGGTACATCTACATACATTCATTTACAATCCCTGAAAATTTCAAGCTTCTATCTTGATTAGTTTCGGAGGAGATGCGTGGACAAAATGACCCTTAAAAATTTACAAAATCGTCAATATCTGAAACCGGAAGTGACGTCATCATTTGAAAATTTTATAATATGTAGCGCCGATCATGCTTTATCCGTCCTAAAAATTTTGTGCGAATCTGTTGGATAGTTTTTGAGAAATAGCGTTCCAAAAAAGTCAGAAAAAGAAAAAAAAGAATAACTAGAGCAAAGCTCGTTGCAAAGCAACGAGTGGGTCTTCCGTTAATGTAGGAAGTAAAGCTGGAAGTTCTTGTAAGAAGCAGAGCTCTTAAACCAATAACAAGAGTAACGATAATAAAAAATGAAAAAATCGAATTATTCCTGGTACGACTTAACAAAATCCGAAAGATTTTAAGCACGAATTAACAAAATCCTTTCTGATTTCAAGAACGACTTAACAAAAAAATCCGAATGTGTTCAAGTACGACTTAACAATTATTTTTGGTACGAGTTAATTTTACTTTGAACATAACGCTATTTTCTTAACCAAAAACGTGGAATCAGAAATTCCGGAAAACTAAATGTTTAAATCCCAATATTATTGTAATGCATCGTCCGATTGTAAAACGGATTTCAGTTTATAATTAAGCATAAAAAACTTCTTTGTTGCTTAATGATTAATATCAAATTATTGGTGAGAAAAGAGTTATTATAAAAAGACTTAATAGCCCTTCTGGCCCCTAATTTGAGGGGTCAGCCCCTTTTTCTTGATATCAAATAAAAGGTCTTGCTAATTTAAACATATTTTGTTCTACAAGTGTTCACAAACGGTAAAACGTTATCGAGATATCTAAACAACTGTGTTTTAGGGGCCGACCCTTTAACCCCTTATCGGGGCCACTAACAACAACATTTTTGGTATCATTTTGTTAAGAACATTATTTTGAACAACTTTTGTTCTACATTGCTTTTCAAAATATTTCTCCTTTTTCAGATATTGATGATCTAATTTTTCAACTTCTGGCCCCTTGAAACCCCTAATTACGTAACATATGACTTAAGTATGGTACTGTATAGATAAACAGTCCAACAATGAACATTTTTGCTTCTATAAATAATAACAAAATATTTTTCAGTAAAGTGTTATTATAAATTTTTTTTAGAGCCCCCTTGGCCCCTGATATGAGGGGCCAGCCCCTTTTTCTCGATATCAAATTAAAGGTCTTGCGAATATATACATATTTTGTTCAACAAGTGTTTAGGAATTTTTAACCTTTCTCAAGATATCTGTATAAATGTGTTTTAGGGGCCGACCCTTAAACTCCTTACCGGGGCCAACAACAACAAAATTTTAGTTTTCGTATTGTTAAGAACATTATTATAAACAACTTTTGTTCTACAGTGCTATTCAAAATATTTCTCCTATTTCTGATATTAATGATCAAATTTTTCAACTTCTGGCCCCTTGAAACCCCTAATTACGTAACATATGACTAAGGTATTGTACTGAATAGATAAACAGCTGTACATTGAACATTTTTGCTTCTATAATTAATGACAAAATATTGTTCAGTAAAGAGTTATTGTAAGAAGACTTTAGAGCCATCTTGGCCCCTAATTTGAGGGGCCAGCCCCTTTTTCTTGATATCAAATTAAAGGTCTTGCAAAATTAAACAATTTTTGCATTACATGTTTTAACAAAATATTTATACATCAAAAGATATTACAGAAAATGTGCGAAAATTTCGTGAAAAAATTTGGTGCTAATTTTCAGGTTCAGGCGAGCTTCGAGGCCTTGAGCAATTTTCATAATTGGAAGCATGGGGGTACATCTACAGGCATTCATCTACAATCCCTGAAAATTTCAGGCTTCTATCTTGATTAGTTTTGGAGGAGATGCGTGGACAAAATGACCCTTAAAAATTTACAAAATCGTCAATATCTGAAACCGGAAGTGACGTCATCATTTGAAAATTTAATAATATGTAGCACCGATCATGCTTTATCAGTCCTAAAAAATTTTGTGCAATTCGGTTGAATAGTTTTTGAGAAATAGCGCTCTAAAAAAGTCAGAAAAAGAAAAAAAAGAATAATAAAGAAAAAGAAACCGTAGAATAACAAGAGGGTCTTCCGTTGGAAACGGAAGACCCTAATAAAGAAAAAGAAACCGTAGAATAACAAGAGGGTCTTCCGTTGGAAACGGAAGACCCTAAAAAGAAACCGAACGAAAACAATAAGGTCTTCCGTTGGAAAACGGAAGACCTTAATAACCAGTATGATAAACAGGAGGTCTATACCTTATCTTGGATTTTTTGTCCTGCATCCTAAACACACTGTTAGGCAAGATTCATGTAAGGTGTATTTTATGTTCCCCTATCCACAAAGATACGCCATACTGCATAAAAGGAATTGACCATGTACATGTACTTTTTAGGAAATTAAAAATATTAAATTGCTTAAACAGACTTTGCACGGCATACGACGAAGGTCGACAACAGACGAAAACTTATTGCAATAAGGCACCTCATCCACTCATATGAGCTAAAAATTGAGTTTCGAGAATTTTAGTGAACGAGGTATAACATTTCTCTTTTTACAGTTCGTTTTATTCACACCTGATCCTAAATGTGCGAGAATTTTAACACATAGTGAATTAAACATAGGAAACAAAAAACAAAAAAATTAAGATGTATACTCAGAGGTTAGTTTGTAAACTTTCGAGCAAAACAGAAAAAGCGTTATAAAAAAAATCATAGACAATAACAGTTACGTTAAAAAACATTTTAAAAGTATTTTAAGTGAATTTATCCTTCCTAAGACAGTAAGGGGTAAATTCTCTGGAAAATAATCTAAAATAAAATCACCTTATTTATCAAGCTGAATTTATCTAGATCACTGAATATATTTCATATGAAAACATACTTCGAGTTTTGTCTTCGAATGATATTTTGTAGACAATATCTTTACACAATACAAAATACACAATACACGATAAACAAGGGCTGGCTCTTCATATGAACAGTTTCTAAGGCGAGGCTGACAAACAAGTTGATAAAACAGGACTATCAACAGTCTCGTCTGAAGTAATCTTTTCGTAAGTTCTATGGTCGATACAACGACCTTGTCAGCAAATACAATTTTTCATTGGTTCGCATGCTGACTGACGTTTTTCATTCTAATTGTTGACAATAATTAATCGTCTAATTGTCTACGGACTTTTTTATTTTTTCCCGATTACGACAGAGAGCACACGGCGGGTGTGACCGGTCAGATTATTCCCAGAGGATGCTCACTCCTCCTAGCCACTTGATCCTTCCTCTATTTTTTGGGGGTCCGTGTTGTTCTGCTTTGAATTTGTATTTCGTTTTATGGATTTTTGAAATGGTTGACATGTTATTGTCATTTTTCATTTAATATTATCAAAAAAGACTGGAGACAAATATTATGATATGTTTTTAAAAGTGTTTTTCAATCAAAGCAAAATTTACAAGCATAAACAATGTTTACAAGCAAAAAAATAGCTAAAACTTCAACAAAACTTATACCAATACAACAACGTCTGTAACTTGATTATAATATTTAACTCATTTTAAACTTTACAAATGTCAGGTTAACCATTCAAGACATTAAACATTAAAAAAATTGGATTCCATTAAAATTAAAGTGTCTTTTCCATTTCTTTCAATTATCTACACGATTAAATACATTTTGCTTACCACCAAATATGAAACGTTTGTTGGTGTTATTTTGAAAGAGAAATAATTATAAAGCACAGTTACCCTAGTCAAATGTCGTTTAACTGTTTCACATGCATCTCAAACGATTTTGTAGTGCGCGGTCCGTGTTCTGAATCCTTTCGTCATCGAAAGCAAGTTTTGTGTCTTGCCTAGATGTCCGAGTGGTTAAAGCGGCGGTCGCTCACTGCTATGAGAGTGGGTTCCATAGGTCGCAAGTTTAAGCGAACCCGGTCGCGGCGGAGGTGGAGCGCCACTATAGTGAATTTCCCCTTTGTTGTACATGATGTATTTATAGGGCTAAGGAGAGTGCAAAATCAAGATTTATCTTGCATCAAACGATGTTTCTAAATTGTAGTAAGGTTCTGAAAAAGATAAAGAAATAAATATTACAACAACAAAACACACAAAAACCGAGAAACCATTCATTTAGAGAAGCTTAATAATTCTAAAATAGTCGTACAAAAGTACAAAAAAATGTACACATAACGGCTTTATGTTTTAGCTTTTCCTTTTTTTCTTTTTTAAATTTACTGCATTTCTAATTATTTATCATTCTATCAAATAAATTCTTTAAAAAGTCTCTTTTGAAGAAAATTTAGAAACCGTTTATGCAAATAGCTAAATATTATATTTTTCAGATTTTTAAATCTTCAAAATAAGTCAAAATAAGTCTGTAGCTGCGCAGTGCGACAGCTGTTCTGATTGATTAAAAAGATGTTGTCCTGTTCTTGTATGCATACTTTTCATACAAAATGACATGTAGGACTTCATATTCAAGAAATGTTTACATTCTTATCTTCTAATGTACAAGATGGCCGCACACCGACCTTAAAACCGATATTGGTTTCTGCCTTTACAATAAGCATATCAGTTATCGTTCCACTTTTTGATTTTAAGCTATACATAGTAAACTCTTAGGTTCAAACTCTCATAATATATAGGGATTAAAAAATGTTTTACAGTTGTTGCCCCAGCAGAATGGAGTATAAACATTTTTTTTTTAATTTACTTTCAGTTTACATTCTAAATTACGATAAATTACGATAAATTACGATAAATATTCTTTATGTGCGTTTATTTACAGCCAAGGACATATTAGCAACTATCGAAAATCTCGCGTGACGCGACTTCAAAGATCACAAACCCTTTGACGCTTTGCGACAAATAATGAACGTCACCTTAGTTTGCCCAACAGAAATTACAGTAACAGGGATGTTTGTAGATGTAAACAGATTTAAAGAGTCGTTTAAATTTAAATAAGTTATTTTAAAAATCAACTTCCATATTTTTTAAGAACGTTACAATGCTAATTTTTAAAAAAAAGAACATCTCCTATGTGGTGCTTATAATACGTCTGTTTCGAGATAGCCTCCCTTGGCGTAGCTCCTCGCGCGCGGAGGTAAATTTTGTCTCGGAGTAAACCGGAAGGTGGGACAGATTTGTTTATATTGACAACTATGCCGGTCTATCATTGCTGCGTGCCAGAGTGCACATCTTCGACAAGAAAACTACAAGATTTGGATTAACATCCACACATGAAAGATGTAACGTTTTATTCATTGCCTAAAAAGTCGGACCAAAGGAGAAGAAATCAGTGGATAAGGCTCATCAGACGGGAGAAGTCTTGGGTGCCGAACAAATATACAAGAATTTGTTCTTGCCATTTTGAGCCCGGCTCAAATACTCCGACATTATTTCCATACAACAATTTTTAAAAATCGTCTTATACTAGGTATATTTCTTAATGAATGCCTCATAATAATATAATATTGACTGTTGAATATTGGCAAACTTAATGAGCAGACGACAGTTCTTTCTTTTCATATATAAAAGTTTATGATTTCTTTCAAGCTCATTGTTTATCTATAGAATGTGATGAGTGTCATGAATATAAATTCAGCTGTTTTCACGTCAAATGTTAAGGATTTTCTCTGCTTGTTAATGTGAAAATATGTTTAACACTATTATTTATAACTCTTGATTGTTAAAAAAACCTAGCCCTTTTCTAAAATGAAATTGATTTAACAGGAAAACAAGCAATTCTATCCAGATGCCAGTTGATATCAGTGATGAGGAGGAAACTTCAACAGAAAGCAATAGTTGCATACTTCTTCATCATTATGCAGAAGACAACATCCCCTACGTTGCTGAGGAATATGAAATCAACACCAGTCATGATAGATCTGAGGGTAATTACTCATAAATCAAAAACATGCTTTCTACCCTGTTATCATACATATTTTAACTGTCGTTAAATTTTTTAAATTGCAATAAAAAGGAGTATGAAAAAACTTCATAATTTTATATCTGAATTTTGATATTATTATTTATTCAACTCTAAATTTAAGCTTTGAGTTTTAAAGAAATAGAATTAGTATGACCATTCATTGATTATAACCCGCTGTATCACTTTATTTAATCTCATTATAAAATTAATTTTTTTCAGGTGTGAAGAAAGTGGAATGTGTTACAAATCCTCCCTTCCTTGATCATGTTTATGCTGCTGGTACATCACCAGGTTCTACTGATGTGAACGTCCAGGATACAGCAGTGCAAACGGACATGACCATGAATGATATCAACATAATGTCTGATCAAATCCACCAACTTCAAGCAAAACTTGATGACAAGACCACTCTTTTAAAAGATTGTTTTATTGAGACTGTTACCAAAAATGATGAGAATGTTAAATTGTACACAGGGTTACCGTCACTTGCTATGCTATTGGGTATTTTCAATATTTTATCTGCCAAGTGTTCTGCATTAAAATACTGGTCAGGTCCACCCAGTGCCCAGGAGAAAAATTACCAGAGGAACAGACATGGAAAACCTGGTCCATCAAGAAAATTATCTTTTTATCAGGAATTTATTCTTTCACTTGTTCGCTTACGTTTAGGATTTTTTGAGTTTTGTATTGCTGATCTGTTTGGTGTATCTAAAAGTAGGGTTTCCCAGATTTTTATTACTTGGATAACTTTTATGTCAAATGCATTTGGAAACTTTTTGAGATGGCCATCTCGGAGACAAGTAAAAAAGTATATGCCATTGTCCTTTAGGAAGCAGTACCCTAATACACGTGCAATCATAGATTGTACTGAATTTTTTTTACAACGACCTAGATCTCCAACTGCTCAAGCAGCTACATATAGTACATATAAGTCTAAAAACACAGCTAAATGTTTGCGAGCTATTTCACCAGCAGGGAATTTTACTTTTGTTTCAAAACTTTATGGTGGCAATGTGTCTGATAGATTTATTACAGAAGATTCAGGGTTTTTAAATTTTGTAGAAGAGGGTGATGACATAATGGCTGACAGAGGTTTTACAATAAGAGATATGCTTACTGATAAGAAAGCCACCCTGAATATTCCTCCTTTTACCAGAAAGTGTCCATGGGGGAAAAAGAAACGCCTTAATGTTAATGAAATAAAGCAGACACGCAAGATAGCCAAACTTAGAATTCATGTAGAGAGGGCTATACAGAGACTTAAGTTATTTAGGCTTATAGGAAATGTAATTCCATGGTCACTTAAACCAGTTATTAATCAAATGATTAAAGTTTCAGCATTTCTTTGTAACTTAATGCCAACTCTAGTGAGAAAGTAGAAGTCTTTACGTTGTTGTTTTTCAAGAATCAGTTTATTTAGAGTTATATAATGACTTGTTAATTGGAAAAGCATGCACCAATATTTGTGCACTTTGATTTCAATTTTTCCTGCAATGTTTAACATTCATATATATATATATATATATATATATATATATATATATATATATATATATATATATATATATATATATATATATATATCTATATGTATATAGTCATGCAGTAAATATTTTTCAATTAGATAAATAATCATAACATAGTATTAGCATTTTTAAGTACTTAATCAAAGTACTTTATCAATCATGATACAGATATACCGGTAATTGTGTTTTGCTAGTTAATAATTGTTCATAAAATATTTGCATTAATCAAAATACACAATAATTACTTTTTTTGCAATTTTGGTTGTACAAAATTCTCATAAAATATCTTTGATTTTTTTAACAATGAATTCCAAAGCAATGGATCAAAAAATATTCTTTCACTGTAAATTTGATGTTTTCCAATTTTGACACCACCTTCCAAATACACTACAAAATCACACCACTGTACATTTGCCACAGCCATCTGTGTTTGTATTTGTGTGTACCAATTAGAGTTCTCTTTCAATTTCATACACCCATTCTCATCACTTTGAATATGATAATTTTCATTGAAAATCTGATCTAAAATGTAATTTCTAAATTTGTATGGGCATTTTATCTCGAGTACTCCTGTTCCACAACACTTACACTGCAAAATTCCATCAGGTGAAGCACCTAGGAATGGTACATAAGGATTAACAATAAGACCTGTGGTTTTTACTTTACCACTTTTGTGTTCTGAGACATACTTTTTTTCATATAAATTTCTTGCCAAAACTTCTCTTTCCTTACCATAGATAGTGGCAGGTGTTGAAAATGATGTACAGTCATTACTTAATATTTGCTTTACAATATAGTTGTTTGGGTCATTTCCTTTATAGTTACAAACATTGTGCATGACAGAAGATGTAATTCTGCCACATCTGTATTCATACCAATGAACTGACTCAGATTGTTGGTCAGTAAGCCTGTTGATTTCAGTACAATATGATTCATCAAAGCATGTTGATAGGTAGTCAAAAATTGATATATTTCCATTTGGATCAAAATTTGCAATACATTGTGGAAGAGTTTTGGGTACATTTTGATCATTATTATTATCATTGTTCATGTCAAGAACTTCAATAATTTGAGTGTCAAACCCTTTCACTAAATCTAAAAGCATTTCATCAATATCAGGATTATTTTGATGAACGATGGTAGGGTCAAAACAATGTTCAAATGGAAGAATACGGGTTTGCTCAGTTGACTGTTCAATTTCATCCAGCAGTTTGGGTTTTGATTCTTTACGAGGTACATCCCAAATGCATTTTCTGTCAGTACATGTTTCAGTGTTCCTATCAATATGCCTCTCTGACCACAGTGACAAACTGAACAGTAGGGCCACAACATGTTTACATCCACCATCATCTCTTAATAAAAAGATTACAATTAAATTATTATAAAATTGATATACATGTATCTCAATGATGCAAATATGTTATCTTACAGTACATTATCCTGACTTTTCAATTGTCATTTGAATTCATGTTTTAAAAATGTCTCAGTAAATTTTACATGTGTATCTACCGACTGCTCAAAACTGGTGCCATGTAACTTTTTAAAAATTTTAATATTACCTCTAATGTATGTATGTAGCCTTCAGTGGTAATTTAAATTATTTTGCATTTAATAATTACTTGCTACCATGTATGTAGTGTATGTGTATTAAGCAGTCATAAAATTGTGGCAATAATAAATTGTTATCATGATTCTGAACACAAAGTTTTCTTTCTTCTGTAGTATCAGTGGTTATTATAATCATGTGGAGAATTATTCATATTTATAAAATTGAACACAAGTTACCCAGTGCAATCACAGCCAGCAGATGTACAACTACCATCAACACGATTAAGTAGGCACCAGGTCCTATATGGATCAGCTGATTGTGAGGTTTCTCTAATACAGAGTGATTTTACATAGATGTAGTTGTGGGATAACTCATGACACTTCACAGAGTGAATGTGATTAGACTGATACAATCTATAACCGCGTTCGGACTTGTAATTTTGTAGACGTGCAGGAGACCACCCGGCGTTCGCTTTTGATAAAAAATAAACAAATAAATCGGCCTGACAAAAAACGAGAATGTGTCTCAAATCATCAGTCCATTTATTGAGTTCTGGGGATGTTATAAACGGAAATTCAACTACTTCTCCATCAATAATTACACGACTTCTCTGACGCAGAAATTCTTTGGTGTCATCCGGAGCTTTTAACACCGGTAATTTCAAATCTATCGCTTTCTTAGCCAATTCCCGAAGTTGATGGACGCTATAGTCACTGACCGTCATTCCTCGTTCAATTAAAAACAATTTAAGTTGCGGTTTTAACATTAAATCTACGTTTAAAGACATTGCTTTTTTTCGCCGCGTTGCTATTGTTTACGTTGACGATGTGTCCCACCTCCGCTTCAACTCACGTGTTATTTGCGCCTCCTAAACAAGAGAGTTCCTATCTCGAAACCGGCGTATTGAAAAAAATAAATAAATGAAAACAGATTTTTTCACGTCGTTAACCACAAAAAAACATAATACAAAAAAGTCGATTGTGACATGTTGATATTAAAATAAAATTAAAAATTAAAAAATCTCGTAAAAAGTTTTTTAACATTGCAATATGAAACTTTAAACAAAAAAGATATAATTAAAAAAAGAATAAATGTCAATTTGAACAAGCTTATGTAAAACTTAAAAACAAATCGAACTGTCTTTAAAAAATTCGACCGCTTTATGAAATTTTAAGAAAACAATTCGATGACCGAAAATTCACCTCCTTAAAACCATGGTCCTGGTGGAATACATGACCTGGTCATTAAAGAACCGGAATATGTCGTTGATCAATTTAAATTAAATAACAATTTCAATCTTATCCAATCAAACGTCATACGGAAGACTTCCTAGTGGCTTGAAACCCTATTTGATAACAACATTTAATTTTACTTTGGTAAGATTTAAAAAGGGGTTTTATTATTAATCGTCTAATTTACTCATCATGTTTATTTCTGAAAAAGTTTGACACTTTTTGAATGTACATATTTTTCAAAATAAACAGATTTATTAGACCACAGAACACAAAATTGTATTTTGATATGGCAAGTATTATCTGCCTTTTCAATAGAGCAAATAAAATGAATTGTTGACTATTTGGGCATTTTCTGCCTCACTGCGATATCAGAATTACAATCCTTTTTAGCTCACCTGAGCTGAAAGCTCAATAGAGCTATTCTGATCACATTTTGTCCGTCGTCCGTCTGTCCGTCCGTCTGTCCGTCTGTCCGTCTGTAAACTTTTTACATTTTGAACTTCTTTAAAACTGCTTATCCAATTTCAACCAACTTTGGCACAAAGCATCTTTATGGGAGGGCGAATATAAATTGCAGAAATAAAAGTCCGATCTGTATTCAAAGCGGAGTAAACCTTGAAACTGTAGAAAAAGGGGGGTGCATTTTTAAAAATCTTCTTCTCAAGAACTACCGAGTCCAATTCAACGTAGTTTAGCATAAATTATCCTTATGGGAAGGAAAATATAAATTGCAAAAATTAAGTGCTAATTCTGTTTCAAATCTGAGTTATTACGAAAATAATAATAAAGGAAAGGCGTGTTTCAATCGGGTTCGGCATACGGTAAAATGGGTAGGCAAGACTTGGCCTGAGCAAAACAAAAGATTGGCAGTTATTAATCTGCCAATCTCATTAAAATTTCAGGATATTTGATGGACCAGTATATTTGTATTCGCTGTAAATATTGCTGCAAAATAATGCGTATTTGGAATTGACGATTGCCGATCTGCCCCGGCTTTTATTTTGCCACGGCCCGGGTTTGCATACCCATTTTACCAAGACTCGTATTCCATACTTCTAAAACGAGGTTCTTTGTTTAAAGCAGCCATAACATTATACGAAAAAGGGTCGATCTGACTATGATGAATTTGCTTGTTGTACAACAGTTCGCGTATGAAGGGAAATTTTTGAAACATGCAAAATATATTGGTGCCGATTTTGTGAAGTAAACTGAGGCTAAATATTTCAATGCGTTGACAGTTTTCACACATGATGTTGGTGTTAGCTTGTTCTGATTTTCGTTTCGTTTTCATTATTTATGCTTTGTAACCTGGGAACTATCGTCTGTATGTCGTGATTTTTACGTATCAAATCAAACAGAGACTTCGGTAAATCAAACAGTTAACTGTTTACCTGCGCAAATTAAGCAACATCTGATGTATCAAAAAGGTACTGAAATACAATTCATTCTATTGGTAATTCGGCATTATCTTTTGCGTAATGGTAGATTAATGCAATAGGTTTTGTTGAGATGCTCGGCATTTTCTCGAGTTTATTCAGTTTAAATAGAGTTTGATATCGCTGACGGAAATGTGTAGGTATATACATGTATATATATGATTCATTTCGAAAAAATAAAATGTGTTCTTTATTTGTTATAGTGCATGTTTCTTGTGTTTAATTGTTTACAATTTCTATTTACTAACCATATTTGAGTGTTAAGCTTCGAATTATAAGCAAGATACAGAGATTTGCTCACAATTCTATGTTTGTACACAGATCTTAAACTAAAGATTAAAAAAGTAAAAAATTGGTCAATATTTATTTGAAAATTTGTTAGTATTTTTAAAAAATCTTCTTCTCAAAAACTATTCGGCCTGAAAAGCTTAAACTTGTGTGTAGGCATCATCTGGTAGTGTAGATTTAAGTTTGTTCAAATTATGGTCCCCGGGGGTAGGGTGGGGCCACAATTGGGGGATCAAGTTTTACATAGGAATATATGGAGAAAATCTTTAAAAATCTTCTTCTCAAAAACTATCAGGCCGGAAAAGCTCAAATTTAAATGGGAGCATCCTTAGGTAGTGTAGATTTAATTTTGTTCAAATCATGGTCCCCGGGGGTAGGGTAGGGCCACAATTGGGGGAATCAAGTTTTACATAGGAATATATAGAGAAAATCTTTAAAAATCTTCTCAAAAACTATCAGGTCAGAAAAGCTCAAATTAAAATGGAAGCATCCTTAGAAAGTGTAGATTCAAGTTTGTTCAAATCATGGTCCCCGGGGGTAAGGTAGGGCCACAATTGGGGGAATCAAGTTTTACATAGGAATATATAGAGAAAATCTTTAAAATCTTCTTCTCAAAAACTATTAAGTCAGAAATGCTCAAATTAAAATGGAAGCATCCTCAGGAAGTGTAGATTTAAGTTTGTTTAAATCATGGTCCCCGGGGGTAGGGATAGCCACAATTGAGGGATCAAGTTTTACATAGGAATATATAGAGAAAATCTTTAAAAATTTTTTTCTCAAAAACTATTAGGCCAGGAAAGCTCAGCTTTGGGTGGAAGCATCCTTAGATAGTGTAAATTTAAATTTGTTCAAATCATGGTCCCCGGGGGTAGGGTGGGGCCACAATTGGGGGATCAAGTTTTACATAGGAATATATGGAAAACATCTTTAAAAAATCTTCTAATCAATCAGGCCGGAAAAGCTCAAATTTAAATGGGAGCATCCTTAGGTAGTAAATCGGAGGTTTTTACAACGCTTGGAACTGTAGCTCTCTGGTTTGTCTATCCGAATTTTTTCAACCAGAGAGCTACAGATCTGCAGCTAAGTGGAAGCATCCTCAGATAGTGTAAATTCAAGTTTGTTCAAATCATGGTCCCCGGGGGTATGGTGGGGCCACAATTGAGGGATAAATTTTTTTATAGGAATATATAGAGAAAACCTTTTTAAAAAATTCTTTTAAAAACTATTTGGCCAAGAAAGCTCAGCTTTGAGTGGAAGCATCCTCAGATAATGTAGATTCAAGTTTGTTCAAATCATGGTCCCTGTGGGTAGGGCGGGGCCACAATTGGGGGATAAATTTTTATATATAGAGAAAATCTTTAAAAATCTTCTTCTAAAAACTATTAGGCCAGGAAAGCCCCAATTTGAGTGGAACCATCCCCAGCTCATATAGATTCAAGTTTGTTTAAATAATAGTCCAGGGGTAGGGTGAGGCCACAATGGGGGATTAATTTTTATTTAGGAATATATCGAGAAAATCTTTAAAAATCTTCTTTTCAAAGACTATTTGGCCAGAAAAGCTTAAACTTGTGTAGAGGCATCCTCGGGTAGTGTAAATTCAAGTTTGCAAAATCACAGTCCCTAGTGGTAGGGCGGGACCGACTGATGGCGGTTTGAATTTTTACATACATGTAGGAATATATAGAGAAAATCTTTAAAAATATTCTGGGAAAGTTTTCGGTCCAAAACTCAGTACTTTGTGTGAAAGCACAGGTTATGCAGATTTAAGTTTGATGAAACCATGATTCCCTATAGAAAAGTGGTGCCACGAAATGGGGGGGGGGGGGGGGTATATAGGAATAGAGAAAAATTTTCTTACAGGTACAACAACAAAAGGGGCTTGGTATTTACCAAAAAATAAGAGGTGGATAAAATTGGCAGATTTTCATTTTTTTTAGCAAGATATACTGTACTCAGTTGTCAAGATATTTTGATACTGTGATGCTAATTTGATCAGAATTAAGGCAATTGTTGTTCAGGTGAGTGATGTGGCCCCTGGGCCTCTTGGTTTTTTTTTTGACGGACTTAATCTATACGAGAATCAATCAATTTTCTTCAGCTTACAGACGGTATAGAAAGTATAGAGCTTATTCATTCATTCATGTAAGAAAAAGATGTTCGCGTTGATATACATTATATTATTACAAATCATGTAAAAGATGAACTCATTCAATCGTGTGATATTCTTGATTCATACTTGTTGTCCATCTTCGTCGATTAAAACACTAAACAAACCTAATATTTAGTAGTATAAAAAATTCTGATTTGGACTGTGTAATAAACAGTATTAAACAGTGAGTGATTTTCTGTTAAACCAAATTAAGAGACTAATACAATGACTGCAAAAAACCCCAGGTTATTCAAAATCTAGCACTTTATGAAGCTGTTTGCAGTAATTTCTTGTCACTGTTGTCCATCGTCCGTCTGTCTGTCTGTTCTTCTGTCTGCCTTTCTGTAAACCTTTCACATTCTGACTTTTTTTCTAAAACCAATCGGCCAAATTTAACCAAACTTAGTCAGTGCAAACAGGGACAGGTGGAGGCAGGGTATCCGGACCTTATATGCCAGCGGGTACGAAGAGGTTAGGTGAGGTGAGGTAGTCAGTGCAAACCCCTTTTTTTCAAAAAAAGGATAATTATTAAATTAGGTGTGGTTAAAAAAATCTTCTCAAGAACCTTTGAACAACAAATAAATAAAATCTTGTATATATAATTCTGACTGACGTTTTTCATATTTCGTTTCCCGAATACTACAAAGAGCACACGGCAGGTGTGACCGGTTAGCAGAGGAAACTCACTTCTCCATGGCAGCTGATACTACCTCTAATTTTTGTAGATGTCCGTGTTTGCCCTGCTCCTGTTTTGTATTTTCCCTTTGGACTTTTGAATTTGAACACTGTTTGTTATCAACACATTTCATAAATGCATTTTACTTAACATCTTACTAATGTACATAATATTGTATATATTTATGTTAAAAATAAATGATGACATTATTAAATTTGAGTTAATTGAAAATGACTTTTCAGATTTAACAATAAGAAAGTAATTTGACAATTATTTGTTTTTTTCAAATCTGAAGTAAATAAAGATTGCCAAGTAAGCACGTGTTCAACTCTCTTTTCTTTTATAAATTTCCTTTATATCCTACTGTTAGTAAAAATTTGGTGTGTATATATTCAAATAACACACACGTTTGCTTGTAGCACCTTCTCAATATTTGATCACTATGAACTTCAAATACGTTTCGTTTTCTGAATTTTGGCATGAATTATGATGAAAGAGATATTTGAGATTTATCCTAATTTTAAATATCTCTTTCATTATTTATGTTTGATTTGAAGAAATACAAAATTTTCTACTGTATTTTTCTAATAAAATCTATGTCATTCTCATGTTCCAAATATGCTCCCATACTGTTGCTTTGGTTTTATTATCTAGATTAAAGCTGACATGAATTCATAAATACGCATTATTTTCCTTTTATTTCCGATTACCGCCATATTAGTCGTCGATTTCTATTGTTCTGCTCATCACTCTACACCCGTTATAATTATATCAGACCCAAAATATTTCATGCTTCACCACATTCGGATATTTATACACCTGAACATGGTACCTTGGACGAAAAGACGTGTACGGTGTAGAAACGCGCTTTGAACAAATATAATATGACAATCACTGCATTGGCAAGGAATATCCAATGAACGACGAAAAAAGACAAACTGATATTCAAGCACAGATACTTAAAAAATCCTCGACAATTGTAGACCGTTTTACTGTGTATGTTATAACATAGCAAAAGCGCATCACACAATGTGGCAGATCGAGCATCATGATCGCATGGATTTTAGAAAAGGAGCGTTTTAATAGACTCTTGTGTATGGGTTTTATCACAAAAGATATGATAAACCAGAGGTCTACAGTGTACCGTTCTATTTTATCTCTTGTCCTGCATCATGGGCCCCCTGTTAGACAAGCTTCTTGAAATGTGCATTTTATGTTCCTCTTTCCACAAAAATACGTCATACCGTAAAAAGAAGTTACCATGTACAAAAGACATTTAGTTTTCATGAAATTGAAAATTTTCAATTGTTACACTTGACACACTATGCACGGCATGCGACAACGGACGACGACAGACGAAAAACTTATTGCAATAGGGCACCTCAATGACTCACATCACCTAAAATTGAGTTTCGAGAGTTTTGGTTAAAGTGGTATGACATTCCATTTATTACAATTCGTTATATTTACTCCTAATAATTAATGTGTAAGAATATTTTTTTGCAATTGTTTAATTGATGAATTTTAAAACAATAAATTCAATCCATTATGTTTTAAGAAAGAATCTACAAAAATACTCAGATATTGTGATTTTATACAAATCTGTTTTCAAATTGTTTACAATAAGGCCAAATGAAGCTTTACACGTCCTTGTTATCCCCCTTTTTGGGGGGATGGGGGGGGGGTGGCGACGAAGTTGTCTTTAACTTTAGTGGTACACTTGGGTGTGTGAAACTGATTAACTGTTATAACTGCTTGACATTATCATAATTAGTTATATTGGTTCCTACCAAAATAAGAAATTCCGTCAAATTTATATACAGTAATTAAATTACTAGTATATTGATAAAACTAGTTTATGTTACGATACATGATCTATTTATCTTTGATGGACTTAATACTCAATATACTTAGACATAATTCAAGCATTTTCTTTACAAAGTACTATAGCTTTATATATTCTTATGAAGCAAAAGCCCGTACGTCAAAAAATAAATCACTCGCTGTGGCCTTCAACTCAACATTCAGGTATATTGACGACGCATTATCAATTAACAATTGTTATTTTCATACTTACGTCGACTCGATATATCCCATTGAACTTGAAATAAAAGATACAACTGACTCTGTGTCATCTGTTTCATATTTGGATATTTTACTGGAAATGGATATTGATGGTAACCTAACAACAAAACTCTATGATAAACGCAATAACTTAAATTTTTCTATAGTCAACTTTCCTTACCTATGTAGCAATATATCTTCATCACCTGCATATGGTGTATTTTTCTTTCAGTTAATTCGATACACAGGGGCATGCTCTTCGTATAATCAGTTTCTAATGCGAGGCATGCTACTGACAGATTGATAAAACAGGACTATCAACAGTCTCGTTTGAAGTCAGTCATCATTTCGTAAGTTCTATGGTCGTTACAACGACCATGCCAGCTAATACAGTCTTCCCCTGGGTCGCATGCTGGCTGACGTTTTCATACTAATTGTAAGACCATAATTAATCGCCTAATTGTCTACGGAGTTTACCTATTTTTTCCCCGATTACGACAAAGAGCACACGGCGGGTGTAACCGGTCAGCAGAGGATGCTCACTCTTCTTAGGCACCTGGTCCTACCTCTATTTATTTTAGGTCCATGTTGCTCTGCTTTGAATTTGTAATTCATTTTATGGATTTTTAAGATGGTTGACAGTTTGATATTGTCATTTTTTTCATTTGTAAGTTCTGTGAGTTATCAGGCAAAGGGCGTTTGGTGTCAATACTTTTTAGTACCAATTACTTAAAGAAAAAGAACTGTCCCGAGAAAAATAATGATTAAAAAACATAAAGAATAGAAATAGTCTTTCGCATGAAAGGTTGAAGTCTTAATAAGATGTTGAAGAGATTGATTTTAAAACATCAAAATCTCGTTGAAAGTACTCTTCCATCGCTAAATGAAAATTCAAGCAAAATGTTTAAAGACTTCATTTGACTGATTTTCTTAAACGCAGGGTTCTGATAAATACTGGTCATTGAAGAATTGCCTTTCTGTCTATGGTCAGATCAATTTCATCATGATGTGAGTCTTATCCAATCAAACTTCATAAGGAAGACTTCCTAGTGGCTGAAAACCATATTTGTTGCTTTGTTAAGATCTTTAAACGGTTTTAATTATCATCTAAAGATTTACTTAACATGTTATTTCATTTACTTCTTAACAAGTTTGACACTTATTGCATAACCATATCTAAGATAAGACCACAGGACACAGACATTGTACTTTGACATGGAAATATTATCTGCGTTTTGAATATAGCAAATGAATCGCAATATAAAAATTTGACACTTGGGGTATTCTCTATCTCACTGCATTAAATGAAAAAACAATACTCCTTTTTCGACGGACTTAATCTAAGTTGTATGAGAATCAATCAATACCCTTCACATCAAAGACAATATTAAAATTCCGGTGCTCATTTATTCAATTTTTGTGAGAAAAATTCTTCAAGTTGATATTCTTTGTATTACTCTGTATTATGTAAGAGATAGATTAAGCCATTTATTATTCCTCTTTCGTATCTATTATTCCTCTTTCGTATTTGTGGAAACCTTTGATGATCTTCGTCAATTAAAAAAACAAAACCAGCACGGTAATGAAATCCAAATGTTCTGATCTAAGTGTTTATAAAGTTTTTATATCAGCAATGTTATTTTACATTTTAAAAACAACTAATACTAAAAATTTCTTGCAAAGAAAAGGTTTATTCTTATAATTCATGCCACAATCGGTTTAGTTTCTTTCCATTTTTTGTTATTTATATAAATACATTCAATTTACAAATCTTAAACAATGTACATAATAATGTAGAAAAGTATATAATATTTTGTCTCTTGAACTTAATTTTTAGTCGAAGTGAATAAATTCGAATTTAATAGAAAAATGTGCATGATATATTTTCAGATTTGGCAATGAAAAAGTAACTCAACAAATGTTTTTTTTTAATCTGAAGACTATTACATCTTTGTATTTAAAATTTTGTTTTCTTAATATTCTTTTTCATGTGTGCAAAGAGAAAAACCATTTAATGTATGTTATATTTCCGTTTTTTCCCAATTACGACAAAGAGCACACGCGGGTGTGACCGGTCAGCACAGGATGATCACTCCTCCATAGCATCTGATTCTACTTATTATTTTTATGGTTCTGTGTTTGCTCTGCTCCTGTTTTGTATTTGTATCTCGAGCACTGTTCGTTATCACCACATGTCATGAGATAGATAGTTAATTACAAATCCAGCATTGTGAACGACAAAAGAAATATACTTTTTAAAGAGATGATAGTACATAAGATTTGCAAGTGTCACGGAAATTAGTTTATCACAAACATGCCCTGTTACAATGAAAGTCAATTATAAATAAATTAAGAAAAAGTATATTTAAAGAATAAATCATATTTTAAAAGTTGTAACTCAAAGTAGCCTTAGAATTAGGTCAGCTACAAGATATAACCTCACGGTGGTGAGAGAGTGTACACTCCTTTTTTCTGGGAAATATAGAACATTTCCACAATGTAATCATAGCTGAAATTGAAAATAGTTGAGTATTCAAAGGGACTTGATTTTAAGTAAAAATTTGCTTGCTGTATTTGCATGAATCAAATCTTTTTAAAGATAAATAAAGTAAACATCCTTTATTTTATGACTATTTAGAGACTGTACAATAAAGCAGAATTGATCAATCAATTTTTGAACTGCAATTAAAATTTGTTTTGATGAAAATCCTAGAATTTATAAGGTAAATCCGTAAAACTTGTAAGGTTCGAAAGATAAATGTTTTAATCATTAACCTTTGTAATTTTATTATGAAATTATTGTTGTTAACGGAGTGAGCTTTTTTATCCGCGATCGTATTTTTAACATAGTTTTGCTATTTTGCTATTTATCAGTACTATTAACGATTTCAATACACATCAGATGTTTATTGTTTCGGTGTTAAACTATTATCAATGAAAACCCTATATTGGTGTAGTTTTTTAAATCAACTATAAAAAAATGATGACGTTTAAATTAGGATCCCTTTTACTTTTTACGAAAGTATGCTACGACATAGTGATTTCAGCCAAATGTGAAACAGTTACATGTAATTTCGCTTCTTTAAAGAAACTCTTGAAATCGGCTTTTCAGAGTCAATCGAAGATGAGGTCTGCAAAGAAAGGATCAATGTTTCGTTCGCTGTTATCGGTCGCCAGTGACGGCAATGAAAATTTTGTAAATGATGAAAGATTTTCACAAATAGATATGCAAAATATATCAAAATGCTACGAATTTTATTTCAGGTCACCGGAGTTACCAATGTAACCTATTGCAATTGGCAATTGGTCGTCGTCAGTCTTTTGTCGTGCATCGTCCGTTAACAATTCTGCATTTTTAACTTCTTTTCAGATAGAAATATCTTCATAGAAAGAAAAATGAACTTTTGATCATACCACCTCATAATTATGCCTAGTTGCCAGGGCATAATAATCAATAGGAGCAACATTTTCAAAAATTTTCTTTTTTACCTTAAGGATGTTGTTTACTCAGGGTTTGAGTTCTCAAATCCGGATTGTTAAAAAGTTCAATTTCATGAGTAAAATTTGTTTTAAATACAAAAAGTATTTATGAAATGAATTATTATTGACATAACAATCGATATTTTTACTAAATTATGGAATTAGGGTCTGAA
Source organism: Magallana gigas (assembly GCF_902806645.1). NCBI lineage: Eukaryota > Metazoa > Mollusca > Bivalvia > Ostreida > Ostreidae > Magallana > Magallana gigas. Next base: position 1,580,620 of record NC_047559.1, on the reverse strand, counting down.
AAAGTTTGACTTTTAGCAAAACAGAGGAAATTCGGACTAAATTTTTCAGATTTTGTTTTCTACTGAAATATTCTTGGTAGTACTGTAATATTTAAAGTTAAGATTTTATTTGTTAGTCAACATAATTTTGCATATTTTTTGTTGGTTTTATCTTGCTTTTTCTTATAGATAATCGTATGGAAAACACTACAAAAATATTGAAAAATGTCTAAAAATGATAAAAGACACCATATTTCAAAATTTAGATCATTGACCTCATATAAATTTTATGCCAGCAGAGAAAGGTCAAGATACTTAGTTTAATACTATAAATGTTTTAGCATTATCATCATTCAGTTTTTTGTTATATTGAATCAAAAATGTGTAGTAATTTGAAAACTGATAGAGGAAATTCGGACTAGAATATCTATAAAAATTGTGAATGAAAACTTTATGCTTTGTATCTATTCAATGTCACTACCATTCATAAACTGTATTTCATTTGTTAAAGAGTTAAGCAATTTGTATTATTTTCACAATTAAGAAAATCTCAATCTTAGTGTAAAAGTTTTATGGATTTTTCCTAAATTTTCAAAAATTATTCAATGGCCATTAACAAAAAAAGTAGGTCATTGACCTACTTTTCGAAAGTGAAGAATAACACTACCATGTAAGGTCTATAACACACAATAGTTGGTTTTTCATTATCATTAGTGGAATTTTTTTTCATTCTGAGTAAACGTCATCCTTAACACATGTTTAAAAAAACCTAAATGCAGGGTACAGTGGTAACAACGTTATTGTTGACAAGCCAATCGTGTTAAATAGTTCGTGTAACGTGGGTGATCGTTCGTGTAACGTGCGGGATCGTGCGTGTATCAGGAAAAATAGTTTGCGTTTTTTACCGTGCGTTTTCGTGCGTGATCGTGCGGTTTTTTCGTTTTGTAACTTCTTTTACGGAATGTCAGGATTTATTCATAAAACAAAGACAAGTAGTTTTTGTAAAACGATGTGAATTTTAAACTTTTTTTATAGAAGAACATTGACAATTGTTAACAATCATTCTCTCGTTCGTGGTTAAAACATTTATCAAGTATTTCCACAGCTCATTCAATCCTTTGTTCGGTCGAGTTAGTCTTGCATAATGTTATAGTCACCCTATATCAAGCTTCCATTGTGTCTTTACACATAATTTTAATCATATTAGCAAGAGCGACACGTTGAATGAAAGCGGTCAAGCTTACCCACTCCCCGTTTTAAACTAAACGACTATCCCGAACGCTTTTCTTTCAAATGAGAAATCAATACGCATTCCTATCTGGTTCATTGAGTAAACATTTGTTTGAAATAATTTTTTAAAGACGCTTTAAAATTTAGAATAAATAGAAATAAATCAATTATGTACCGTAAATAATGAAAATATGCAATGTGTAAAATCGAAATTCTATGGAACAAGGTAACAAATTTACCTCTATCCCGCATAATCAAATCGTACGTAAGGGAACTGGATTACATTAACAGTCAACTCGTATGTAAATAATTTCATATATTTAATGCATTATCTTCAATTCATTTACACTGAAGTTATTATTCGTTATGGAGACAATGAATCATATATTTTTTTTTTTGTATGGATGTGTAAATTGTTTACTCGTAAATATAAAACATTGCATTGCTCTGTACATGCCGCTTTTCAATAAAAAAAAACAAACATAAAGCAATACAAATTAAAGCAATACGTTTCCTTAATTCTATTCTTAAAAATTAATTTCGATTTTGCGTGTTTAATGGTGTAGAATCGTTCGGATGCGTGATTTATCGTTTTTGCTCGTGTATCGTGAAAATTCAGTAAGTTAGTGATCGTCCGTGTATCGTGCGTGATCGTTCGTGTATCGTGCGTGATCGTTCGTGTATCAGAATCGTGCGTGTCGTTTGTCAACAATAACGTTGCTACCACTGTAATGATTTCAATAAAGCCTTCAACAAAAATTGTAAAACTCATCGCCCTTGGGTAAGGCCTCTAGGCGGGACACGTATGGACATATAATGAAAACGCATGAAATCTTAGAATATCTTCTTTACTCTCATGTATATTTGAGAAAAACTATGTGCATGGTAATGATGTCTTTAATGCCATCTACTTAAATTGTGAATAATCTTCTCCACTTCCATATACATTTGAGAAAAAACAGATCATCGTTACGTGTACAAAGGCAGAACAAATATGATCTTTAAAAATATTGTAACAGCTTCTCTAATTTTTTCTTTAACTTGATAAATTGTGTAAACCATCTCTCTCTCTCTCTCTCTCTCTCTCTCTCTCTCTCTCTCGCAATAATGACTAATTCACATGTTTATCAATTTCTTATGTTAATTCGTGAATATGTTAGAAAAATACGCATACAAAGATTAAGGTTTTCCAACTCAAAGTCAAGTTTATTAGTTAAAATGTCTTTTAAAAAGGGATGTAGTCTTGTTTTTCATTTTAAAGCTAACATACTTTGATGACCATAAATTTACAAATTACATATTCTTGATTTGTTTAAAGAAGAAATAAAATGAAATAATATTCTAAAAGGAATTTGTCTAAACATGATTTACAGTGGGTTCCATTCATTCAGTATTTTGATTGCTTGAAACCAAGCAGCAGGGAGGAGTCATCTGACCATATCATTATATATAGTAGCACGTTCTTATAATTTTAACACATCTTAGGATACTGTTTGGTGTGGTCGTTTTGGAGGAGAGAAGCACCTGGCAATTTGTGTTGAAGATTCCTCAGATTAAGGTATGCAATGTTACTGATAAAATCAAATGTTTTATTTTCAGAGCTTAAACATGTATGTTGTTATGCTTTTAGTAATTGTTAAAATGACTTTAATGTGATGATGTTTATTTTTAAAAAAAGACAGAGAGAGAGAGAGAGACTAGTTAAAAAAAATCAAAAATGCTTAAATTAATTTAATTTATAAAACATAAATAACTTTACCTTTACAAGGAGATGATAATAGCAATTTAACAAATGTACTTCAAGTTATTTAGCGTAGCTATCTTGTGAAATCCAATTTATCTAAATCAGAATAACTGGATATAATTTGGGAAAAAAGAATAGCTTTGACTACATAATGGTACTAAGATATAGAACAAAAAAAATAACCAAGAACTTTGATCACAAAATTGTTGATATATTAAGCAAATTTTCACTGTATTGTTTTAATTTGTTTGTAGAATATTTGATTGCCTGTAAAGAAGGTTTTTTGTATGATTTACATACTTATATTTTTGAAACTTTCATTTATTTTGTCAGTTAAGCATGCATTGTTGTACATGAATCCAATCTATTGATAAGTATATTTATCTATACAGAAAAAAAGAAATGGCAGTGTGGGAAAAAACATCGGGAAGTAAAATCCCGGATAATGCGATACGTGCCGGGTACGAGAAGGACGGAAAACCCTTGTTTATTGCCCGGGCAAAGATGGGAGGCTTATGGACCTCCGGAAAATGCGGAACTCACCTTCCAGGGGCCCATATCCCTAACGACTGCAAAGAGGTTATTGTCAGAGATTACGATGTTCTCGTATATCCGATCAACGCCGTGGGATTATTAGATTGGAAGCAAGCATCTGGCGGAAAAGTCCCGGATAAAGCCTTCAAAACGGACACAGATTTGTACGTTGGACGGGCCAATTACACCGGAAGTCTGATTCCGTGTAGGATCAGCACCAGCCAGAAGTGTGCTTACATGGGGTACGGCGGGAAAGAGTACAACGCTAAAGAATACGAAGTCCTCTGTCAAATCAAGTAGCTGGGAGGGACGAAACAGAACATGTTTTTAGAAACGAACTGTCTTTGTCAATCACACAAATCAGACTCTACTGAATCAAAAGCACAGTTTCCTTGAAATTAATTTGTAAACATTCTTATGATAATTAAAATTGTCCTTTTAATTTCTATTTTGTGTATGTGTGGGGGGGGGGGGGTTTACCTAAAAAATGTTATTTTAACGCTGCGATTTAAAATGTAAATTTTAAAAATTGATACGCACATTGATTGTTTAGTCGGGTTTCGTATTTTATTGTATGATATTTTTAAGCTGGATACGGCTCTTACATAAAGGCAATCAGGTAAGATGGAAGAAAATCTGATTTTTTTAGGGCCATCTCAAAATTAGATTATTAAAACACTACACTGCGTTTTCTTCAAAATGTAATATGTGCTTAGCAATATCATTTCCTACATTACATTATATGTAGGAACCACTAAATTCTACCATCATCTCAAAAAAAGCGGTCGTCTCATCTCAAAAAAAATTAAAATGCGCCTGTTACTACTGCAATGTGTGTCATATATATATATATATATATATATATATATATATATATATATATATATATATATATATATATATATATATAAACCTTTAAAGTAGGTAAGATTTGCAATTTTTTATTGTTAGACTAGGTAACAATGGCAATCGATTCCCCAACAAGCATTTGAGTTTGTTTACACCTATTTTTTATCTCAATGTATGATATATGAAGAAAATTGATGACTACGTGTGGCTTGTCCCCTATATACAGTTTTGATTATTAATAGAATCGATATTATGGTGTCTACATAAAACTCAAATTATTTTAAAAATAATTTTGAGGCGCATTATACTTCATATACATTCAATGTACAGTAAATAAACAATATATTTTCGGTAATATACTCCAGAGAATCATCAGTCGGAAAAACTTCAATTCTGTCTTAATAACTTGTTTACACGATGAATATATTTTAAGAATATATTGACCTACCATAGGTCTTAAGTGGTATTTTTAAACGGATTTGATTAATGATCGAAACGTCTTTTACCAATCATGTTATCCTCTTTACCTTTTGTCAATTTTGACTTCATTAGATAAAGGTATTTTGAACAGATGAAATAAAACAGATTAATAAGACCACGGGACTCAAAATGATGATGTCCTGATTGTATTTCGACACGGCTCAGATTATCTGCGTTTTAGATATGGCAGAGAGATCACATTATGAATTGTTGATGTTTTTTTTGCATTTTCTATTTCATTGCATAATGAAATACAACACTCGTTTCTTTGACTGACTGTGATTAATCTAAGTTGTATGACTATCAATTTCTTTCAGCTTACAGACAGAATTAACATCAATGAAATGCCAATGGTCATTCATTCATTCATTTATTCATGTGGGCGATTATTCTTCACGGTGATATTTAACTCTCTATACAGCTTGTATTTAGAGTTTCGATTTACTAAATGTTATGTAAGAGAGGAACACATTCTATCAACCACAAGTTATTCCTGTTCCACATTTGTGCAAAAATAATTTAGTCTTTGAGTATCAAACAAGCCAACCAACTAGCTAATGGTACCAACCAATTCTAGTATGTTATGTGTATGAAATATTTTAAGCCAATTGATTTTATGCATAAATTATATGTCAAGTAATAATGAGAAATTGCTTCGAAAAATATGCATCCAAATAATTCTGTAAAAAAATTATGGGCAAACCTCTATTCACCTTTTGTTATATATCTTCGTAGCGCATTGATGAAAAAGTTTTCCTGTCAATTTTTTCTTTGATACGTCGATCAATAGAAAAATTATTATCTTGATGTGAAGTGTCATTGATCAAAAATGAAGCGGCGCGTATGAATACAACACAACAACTGCAACAATATTCAAAATGGATGCGCCTTCAGGTGATGCAGAGCTATTGAGCCGAATTTAATGGATTAAATACAAATAGTGAGTTAAAATCTGAACCGGTTGAATTGAAAACGATAGGAAAATACATGTGATAGCTTGTGATGTAATTCAATTTGCAGAAAGATTCGTTAAAACTGGTTTTCAAATTTTATGCCGGTGAGATCGCTGGAATATGCAACTGGTAATATCCATGCAATGAGAGGCGATCGTGGATGAAAAGAGTTGATATGTCGACAAAGAATAGTATATATAAGCGATTTTTATAACGTTGTGGTAACTAAATAGCCAGTGATGTACTTCAATGGATACCTGCCACTTAGAATGCGCCGAAGGAGTTGATGCACTACTCATACAGAAGCTTTGCTTTACGATGCTTATTCTGACGACCATGTACGTGTGTAACTTTAAAACTCGTCGTTTAATACCAAATTTGAACAGCAAAGTTACCGTGAAAGTGTATTGGCCATTAGGCCTATATGGTTGTTATAATTATTCCTGTAAAAGGAACGGCCAGCCTCGCAGTTTATGTTGATTGGTCTGAAGCAGACGAAATCGCGAGAAGACGCTTAATTTTCTATTTAGTGAATTAAATAATAGATATTGTTTATATTTGAAGGTGAAATTTTTAATTTTTTATATTTATGAATTTGTATTTTGTTTCCTGACAATTAAACAGAATAAAACAAAATACAATATGCGCATGCTTAGTACTCCGCAGAGATGTCTAATTTCTTTGACATTTAAACCCTAACTTACGCCTCTTTTAGAAACGCAACTTAGATCCGACTTAATATTGGGGTAACTTCGCTAGTCGGACTAATTTAAGCCAAGATTTACGCCTCTTTGAGAAACGGGCCCCAGAAGTTTATCATCACCTTCGCGCAATCTGCATAGTGAAAACACATCCTAATAAAAGTAATGTGCTAGTTTTACCATTCTTAAAGCCGACGAACGATATTATATAAATAGTGCCTGTTTGGGAGGGTAACAGTTGAAATTGACACCCCTCGAAAACCATTGTCAACCTCCGCTTCGCGTCGGTTGACAATGGTTTTCGAGGGGTGTCAATTTTAACTGTTATCCTCCCGAACAGGCACTTTTCATTTTATTATACTGAATGTCTTAATTTAGAGAATTTTTTACTGCTTTTATATAGAAATGCCGTGAATTCTACTGCGAATCGTACGCGCATAATTTACGCGCATGTAACAATTCGTTGTGTTACCCGTTGCCAAATGTGTTGCTAACGCTGAGGGTAATAGAACGGATTATGAACTGCGTCTTAACCAATCAGATTTCAGTATTTAACATGAAAGTATAATAATAGCAAATAGTACCTTTGTCAAATGTTTGGATATGCAATGTACATAGCAAAATAAAGGTACAATTTCAATTTCATTTCCTAAAGCATTGTACATGGCTTACAAAACGTAGCAATTTAAAGGACAATTTATATAGTATTCCCTTTTTATTTCAGAATGATGTTAGAAAGAATTTTTTCTCCACTGATATTTAAAAAATCATCAATACGTTATTATTTAATAACACATTAATTATAACATTTTGCACTTTGTTACGAATTCTAAAACTGGACACAATATGCCATGCAAAACTTACAAAAAACCTATCAAACTTATAAAATGATAGGTTTTAACCATATGAATGCCAATAAAAACACCGGTTTAGTTGAAGGTAAAGGTTATCTTGTAAAATAGATTTATTCAATTTATCATATATTTTTCAACTTTTCAATTCTAAGGTTAACGGGGTTTTTTTTCGCTCATATAATAGCTGAACAAAGTTGAATATAGCTGCGGTACCATTATTTAAAGAAAAATTTCAATATTTTGAAACTGACGCGTTTTTTTTAAATTTTATTCCTAGAATCATCTGCGATGACTCATCAAATTTATGAGCGGATGAATATCAGGCTTCTTTGAAACAGAACACACAGGGACTTAAGTTGTCAGTCGTAAAAGTTAGTTAAAAAGAGGTCAATTTCACACGATATATCCCCTATTTAGAGTGAATCAAACGCTGAATGCGTTCATAATGTATTTGAACCTGTGTGGGATAGATTTTCTTCTATAGCAAGAATTATGTTGACATTCAGCTAACGTTGTCTGAAGTTGGTACTTGTTTTGGTTTGTTGAAGCAGTAAGGTGGTTTTTATTTATTTTGCAGATTTCTTAACTTTAGGTAAGCCACCTTGATGAATATTGATGCACTTATTTAGTTTTTAAATGAAATGAATTCAGGAATATGGGAGTTGTGAAAAAAAATTTGTATATATGTATTACAATCTCACAAGGCTATACATGGAATCGTTTCGAAAATCAGATCGCTTGATTTATCATAAAATGTTAAGCGCTGTCCATTGTTATATATGAAACTTTTAATGAATCACAAAGGCACTGTCATCATTAAAGGCAATCCTTGGTATTTTTTTTTATTTTTTTAAAAAAAAATCATACATAAAGAAAACTCCTCGGATGAGGTATATATCTCATCATCTGTTTAACTTAGATAAAACTCATATTTTTAAGATCATTAAAGTTTGACAGTTTAAAAGTATGAAAACGTATTTTGTGCGAGTGTTATGTTGCAAACTTTGAATATTATAACACACACTGCTCCAAACATTGGTTATTTAACTCTACAAGAAGTCCCTAAATCTTCGATTTGTAAGATAATGCCTGTTTAACTTGTATACCTTCCACTTAGTCGCATGCTGACTGATTTTTCATACTAATTGTAAGACCATAATTAATCACCTATTTGCCTACGGACTTTCCGGGTTTTTTTTTCCCAATTACGACAAAGAGCACACGGCGGGTGTGACCGGTCAGCAAAGGATGCTTACTTCTCCTCGGCACCTGATCGTGCTTCTATTTTTATTGGGGGGGGGGGGGAGGGGGGGCTTGTTGCTCTGCTTTGAATTTGTATTTCGTTTTATGGATTTTTGAAATCGTTGACAGTTTGTTATCGTCATTTTTCATTTAAAATTATCAAAAAGACTAGAGACAAACATTATGACATGTTTTTCAAAGTGTTTTTCAATCAAAGCAAAATTTACAAACATAAACAATATTTACAAACATAAAACAGCTAAAACTTAAACAAAACTTATACCAATACAACAATGTCTGTAACTTGATTATAATATTTAACTCATTTTAATCTTTACAAACGTCAAGTTGACCATTCAAGACATTAAACATAGAAAAAAAAATTGTAAATTAAAATTAAAGTTTTTCCATTTCTATCAATTATCTACACGATGAAATCAATTTTGCTAATCATCAAAGATGAAAAGTTTGTTGGTGTCATTTTAAAGAGGAATGATTTTAAAGTACAGTTACCCTAGTCAAGTGTTGTTTAACTGTTTTTCACCTGTATCTTCAAACGACTTTGTAGTGTGCGGTCAGTGTTCTAGGATCCTTTCGTCATCGAAAGCAAGAGTTGTGTCTTGTCTATATGACAGAGTGGTTAAAGCGGTGGTCGCTCACTGCAATGAGAGTGAGTTCCATATGTAAACCAATAAGACAAATCAAACGTCTTTTCAAATAGTTTATTTGGTACAGGTCCAGATCTTATGGAGGATCGTATAGTGGCTCTCTCGCAAGAGTGCCGTCGAGTATATTTTATATGATAACATACATAACACTCATTTACGTACAAAATAAACAAATTAATATTCAAGTAAACAAATTCCATAATTATTTGCTATTAAGTTCTATAATAGATCATGATAAAATCCTCGAAACTCACAAAATAATTTATGATATAATATAAATTTCTGCTGTCTTTAATTTAACGTCACAGTCTTATTTAAAAGTTAATATAAGGTTAACATTAATTTTAGAAATGTTCAATTATTGTTCCTTTATCGGCTCCTCTAAATAGATGTACATCCTGGTTTTGTTTACACTGTCCTTAATCCGATTAAAAGTTTGTTTACTACTTCGGAAAAGTCTCGGAAAAGTCTTACACTTTCACATCCTGATCAGATTCTAGGTCAATGTACTTAATAGTAAGTACATTGTAAAAGGTCAATATATAATATCGTAAATATATTATAAAAAATGATCAATATGTTTATTATTATTAGATTAAAATAATTGTCTCAAACCCTATAGGTTTACACATAGGTCGCGAGTTAAAGTGAATTTCCCCTGTGTTGTACACGATGTTTATATAAATATATATATATATATATATATATATATATATATATATATATATATATTTATATATATATATATATATATATATATATATATATATATATATATATATATATATATATATATAAGGCTAAGTAGAATGCAAAATCTAGATTTTTCTTGCATCATACGAAGTTTCTAAATTGTAATAAGGTTCTGAAATTGAAAAAGATAAAGAAATAGAAATTACTACAACAAAACACACAAAAACCGAGACACTATTCTTTGATAGAAGCTTAGTAATTCTAAAACAGTCCTACAAAAGTACCAAAAAATGTAAACATTACCGCCTTATGTTTTAGCTTTTCCTTTTTTTCTTGTTTAAATTTACTGCATTTCTAATAATTTACCATTCTATCCAAAAAAATCTTTAAAAAAGTCTCTTTTTTAGAAAATTTAGAAACCTTTTATACTATTGTAATGTATCTAATAGTTAAATTTTTAACGAAAGATAAATCTTGCCGATTAAAGCAATTTTCATACATTAAAAATTAATATTTTGTCTTTAAGTTTTATTTTTTGATATCAATTTACGTTGCAAATAGCTAAATGTTATATTCAGATTTCAGATTTTTAAATCTTCAAAATACGTCAAAATAAGTCTGTAACTGTGCAGTGCAACAGCTGTTCTGACTAATTAAAAAGATGTTATCCTGTTCTTGTATGCATACTTTTCATACAAAATGACATGTAGGACTTCATATTCAAGAAATGTTTACATTCTTATCCTCAAATGTACAAGATGGCCGCATACCGACCTTAAAACCGATATTGGTTTCTGCCTTTACAATAAGCATATCGGTTATCGTTCCACTTCTTGACTTTAGGCTATAAACAATAAACTCTTAGGTTCAAGTTTTCATAATGTATTGTGATTAAACAAGTTGCTGTCCTATAAAAAAGGACTGCAATACGTAAACCAAATGCAGTTGTTTGCAAAGAAAACGTGAAAGCCTTACAATAATCAGAGATTCCACCCACTCTAGCCCCCTGCTTTTAACTACTAAATTTGTACGTTGTATTACGTGTATGTATTGCTCTGACTTTTTATCTCAGAATTTAAGGATTCATACTTCTGAAATAATTATGATCTATATTAATGAAGATTGCATGTATAGTATCAGGCACTCGGCAAATTTTACTATTTGCGCACACATTACGCTTCGCACTACTTTGTTAACTATTCATATTTTAATGCATTTTTCTTGAGATTTTAACTTTTATACAGTAACATGATCATTTAATTCAATCGTACTCAAAGGCTTAACAATTTTTAATCGGGAAGTACTCTAGCCTCGCCTATTATGAAAGCAAAATTAAGCTATATGTGTATTCGGAAAACAACAAAACATTGCAAATTATGCTTTTTGATGCATGTTGTAGTTTCGGCATAACATTAACTTATTCAATAATACTTACGGTTCATATCACATGCCAATCATTTCTTTAAAAGGATTACTTTGTTTCTGTACTGTTTACCGACCACTTTACAATTACAGCGCCTTTGAAATTATATGTGCACATAGCATGGAATCCCGACCCCGATTCAAATAAACGTGTGCTAGCCTGGTTCCCTGAGCTACGCATTACGCACAGGAACCAGGCTAGCTCATGCTCAGGCTGAATTTCCCCCAAAGTATCCGGTTTAACCGCGTTTATATATTTTCTGCGTGGACCTCAGTGTCCACGCAAAAAATGTTTCACAGTTGTTGCCCCAGCAGTATGAAGTGTGAACTTCTTTTAAAATTTGTTTTCAGTTTACATTCTAAACTACGAAAAATTACGATAAATATTCTTTATGTGTGTTCATTTACAGCCAAGGACATATTAGCAACTATCGCAAATCTCGCATGACGCGATTTCAAAGGTCGCAAGCCCTTTGACTCTTTGCGACAAATAATGAACGTCGCCTTACTTTGTCCAACAGAAATTACAGTATGAGTGATGCTTGTAGATGTAGAAAGATTTATAGAGTCGTTCGAACACTATCATCATTCACTGTACATTCAACTTAACTCTTTTCCGTATTTACTGCCGAACCTTTGTATAAGGGGACATGCCTGATGCCGGAATGGCAAAGGGACGGAAAACTCTTTTTACGTAGCACCTGCCTCAAGTAACACAGAGTGAATAATCCTTGTCCTCAAACAAAGCGTGCTTACACTAAGGTATATTTCCGGTTGATTACTCTTACATGTAGTGAAGTATATTCATTTTTCCATCGATATCTTTAATTCAAAGAACAAATGTTCATTTCAGGTAGAAGATTTTTAAGTTTAAGTTTTTTTTTTAATACAAAATGCACAACTCTGCATAAAAAAATACTACGGTGTTTATGTTTATAAAAGTATGCCCATAGATCGAATCAAGCCAAGTCACAAAAAAGCATCATGTGTTACATAGCCAGCGCTTTAATCTACTGAGCTAATCAGAATTTACACTTTAAAATGTAAATATAGACAACTAAGATAGAATCAGGCTGTTCCTGAAGGATATCCAGGCCAAAAACCATGTAGAAATATACCATCTTACTGAAAAAAATGCTATTTTAGCCAACCTAAACGATTATCAATAAAATTGGATGAGCAATATGATAGGTACGAAATGCAAATTCTTAAAATTTACATACTGGCATGTTCGATTGAAATAACAAAAAAACTTTGATTTCAAATGATATTTATATTCGGGAAAACCATCTTCCCTATAAGTCAATCCTTTTGTCATTTGCAATATATCCTTTTCTTAATATCAGGAATATACATTAAATTAAATTTCTGAAAAAAAGCAGAGTATTTTTTTAAAAATAATCAATTGATATCAATACTGATTAAAGCTAATGTACATGACTTAAAACCTCAATCAGTTCATGGATTTGTGTTTCTCCTTAATTCAAATAAGTTATATTAAAAATCAATTTCCATGATTTTTAAGAACGTTACAATGCTAATTAAAAAGAAAATAAATAAAGATTTCTTCGTGCTGTCTACCACAAAAAAATATATTACAAAAAAGTTGATTTGAACAAGTTGATATTAATTTTTTTTAAAACGTTTTTTAACATTGCAATATGAAACTTTAAACCAAAAAAAAAAAAAAAAAAATTATCAAAAAAAGAAGAAGGAATGAATAACAATTTGAACAAGCTTAATTAAAAACTTAAAAACAAATCAAATCTTCTTTAAAAAATCGACCGCTTTATGAAATTTTAAGAAAAAAATTCTCCTTAAAACCATGGTCCTGGTGGAATACATAACCTGGTCATTAAAGAACCGGAATATGTCGTTGATCAATTTAAATTAAACTAGATGCTGTCATTAGACAGTAATACCCGCACCATGTGTTTGCCCCTAAATAACACTGTTTTGTACCAGTTTAATTAAAAATGAAGGCTACATGCAAACTCCGGTAATACATTTAAAAATTATAATTTTCATAACTGAAGGATGAGATCCCTGCCCATATGATAATACACATCGTGACATGAGCAGCACTTTATGTGCAATTTGGGGTAGACCTGTTTGCAGTGAATTTCCAGTTAATCAATAATCTTAACATTTTATGTCATAGGAAGTATAATGGTCTATATAATTATTACAAACAAAATTAAAAATTAAATTATGCCCCCTCCCCGTGGCGGTTGCCGGTTTTAGATTTGCTTCTGTGTGCCTACATGAACATCATCGTGTGCACAGATTTAGAGAAGGGGTGGGAGTGAGGGGTCCAGACCCCCCCCCCCTCCCCATGAAAATTCGTAAATTACCAAAAAATACACATTGGACCCCAATGCTCTTACAGACATGTAAACGCTCTAACCCATTGCGCTTCAATGGTAACATTATTTGGGGGGTAAATATTTAATCAATATTCAACATACTTTATTGTTTATCTCAATAGGAAGTATACATGTACATCACAATATGCAGGTGTCCTGCACCACCTTAAAGCTGTTATTTACCTAATAAAATAGTGCAAGTGGATTTGAAGAATAGGTCATAAAAATACATGCATGTTACAAATGACTGATCTTTGTCTGAAGTTACGTACACAACACAGGTTTGCATGTCTCATTAGCGGGTACTAGTTTTACCCAGCTCTTCGATTAGATGGGTTCACGTGTATACATACATGGGTGTTGCTAAAACGCGGAACGGAAAACGGAACGGAAGGAAAACGGAAAATCTTATCTAATGTTATTTACCTCATAGATTTGTTAAGTATGCTAAAACAATATACTTTATGTACCTTTTTAATTTTTTTTGAAAGATTAGCAATATTAGATTATTTATTCAAGAATATTTATTTCCTCAAAATTAACAGTACATGCATTGACCACTATATTCTGTCCCAAAATATCCTCGATTCACTTTTTGCTGTATATTTATATATACCTCAGGGTTCAAGCGATTCTCTTTTAGAAGCATTAAACATTCTCATTATTCTTTCTTTAAAACGTCCTCTCTAGCTTATCAGCTGGTATAAATACACGGCTAAAAATAAAGAAGTCTACGGGGTTTTGCATTTTAACAGACCCGGATGATAGTGTTGAAAAATTGTGCAAGGTCTTCTGAGTGACTTCCAAAATGGAGAAAAGATGTAAACATTTTCGATTATAAGTCGTCCAAATGTGCTGCATGAATATTTTGGGATCGACAGACTATAGTCCCAATATATAATCGGAAAATCAAACCAGGCAACGTCTAGAGCTCTCTATTCGGATCATATGTATATAGCTGCTGGAATAAACAACTGTATGCTTTGTAATGCAAACGTAAACAAAATTGCATTGCTAAAAATACTAGTTTCACAAATTACTAGTTTCACAAATTACCGGGTATTTTAATGTTTACTGTATTTTAAATTTTTAATGTCGTCAGTCCTACAGTTTTTTTCTTCCATCTCAATGATACTGTATCGTCTGTATGATAAAAGATCGTCTAGAACACCGAAAATTCAATTTTGATGTAAGTATATACATGTACATCATATTTGAAAATAATATAAAAATACTCAAAAGACGCATAAAACGCTTTCACTAACTGCGTACGTTACGCTAATATGCCAGCAATACCATATAAGAGAAATAAGTAAAAAGTTATAGCTAATTTGCTCGTTTATTCATGTTAATGTTTCACAATTCGTATACATTTGATTTTTCCGTTTCGTACTCAACTAAAGCCGAATGAATACAATGCTATAATTAATAGACATTCATATGAATATTAATAAGATAGCAACATGTTGATAATCATTCATTAGATATAAATAAAAGATACAAAGTAAATCGTTTCTGGCCAGTCTATACCCTTTTTAAGCGTTAAACGTAATGATATTTTCCATTCCGTTCCGTTTTCCGTTCCGCGTTTTAGCAACACCCATACATACATGTCTCATTGTCTGTGTTTTCCGTATGCAGAAAAGGATTACGGTAGTTAAGATCAGCTAAAGGAATTCATTATTGTGTTTTAATTGGATTATCATTATGATGTTGACCAATTTAGGTAAGCATGATACATGTAGTAGCAGTAGCACAATATAAGATGCCAGCATGGGATTCCTGCCAGCATACATACACATGTATATAAGTTCTACTTTCACTTTCTAAATGTAATCTCCCTTTGGCAGCATACTGTATCATCATCTTTTAATATTTGAATAAGCATATCATCGTTACCTATCCTATCGCATTTGTAAAGTTTCTGTCATTTTAGTTGCAAAAGTTATTTTTTTCATTTGTCAGACTGCATGCACTTGTTGAGTTGACCCCATATTGACCCTGTATAAACAATTTCTTATTAAATTTGTGTATTACATATGTAAGTAAGTGTAGACACTTATATTTTTTATATGAGTAATAATAGGAAGGAAGGAGTATTTCTTTCTTAATGTATTATAATGCATCAAATACAATGTAGGTCATGACCTTATGGGACTGTTCTGACCCCACGAAACGGGAAAATACAAAATATCTTCTAAAGTCATTATGATGCATCAACTGGTGTAAAGTACATTAATGACCCCCAGGTGTTGTCTTTAAACCTCCCCCCCCCATCCCCCCCCCCCCCAAGGTAGAAATATGACCTCTGATCGTATCTCAATAGATCATTTGTCAATTATGCAAGGTGTAATGTAATTTTTTTTAAGAATAACATTTTTTACCAGTTTATAAAAGTTTTTAGACACCCAAATTATATTTTGATTTTAATAGATTATTCGACAAGGAAGGGGGGGGGGGGAGAGAGAACAGTTTATATTTGAGTTTGTTTGGGAGTGTTTGGGAGTGGGGGTTCCAAGTCATATATTTGACAATTTTTTAATGTAATTTAAAATAAGACTAAGCCATACTACAGTCATGAACATGAATAGTATAGAACAAAACACGAACTAATACATGTACATGTATACCGGTATATACATAGAAAGTATTACAAAACAGATGATTGATCTATATCTAGGTTCTTAAATTGAATCATATATCATGTACATATTATATTATTGTTTCTTCGTTCAAGGCATTTAAGATGGTATGTAGGTCATGATCCCAAGTGCTCTTCCTGAAATTATCAAATATCATAAAAACCATTGAGATCCCCACCTTAATCCAAAGATATTATTCCTCCTTAGGTCATGCAGGCGCATCAGATCATTATGGCATGTAAGTCATGACCCTAAGGGGTCATCCTGACCCCCTTAGAATCAGAAATTGTCAATTATCTTTAAATTATTGATGTTTGATGATCCTATCTCTATTTAATCTTTATTAATTATTAAGTCTCCTGAATGAAGTTTGGAGACTTATTGTTTTTGTACGGTTCTTAATACATGTATATATTCTTCATCTTCTTTTTCTTCTTTCCCGCTCTGAACTTGTTTCTCAGAGATGGCTGAACATAATTGTACAAAACTCTAGGATATGATAGGCCTGCAAATCTAGTTGTGCACCCTGGTTTGATTTTTCTCATTTTGGGTTAGACAACCACTTTTCGGGGGAGGGGGGGGGGGGGGGGGGGGGGCAGGGGGGTGTCAAAAGGGTGTGGGGTCTAACATTGAACCTTGTAGGAAGAATCATAGACTCTATTGTAAATGGTAACTTGAAAACGGACAAAGATAATAATATAGGGTTTTCATAATCATATATTGGCTGTTACTGGCAATATATAGGGTTTATTAGATCTGACCCCTGGGGTCATCCCCACCCCCCAGGAATTTGAAATTACCATATATCTCAGAAACTGTTATAATCATGACCCCTAAACCATATATATTCATGTTTCTGATGTCAAGGGGCATCAAATGTTATGTAGGTCATGGGCCCTGTGGGTGGTCCTGACGCCCTCAAACAGCAAGTCCCTTAATATCTTCAAAACAGTTGAGATCCCCACCCTTAAACCATATATATTCTTGTTCCTTGTGTCAAGGGGCATCAAACGGTAACCGTATGTAGGTCATGGGCCCCGGGGGTGGTCATGACCCCCCTTGAACAGGAAGTGCACGAATATCTCGAAAACGGTTGAGATCCCCACCCCTTAACCATATACATTCTTGATCCTTAAAGGGCATCAAAAGGTATGTACCGGTAGGTAATGTGCCTCAGGGTTAAATTTAATTTTTCAAAACCGTAATGCACATCTATGGAACAGTTCCTTTCATATCCCAAGATATGATGTTTCTATCCATTAAATCATAAAAGGAGTTCTAGGATCTATGGTTTTTTTTAAGTGATAAACGTCAATTTTCTGCTACATTTTGACTCCCTGGATGAAATTTAAATTTTGAAAACCTTACTGCACATCTATAGAACAGTCCCTATCATATCCCAAGATATGATTGTCTATCCATTAAATCATAAGAGGAGCTCTTGGATCAATGTTTGTTTTTTTAGTGATAAACGTCAATTTTCTGCTACTATTTGACTCCCAGGATGAAATTTAAATTTTTAAAACCTTATTGCACATCTATAGGACAGCCCCAATTATATCCCAAGAGATGACGTAGCTACTCCAAAAGTTGTAAGAGGAGTTCTGGGAACCATATTTTTTTTGCCAAAAAACGTCATTTTTTGTTGCCCACTGATCCCCTTAATTAAAAAAAAAATTCTGGAACCTGATCATGCCTCAATATGACACCCCCAATCATATTCTAGAAGATCATTTGGCTACTGCTTAAAAAAAATGACGTTTTTTAAACCAGTTTTTTTGTAAAAAAAACGTCATTTTTTAGCCATTAAATGACCCCCAGGACAAAATTGAAAATTCCGAAACCTTATTGCGCATCTATAGGATACCCTAAAACATATTCCAAAAGATGATTTGTCTACTTTTGAAAATGTAGGAGGAGTTCGAGGAAGAAGGTTTTTTGTGAAAAAACGTCATTTTTTACCAATTATTTGACCCCCAGGACTAACAGAGAATTTTTGAAACCTTTTTACAAAACAACATGATACCCCAAATCAAACTCCAAGAGTTCAGTTTGCTGGTTTATAAGATGTAAGAGCAGTTTGAGAAAGTAAAACGTGACAGACGGACGGACGGACGGACGGACAGACGGACGGACGGACGGAACAGGGTAACAACAATATACCCGAACTTTCTTTAGAAAGTGCGGGTATAATAACAATTTCAATCTTATCCAATAAAACGTCATACGGAAGACTTCCTTGTCGCTTGAAACACTATTTAATAACAACTTTAATTTTGCTTTGGTAAGATTTGTAAACGGGTTTAATTATTAATCGTCTAATTTACTCATCATGTTTATTTCTGAACCCGTTTGACACTTCTTGAATGTACATATTTTTTCAAAATAAACAGATTTATTAGACCACAGAACACAAAATTGTATTTTAATATGGCAAGTATTATCTGCCTTTTCAATAGAGCAAATACATTATAAAATGAATTGTTGACTATTTGGGCATTTTCTGCCTCACTGCGATATCAGAATTACAATCCTTTTTTTGACGGACTTAATCTATACCAGAATCAATCAATTTTCTTCAGCTTACAGACGGTATAGAAAGTATAGAGCTTATTCATTCATTCATGTAAGAAAAAGATCTTCGCGTTGATATACATTATATTATTACAAATCATGTAAAAGATGTACTCATTCAATCGTGTGATATTCCTGATTCATATTTGTCCATCTTTGTCGATTAAAACACTAAACAAACAACCTAATATTTAGTAGTATAAAAAATTCTGATTTGGACTGTGTAATAAACAGTATTAAACAGTGAGTGATTTCGTTATTCAAAATCTAGCACTTCATGAAGCTGTTTGCAGTAATTTCTTGTAACTGTTGTCCGTCGTCCGTCTTTCTGTCTGTTCTTCTGTCTGCCTTTCTGCAAACTTTTCACATTATGACTTTTTTTCTAAAACCAATCGGCCAAATTTAACCAAACTTAGTCAGTGCAAACAGGGACAGGTGGAGGCAGTGTATCTGGACCTTATGTGCCTGTGGGTACGAAGAGGTTAGGTGAGGTGAGGTAGTCAGTGCAAACCCCTTTTAAAAAGAAGGATAATTATTAAACTAGGTGTGGTTAGAAAAATTCTTATCCAGAACCTTTGAACAAAAAATACATAGAATTTTGTATCTATAACTCTGACTGACGTTTTTCGTACTTACTGTCATGCTATTATTAATTACCGAATTGTGTACGCTTTGTTTCGTTTTCCCGAATAAGACTAAGAGCACACGGCAGGTGTGACCGGTTAGCAGAGGAAACTCACCCCTTCATGGAAGCTGATACTACCTCTAATTTTTGTAAAAGTCCGTGTTTGCCCTCATCCTGTATTGTATTTTTCCTTTGGACTTTTGAATTTGAATACTGTTTGTTATCAAAACATTTCATAAATGTATTTTACTTTCTTAACATCTTACTTATGTACATAATATTGTATATATTTAGGTTAAAAATAAATGATGTCATAATTAAATTTGAATTAATTTAAAAATGACTTTTCAGATTTAGCAATAAGAAAGTAGTTGGACTATTATTTTTTTTTTCAAATCTGAAGTAAATGAAGATTGCCAGGTACTTACGTGTTTAACTCTTTTTCTTTTCTATTTCCTATCCATCCTATTGTAAATAATAATTTGGTGTGTTTATATTCAAATAACTCACATGTTTGCTTATAGCACCTTCTAAATATTTTGGTCACTATGAACTTCAAATACGTTTTGTTTTCTGATTTTTCGCATGTATTATGACGAAAGAGATATTTGAGATTTATCCTCAATTTAAATATCTCTTTCATCATTTATAGTTAATTTGAAGAAATAAACTTTTTTTCCTGTAACAGTATTTTTCTAATAAAATATATGTCATAATCATGTTCCAAATATGCTTCCATGCTGTTGGTTTGGTTTTATTATTTTGATTAAAGCTGAAATGAATTCATAAATACGCATAATTTTCCTTTTATATCCGATTACCGCCATATTAGTTGTCGATTTCTGTTGTTCTGCTCATTACTCTACACCAATTATAATTATATAAGACCCAAAACACTGTCATGCTTCACTGCATTCAGATATTTATACATCCGAACCTTGTACCTTGGACGAAAAGGCGTGTACGGTGTAGAAACGTGCTTTGAACATATGTAATATGGCACTCACTTCATTGGCATGGAAATTCTAATGAAAGACGAAAAAATACAGACTGAAATCCAGGCATAGATACTTTAAAAATTCTCGACAATTGTAGGCCGTTTTACTGTCTATGTTATAACATTACAAAGGCGCATCACACAGTGTGGCAAATCGAGCGTTTTAAAAGATTCTTGTGTAGGGATTTTATGATAGATATGATAAACAAAAGGTCAACAGTGTACCTTTCTATTTTATCTCGCAATTCTCTTGTCCTGCATCATGAGCCCCCTGTTAGACACGCTTCTTGAGATGTGCATTTTATGTTCCTCTTTCCACAACAATACGCCATACCGTAAAAAGAATTTACCATGTACAAAAGACATGTAGTTTTCAAGAAATTAAAAATGTTCAATTGTTTCACTTGACACACTATGCACGGCATACGACAACAGACGTTGACAAACGAAAAAATTATTGCAATAGGGCACCTTAATGACTCACATGACCTAAAAATTGAGCTTTAGTAAAAGTAGTATGACATTCCAATTATTACAATTCGTTTTATTTACACCTGATAATAAATGTGTAAAAATATTTATTTGCAATTGTTTAATTGATAAATTTTAAGACAATAAATTCAATCCTTTTTGTTTAAAGAAAGAATCTACAAAAATACTCAAGATATTGTGATTTCATACAAATTTGTTTTCAAATTGTTTACAATTAGGCTTCTAAGGTGAGGCAAGCGACTGAAAAACAAGTCGATAAAACAGGCCTATCAACAGTCTCGTTTGAAGTCATCATTTCTTAAGGTCTATGGTCGATAAAACGACCATGTCAGCTAGTACAATCTTCCTCTGGATCGTATGCTGGCTGACTTTTTTTCATACAAATTGTTAGACCATAATTATTCACCCAATTGCGGTGGGTGTGACCGTTCTGCAGAAGATGCTCACTCCTCCATGGCACCTGATCCTACCTGTATCTTTTTAGAGGTCCGTGTTGCTCTGCTTTGAAGTTTTGTTTCGTTTTATCGATTGATGAGATGGTTGACATTTTTTTCATCTCTAAGTTTTGCGAGTTATCAGGCATAGGGTGTTTGGTACCAATACTTTTTATTACCAACGACAAAAGGAAATAGTTGTTTCATTATATATCTGATAACAAAAAAGAACTGTCCTGAGAAAAATAATGCTTAAAACATAAAGAAAGCGAATGGTCTTTCGCATGAAAGGTGGAAGACTTAATAAGATGTTGAAGAGGTTGATTTTAAAACATCAAAATCTCGTTGAAAGTACTCTTCCATCGCTAAATGAAAATTCAAGCAATATACGAGGGTCAATCAAAAAATACGAAGACTTTTGTCATAGCTATGTTACTTACCGTCATATCATTACTAAATTTGGAAGACATAATTTAGCAATAGTTTCAAACAATTTGCAAGAAAAAAAGTTGATAAATTCCTTTATTTC
This sequence comes from Magallana gigas, assembly GCF_902806645.1. Taxonomy (NCBI): domain Eukaryota; kingdom Metazoa; phylum Mollusca; class Bivalvia; order Ostreida; family Ostreidae; genus Magallana; species Magallana gigas. The sequence goes on along the minus strand of NC_047559.1, from coordinate 1,558,612 downwards.
TAAGAATTATTTAGAATCAAATCCTGCAAAAATGGGGTCACGGTGCACGGTCAACATTTGTGTTATGTCAACAATAAACCATATAATGTTGAAAGTAATATCTCTATAAATTGGGCTTAAAACCAAATAATATTCAAACCTTACATTAAGTATAGTCATGGAATTCCATGTTCCAAATAATGACGGGATATATTGTTTTGTCGAACAGATATTTGTAACTAAAGACAGGTAGTCCTCTTTAGAATTGACTAAAAACATCGACATCACCGGACGTCACGGCGCAACGAGAAGTACAAACAAAATGGATTTAACCCAGGAAAAAGCCGATACAAGTAGTGAAAATGCTCAATGGTGCAAAAAATAAGTCAACAATTATTTGCAAGTTTGTGTTTAACTGTAATAAATTTTGTGGTGGTGGTGGTAATTGTATTTTGAAATAAAACAGTCCGAGAGAGAGTAGAATATCTGTAAATATTCGGTCAAAAAATAAGTAACGTCAACCGACGTTCTGGGTTATCCTTACTGTAAACTAATAGATACACGGTTAGAAAATGAAAACTTCGAAAAACTAACTTATGATTCTCGAACAAATGTGTGAAAATAAGATGTTAAGTGGTTCAGTGCCATTTTAAATTGCAAAGAGAAAGGCAGAAGAGACTAAGCGTGATATAAAGATGGAGTTTATCTATAAACTGTGCGTGTTTAATCTTGACGTCATGTTTTGAACGTTACCGTGCGCCGTGGTGACAAAACATGTTGTTTTTAAAAAGGGGTAACAAAAATACCGTTTCATCAAATGGACTTAAACTTCGCATATCAATGACATAAGTGTTGATGCACAGATTAATCTGTTAAGTATGACTTTCATGAAAAAAATATGATAGACAGCCACATTGTCTTCGTATCTTTTGATTGACCCTCGTACTTCGATATTAGAAAAAATGTCTAAAGACTACATTGGACTGATTCCTTGCACGAATGGTTCTTATAAATACTGGTCATTAAAGAATTGCATTTCTGTCTATGGTCAGACCAATTTTTATCATAATGTTAGTCCTATTCAATCAAACGTATTACGGAAGACTTCCTAGTGGATGAACACCATATTTGTTGTTTTGTTAAGATCTTTAAACGGTTTAATTAGCAATCGTCTAAATATTTACTCATCATGTTATCTCGTATACTTTTTAACAAGTTTGACACTTATTGCCTAAACATATCTAAGATAAGACCACATGACACAAAAATTGTACTTTGACATGGAAGCAATATTTGCGTTTTGAATATAGTAAATTAATCGCAATATGAATAGTTGATGTTTTGAGCATTTTCTACCTCACTACATTATATGGAAAACAATCCTTCTTTTTTAATGGCCTTAATCTTTATCATCACTACACATCATGACCATATTAAAATTGCAGTGTTCATTTTTTCAAATGTTGTGAGAAAAATTCTTGAAGTTGATATACTTTGTACTACTCTGTATTATGCAAAAGACAGATGAAGCCAATAATTATTGCTCTTTCGTTTATATGAAAACCTTTGATGATGTTCGCCAATTAAAAAATCAAAACCAGCACGGTAATGATATCCAAATATTTTGATCTAAGTGTGTACAAAGTAAATATATATATAACTATCTATATATCTATATCTATATATCTATATATGATATTGAGAATTTCCTGCAAAGAAAATGTTTATTCTCAAAATTCATGCCGCAATCGGTTTCATTTCTTTCCACGTTTTGTTACATTTATATCAATAAATACATGTATATTCAACTTACACATCTTTTTTAAAAGATAGTTACATAATGTCGTACTAACTTATATCATATTTTGTCTCTTGAACTTAATTTATAGTCAAAGTGAATAAGTTTGAATCTCATAGAAAAATGTGCATGATATATATATATATATATATATATATATATATATATATATATATATATATATATATATATATATATATATATATATATATATATATATATATATATATATATATTTAGATTCGGCAATGAAAAAGTTACTAGAAATTATTTTAGAAATAAACTATTAAGAAAAAGGTATATTTTAAAAATAAATCATTGGTATGTGTGTGTTATTTTCGTTTTTCCCGATTACGACAAAGAGCGCGCGCGAGTGTGGCCGGTCAGCAGAGGATGATCATTCCTCCATGGAAAATATATTATTAAGAAAAAGTTTATTTAAAAAATAAATAAATAAAAATCAAACTTTTAACTCAAAGTAGCATTAGAATAAGGTCACCTACGGGAGATGACCTCACAGTGGTGAGAGAGTGTACACTCAGTATTTTTTTGAGAAACATGGAATATTTCCACAATGCAGTCATAGCTGAAATTGAAAAAAGTTAAGTATTAGGTCAAAATTTTATTTGTTTTATTTGCATGAAGCAGATGCTATTTAAGATAAATGAAGTAGAGATCCCTTAGTTTAGAGACTGTACAATGTAGCAGATTTGATCAATCAGAGGAATGTGCTTATAGCAAAGTCATTAACTAAGGTATCAGGGGGAAATATCCCTTGACAATTTTTAAATAAAACTTTACAAAGTAAGTATTGTATCTACAATTGAATGGGTTGAAGATGTCAAAATTGCTGATTAAAAAGGAGTAAGGTTAGTGCGTTACAGAGATGAGGGTGGTCCCTCGGTTGTACCAGGATATTTAGCACTGATTTTTAATATTATAGATTTTTATATATTATTGAGCATTACTGTTCAAGAGAAAAACAAATTAGCAGACATTTCGAATGACTACCAATCAAGTTTTTCGAACGTAACGTCGGATATGGAAAAGACAGACTAAGTTAGAGATTCCATCAAAACTGGCAAAACTGAATAAGCAACCCTCATGGAAGGTCTGATGACATTCTTATATTGTCTATAACTTTTGATGAACAATTGGAAAAATCTGAAACAATTTCTTGAGATGCTAAAGGGAGCATATTTGATAATGATAAATGTATTCTCCTTTTCTTTTTTATGACATACTGTTAAGGAGAAATGGGTAGCTACCGACCATCCACAAATAGAAGAAACTAAATGCTGTCATTAGACAGTAATACCCGCACTAAGTGTTTGCCCCTAAATAACACTGTTTTGTACCGTTTAATTAAAATGAAGGCCACATGCAAGCTCCGGTAATACATTTAAAAATTATAATTTGCATAACTGAAGGATGAGATCCCTTCCCATATGATAATACACCTGAACAGCACTTTATGTGCAATTTGGGGTTGAACTGTTTGCAGTGAATTTTCAGTAAGCCTAATCACTAATCTTAACATTTCATGTCATAGAAAATATATCTATCTAATGGTCTACATAATTGTTACAAACAAAATTAAAAATTAAATTATGCCCCCTCCCCGTGGCGGTAGCCGGTTTTAAATTTGCTTCTGTGTGCCTACATGTACATCATGGTGTTCGCAGATTTAGAGAAGGTGGAAGTGAGGGGTCCAGACCCCCCCCCCCCCCCCGACATGTAAACGCTCTAACCCATTGCGCTTCAATGTTAGGTAACATTATTTTCGGGGTAAATATTTAATTCATATTTACACTTTATTGTTTATCTCGATGGGAAGTATGCATCACAATATGCCCTGCACCACCCCTCAGCTGTTATTTACCTATTAAAAAGTAATGCATATAGTGCAAAGGTTTTGAAAAATAGGCCATAAAAATACATGTATGTTACAAATAACTGATCTTTGTCTGAAGTTACGTACACAACACAGGTCTGCAGGTCTCATTAGCGGGTACTTGTTTTACCCAGCTCTTCGATTAGATGGTGTCACGTGTATACAAAAATGTATGTGTTTACCATATGGAGAAAATGATTAGTTAAGATCAGCTAAAAGAATTCATTATTTTGCTTTAATTGGATTATCATTATGATGTTGACCAATATAGGTAAGTATAATACATGTAGTAGCAGTAGCACAATATTATGAGATGCCATCATATTTAAGTTATACTTTCACTTTCTAAATGCGATCTCCCTTTGACAGCATACTGTATCATCATCTTTTGTGTTTAAATAAGCTTATCATCGTTACCTTTTCTATCGCATTTGTAAAGTTTGTGTCATTTTAATTGCAAAAGTTTTTTTTTTCATTTGTCAGACTTAAACACTATTGAGTTGACCCCATATTGACCCTGTATAAACAATTTCGTTTTGAATTTGTGTATCACATGTAAATAAGTGTAAAGACTTATCATTTTTATATGAGTTATAATTGGAAGGAAGGAGTATCTCTTTCTTAATGTTTTATAATGCATCAATTACAATGTAGGTCATGACCTTATGGGACTGTTCTGACCCCTCGAAACAGGAAAATACAAAATAACTTTTAATGTCATTATGATGCATCAAATGGTGTAAAGTACATAAATGACCCCCAGGTGTTGTCTTTAATTCCCTTCCCATCTTTTATGAAATAGGAAATGATGGTACACTGTATATTTTTTTAACTTCTGAGAACCAGGTTTGATTGGTGGGGGGGGGGGGGGTGGATGTGGAGTATAAACATTTGTAATTTGAATCATTTATTGTTTTTAATTTAACTTGTCTATGAATATTAGTTATTAATCCCAAGGTAGAAATATGACCTCTGATCATATCTCAATAGATCATTTGTTAATTATGCAAGGTGTTATTTAATTTTTTTTAAGAATAGCATTTTTTTTTACCAGTTTATAAAAGTTTTTAGACACCCAAATTATTTTTTGATTTAAATTGATCATTCGAAAATTAAGAGGGGGGGGGGGGGGGGAGAACAGTTTATATTTGAGGTTTTTTTTTTTTTTGGGGGGGGGGGGGGGTCCAAGTCATATGTTTGACAATTTTTTAATGTAATTTGAAATAAGACTAATCCATACTACAGTCATAAACATGAAAAGTATAAAACACAACACAAACTAAAACATGTATATATACAGAGGAAGTATTACAAAACATAGATGATTGATCTATATCTGGGTTCTTAAATTAAAGCATATATCATGTACATTATATAAATAGTGCCTGTTTGGAAGGGTAACTGTTGAAATTGACATCCCGAGAGAACCATTGTCAACCGACGCGAAGCGGAGGTTGACAATGGTTTTCGAGGGGTGTCAATTTCAACAGTTACCCTCCCGAACAGGCAATATTTATTTTATTATACTGAATGTCCTAATTTTTAAGAAAATTTTATTTCTTTTATATAGAAATGAACCGAATTCTACGGCGAACCGTACGCGCATAATGTCCGCGCATGTAACAATTTGTTGTGTTACCCGTTGCCAAGTGTGTTGCTAACCCTGAGGTTAATAGAACGGATTACCAACTGCTTCTAAACCAATCAGATTTCAGTATTCAACATGAAAGTATAATAAATTATATTATTGTTTCTTTGTTCAAGGCATTTCAGATGGTATGTAGGTCATGATCCCAAGTGCTCTTACTGAAATTATCAAATATCGTAAAAACTATTGAGATCCCCACCTTAATCAAAAGATATTATTCCTCCTTAGGTCATGGCGCATCAGATCAATATGGCATGTAAGTCATGACCCTAAGGGGTAATCCTGACACCCTTAGAATCAGAAATTGTCAATTATCTTTAAATTATTGATGTTTGATGATCCTATCTCTATTTAATTTTTATTATTAAGTCTCCCAAATGAAATTTGGAGTTTTTTTAAACTTGTTTTTCAGAGATGGCTGAACAGAATTGTACAAAACTCTAGGATATGATAGGCCTGCATATCTAGTTGTGCACCCTGGTTGGTTTGATTTTTCTCATTTCGGGTTACACAACCACTTTTCGGGGGGGGGGGGGTCAAAAGGGTGTTGGGTCTAACATCGGATCTTGTAGGAAGAATCGTAGACTCTATTGTAAATGGTGTCTTGAAAACAGACAACGATAATAATATGACTGCCGTCATGAGAAAAGGGCCCTTATCTTTTGACGTCACAATGCTCTGAAAACGACGTCAAAGTTGCGGCTTTGTAAACGCAGTTTTTAATTTTCTGTTTCTATTTTTTTTTCTGCGTCTGTGTTGTGTTTTCTGAATAACTAGAGTCTGGCCTTGTTTTAATACCGCGATTAATATTTTTTCAGGCAAATATTACCTGTTGATTTAAAAAATGAATATATACACATGTAACTTCAATATCTACACATTTCGAACGCGTAAATATTGCACAAAAGTTGATGCTGAGACGTCATAAAATTGCTGCTTTTGCATCCGCTATGAAACTTAAACACCACATTTTACATTCTAGTGTGTGATGAAAATATTCCCTATTTGGGAAATCACTTTTTTATAAATCATTGTTAAAAACCAATAACCCGTCTCGCATACGCTGTTAATTGAATGCGCAACTGGTCGTGGTTTTCCGATGATGATTTATAAAGTAACCTGAGTAAAATTATATAACTTTAGTTAGCATGAGCAATACATGTATGATTCAATAAAGTAAAATAAAAAACTACACTGTACATTCGTTGTTGATAAGAGATGTTGAAGGCTGAGACATACCGAATCGATGCAGAGCAGTATTGTTCAAATCTACCAGTTATCTGTGCAGTAATTACTGTGAAACAATACAAGTCAAATATTTCAAATCATAAGTTTGGAAGTTCACCTCACGGGAGACGATTCTACACTTTTTGAATTAGTAGGAAGGAAGACGAGAGAAGCGGCTATGTCTCAATTATAGTGCTACTGCCAACATACAAAATAAATTCTCGCATATTCTATTACAATTTAAGAATTTGCAATCAAATTTTGAAATTATTTAACGAATTAAAAAGCTATAATTAAAAGATTAGTAGAGTTTGAGAAATATTCTGACAGCATAAAAATCAACTCTGATACATGTATATATCGCATTTGATTTCACGGAAAGATCTGATTGTTAGTGACATATTCATGTAAAGTGCCTTTAATGAAACAACATAAAAGTATGTTTACATATACGAATGAAAAATCGTTTATTATTTGAGTGCAACATATTTTGTTTTCTTGTGCAATTTAACAACCCAAATCCACATGTTGTGTGTACTTTTATAGCTTAGATAAAAAAAAAATCAGTCATATAATGCCTGAAAACTCACCACATTTTCATGGATTTATAGCATTTTATATGATTATATTCATCTCAAATCAGCTACGTACATGATTCAAAATTAAACAGGTTTGTAAACGCAATCATTATACTACTATAGTAATATGTTACATATCAAGTCGATAAAATTGCCGTTTTATAAATTAATTCATGTTTATCGATAAATATAAACACTACATGTGCGACATTTACAATTAATTACATGCACGGCCGTACAATTCACCTTCATAGATAATGGTTTCTCATCTTTTCTTTTTAATGCAAGAAACAAATTTCGATGATAGTCAATGTGTATAAATGTGTGTTTGTTACAATGTACAGCAATAAAAAAATCCGAGAATCGCGATATTTCTTAAAACTTCGGAATACCGTATGCAACTTTATGCACTCTATAAAGTCTATCATTTAATTTGTCATTTTGTTTAAAATCGATAATCACTTGGCCGATATTTGTATTCAATGAGAGAGAGAGAGAGAGAGAGAGAGAGAGAGAGAGAGAGAGAGAGAGAGAGAGAGAGAGAGAGAGAGAGAGATTCTTTAATCGTTTAACATCGATAATAAGAAAATTAAATTTAGTCAATATGTAAAAATGTTCTGACTGAGTATAAGCTATGTCTATCGGCACTGTACAATCAATTAGTGCAAACGAATAGACATAATTGATGCAGAAGTCTTATTGAAATTTACTTGCAATCTTACATTTTGAAAAAAAAAGTGAAAATGCTTACATATTTCAACGATTATGGTTTTAAAAAATCGTTTCACAAAAAATACAACGTTATGCGTGAACTTACAAAGCGATTGAATAGAAGTGTAGATTCAGCACGTGGGGTGCCTTTTGTATTTTGTTTGTCTGCCGTATTTGATACACTTAATTAGGTGTGTACTAGTATATTTAAACAATAAACATGAAAAAAAAGTAGCGATGTAACCCGCTCTATGAAATGTAACTATCTTTATAGCCATAACCCGCATGTATCATCGAAGACCGAAGAAAGCATTTTATTATTTATCTTTACATCTTTTACTTAATAAATTAATGAATTGAATTGATCGTAAAAAGTAAGCAAAGGTCATCAAATTATTGTTTATGTACAGCAGAACGATAGATGAAAGCTGTAGCCAAAGCATCTTATATGGGAATTTGAGTTTGGCTTCATCATGATTATATACCATATATCAGGGTTTTTTCCGCGTGTATCCAATTTCTGCTTTGTTTGCGACGATTTCCGAATCGCATAAAATATATCAGCGTAAATTTAATACAAAGTTTTGTTCTTATTTCTTTTCTTATGAAGTAAACAGGTATGTTAGTGTTTTAGTTTAAACAATATTTTATTGATAATTTACAATAGCAGGTACATGTATTTGGCATAAAGTACAATAAGTTTAGAGGTAGAAATTGCGGGATCGGCGGACAAGCGCCACATAACATGTATGTAAGCTTTCTTTAATAATCCATTGACAAGCTTATTAAAATGGTCGCTTTTCTTGCGTAAACCGATGTCTAATTATACCTGAGCTACTGGTATATGTAAGGGTACATGATCTATTTATTTATGAATGTTTGCGTCTCTGAAAATAGTTATCGGTAATTATTTAACATTAAGGAAATCGAGTAAATGGGTTTATTGTCCAAATTGTTTTTAATTATTAAGAGCGGCAATTTAGATACTTTTACCCTCCTTCCTCACAAGTTTAAACAATCTTGAATATTCTAATATTTCCACTATGACTTTGAAGTAGTAAAAAAATGTTATATACAGTTTTAAGTTCTGAATCGCGGAAAAAACATGACACGGAAAAAAACCTGATATACGGTAGTTCGTGCAATCAGTGATTTTTCTTAGGTTTCTGAAGATTTCGACCGATCGGTAAACTGCATGGTTAGAACTGGACCGAGTTGATTTCAGACTTGTCTTTTTCTATACAGCTGTGAATTACAATCACTTTTCGTAAGAAATAGAGGGAATCATACTTAATGGATGTAAATTTTCATCTATAAATATAAGATGCCATTTTTGTTAAAATCTTTTTTCTCAAATAAAGTGTCTACATTCTTGTAATTGTAATTACTTTTCAGTGAGACAGTCAAAACCGAATTTTTCCATCGGTAATTTTATAAAAATTAAGTGTTGATAACGTATAAAAAAGAAGAGAAATCATGACAATAATTTAACACCATACCATCCGAGTTTCAAAAACAGCTATAATTGATTTTAAACTTGCTTCAGAACTATGAAGATACTTAAAAAGCAATATCAGTAAATATGCGATAAAATTCAGTGCAAAAGGTTAATTAAAAAGAATAAATATTTCTCTTTATTTGAAAATAAATTCGTGTATGCAATTTTACAATGCCCCGAAATTGGGAAACATAGGCATCGAATTTGACAATCTTTTTGTTTGTTACATGTTTGCTTATTTAATTTGCTTCTCGGCAGCTTAAATAACTCTGATTTATTTAAAGGTTGGGGAGAAGTTTGATATTTGTTTTCCTATGATATCCTTTATCTATTTATCTTATGTGCGGGGGGGGGGGGGGGGTTATTGCGTGTGGAGTCATCAGAAAGTGTGCAGAACTTTCACTATTTCCGGATATTTAAAATGTGTTGATCTCTTTTGCTAAAATTGTAAAAAATCTAGAGTGGTAGAAAATTATTAATTAATTCTACTTCATTTCAAACAATTCAAGACGATGAAAGGAAGTATAGAAGAAAAATATTAATGCCAAAAAAAATTTGACGTTCGTGACGTTTTCGACGAGCTACGTCAAAGTCGTGTTAACATCTCTTACTAAAATTGTCATAAAATGCTTAAGACACACAAGATCTTGGATTTCATAGTATATTTGTATTCAGAAAGAGTTGACTAATCAGAATTGACAAAAAAGTGAGTTTGTGAAATTTTGACCTTAAGGGCCCTTTTCTCGTGACGGCAGTCATATAGTTTTTTTTATAATCATATATTGACTGTTACTGGCAATATATAGGGTTTATTAGATCTGACCCCTGGGGTCATCCCCACCCCTAGGAATTTGAAATTACCATATTATATCAGAAACTATTATAATCATGACCCCTAAACCATATATATTCATGTTTCTGGTGTCAAGGGGCATCAAATGTTATGTAGGTCATGGGCCCTGTGGGTGGTTCTGACCCCCTTGAACAGCAAGTCCCTTAATATCTTCAAAACAGTTAAGATCTCCACCCTTAAACCATATATATTCTTGTTCCTTGTTTCAAGGGGCATCAAACTGTATGTGGATTATGGGCCCCGGGGATGGTTGTGATCCCCAATGAACTGGAAGTGCATGAATATCTCGAAAACAGTTGAGATCCCCACCCCTTAACCATATATATTCTTGATCCTTAAACGGCACCAAAAGGTATGTAAGTAATCGGCCTCAGGGATAAATTTAATTTTTCAAAACCGTAATGCACATCTATGGAACAAGATATGATGTGTCTAGCAATTATATCATAAGAGGAGTTCTAGGATCTTTGGTTTTTTTTTAATGATTTTCTGCGACTATTTGACTCCCTGGATGAAATTTAAATTTTTAAAACCTTATTGCACGTCTATAAGACTGCCCCAATTATATCCCAAGAGATGACGTAGCTACTCCAAAAATTGTAAGAGGAGTTCTGGGAACCATACTTTTTTGGAAGAAAACGTCATTTTTTGTTGTCCACTGTTCCCCTTATATAAAAAAAAATCTGAAACCTGATCACACTTCAATATGACACCTCCAATCATATTCTAAAAGATAATTTGGCTAGTGCCAAAAAAATGACGTTTTTAAAACCAATTTGATAGCCATTAATTGACCCCCAGGACCAAATTGAAAACTCCGAAACCTTATTGCGCATCTATAGAAAACCCTAAAACATATTCCAAGAGATGATTTATCTACTGTTGAAAATGTGAGAAGAAGGTTTTTCGTGAAAAACCGTCATTTTTTACCAATTTTTTGACCTCCAGGACTAACAGAGAATTTTTGAAACCTTTTTACAAAACAACATGATACCCCAAATCAAACTCCACGAGTTCAGTTTGCTGCTTTATAAGATGTAAGAGCAGTTTGAGAAAGTAAAACGTGACAGACGGACGGACGGACGGACGGAACAGGGTAACAACAATATACCCGAACTTTATTTAGAAAGTGCGGGTATAATCAAGCACTTTTCTTTTCAAAGAAATATTAATGAAGTAACTGGTCAATCTAAAAACATGCTCGAACTATTGGATTTTGACCATTTTTTGAATTTTTGTGGTATGAAGACTGTGATAAATCCCTTTGAGAAATTCAGGAGGGCCTTAGTAAGTGCTCCTAATTTTTGTTAACTACTCCTATTTCTTGATAAATGTAAGTATATCCCAAGGAGGATGAGTTGTCAAACCTAGATGGGAACTAGCTGTTTGAAAGTGAATGTCAACTAAATAAAGACTGTGTGATAATTTTTCTTAAGACAAAGAAAACACTATAAAATTTCTATTATTGCCAAACCAAGAAAAAACAATTACCTTGTGGTTCTTCAGAAGAGATCGAAATTTTATTTTTTGTTTGACAAACGGACATATGGACGACGGACACAAAAGATCATTAAAGCTGTATTCAGTTTTCGTGAGCTAAAATCGATTACTGAAAATACTTCCTTTTTGTCATAGCATTATGCTTGTGAAGTTGAAAAACTATTGAAAAATTATTATCAATTAAGGTTTAAAGATGATATTTTTTATATCTTTTAAACTCGTTAACATCTATATCTATCAAATTAATTTAAAGGGTAATCTCAATTTATCCAATTCAAAATCAAAAGGAAGACTTCCTTGTTGACCGAAACAAGATCATGTGTACTTGTAAAAATAAGTCATTAATATTGGGTTCTTAACATTGAATAGAATTACTTCGATCGATCCTTTAATTTCTGTTTATCTTCATAAACCTTGTCTACTTTCACAAACATAAATTTTGGTATCAATGCTAACAAATAAGAAATTCACATTCCGAATAAATATGAAAAATATATCTGATTAGACCCAAGGACACAAAGAGAGTTGCCAGAATTAAAAATTTTGAAAGAAATATAATTCACTCAAGCGAAAGAGAATGCACCAACATTATTATTGGCATTGCATACTTCTTTGTGCCATTTTTCAATTCAATTTCTTTATTGCAAAGACATACGTCTTATAGCACTTACATGTATAAATGTGAACAATACATGAATAAATAATAATAATAATGGACGGTCAGTCCTTACAAATCTATAGAATAATTTGTATTTGGAGAATGAAATAACACATATATTATATATATATTGATAGTAATAACAATTGAAATCAGCAAATGACACTTGATATAGTCAAACCATTCTGAGTGTGAGGGCTTTGTAAATGAATTTTCCTAAATTACACAATTCTTTAATATTGTTAACACTTAATAACTGTATTAATTTGTACATGGATGGTTTACACCAGTAATACTTTTTTATGAGCTTTGATCGTAATGCTAAGTACATTGGACATACAAGTATAAAATGATATTCGTCTTCAATGTCTGTTATACAAGTTTTACAAAATCTTTTGTCTCTTGGTATATTTTTATGTCGACCTGTTTCAATAAGCAGATTATGTGAGGACAACCTCATTTTGGAAATACATTTTTTATACAACCTTGGTATTGATTTTTCTAAATAGTATTGTAAGCAAAAATTATCAACTAAGTGCTTGTAAATAAAACATTTTGTTTCTATTTGCATCTTGCCATGCAGCGTTTGAATAAAGTTGTCTTTAAGTCTTTTCTGAATAATTGGTAAACAAATACGACTGTTTAAATTATTTTGACCATTCCACATGTAGCCAAGTCCCAGATTATATAATTGGTCCTTAATAAATTTTGCCCAGCTTTGATAATTTTGCTTTTCGTTTTCACAAATACAATATGACCAGCCATAAGCAGCTCTTAATATACAATTTTCTGTCTGTAATAATTTAAACCAGAACTTAAACATTCGATATATACGAATAAGATATAAGGGTAGACGCCCAGTCTCGAAATATAACATAGTTGTATTAGTATTTTTCCGGACACCAAGCACAAAGCGTAAAAACTCAAGGTGGACCTTTTCAATATCTTGTCCCTTGTGGGAACCCCAAACTTCACATCCATAATTTAAAATGCTACACACATAGGTATCAAAAACAGAAAACAAAGTACAATGGTTTAAATAAAGCTGATTAATTGTTGATTTGAGAGCAAATATGGCTTTGCGACCTTGTGCCGCTAATTGTTTTTGAGTGGTAAAAAATTTACCGTTATAATTGAACATAACACCTAGATAAACAAAATGGTCCACAATTTCTAAATTTTCACCATTATAAAGCCATTTCTCGTTGGTGCGGTAATTCCCACCATTTCTAAAAATAACCACTTTAGTTTTAGATACATTTACATCAAGGTTCCATTCATTTGTATAGAACTGTAAAATATTCAACATGCTCTGTAGCTCATCAATTGATTCAGAAAACAATACCATATCATCAGCATACATAAGAAGATAAAGACTTAGCAATTGCAGGTCAGTGGGGGCAGTCCCTTTTCCTATAAATTCATTTTCAAGATCATTAACATATAATACAAACAACATGGGAGACAACACTTCTCCTTGTAAAAGACCAACATGATTTTCAAAGAAATTAGAAATATGACCAGAAGATTTAACACACGTTCTAATTCTGGAATACATTGAACGAATTACTTCAAGTAACTTTCCCTGTATACCATAATACTTTAATTTTCTGTACAATTTCTCCCTATTGATAGAGTCAAAGGCCTTCTTATAATCAACAAAACAACAATAAAACCGTTTTTTAGTTTGCAGCGCTTGTGAAACCAGGCAATGAAGTGCAAAAATTGCTTCTGTAGTACCTAACATAGGTTGAAAACCAAACTGTGCATCTGTGACAATACTATTGGAAGATGCCCATAATATAAGTCTACGGTTCAATATTGAGGTAAACAATTTACAAAAGCAGCTGATAAGACTTATGCCTCGGTAATTGTTGGGGTCATCTGGGTCACCCTTTTTAAAAACAGGAACAATAACTGCATCTGACCATTGTGTAGGAAAATAACCGGATGATAATATACGATTAAAAATACTATGTAAACATGGCATAAGTATACCCTTGAATTCTATAAAATATTCATTCAAAATATAATCAAGACCATGTGATTTGTCTCTTTTGAGATTGTCTATAGCATCTGATATTTCTTTTACAGTAATTTCAGTGTCTAATTCTTCAAACACGGTAGTTCCAGTGTCCACCGGGGGATCGTTATCTGTATCGGTAGTAAATGTAGTTAAATCTTCAAAATGTTTTCGGAATAGGTCCAGTTCAATTGATGTATGTTTAGGTTTTCTTTTCCGGAAATGTTTGTAGAATATTTTTGGGTTGTCTTTACGGAGATGATCAAGAAGGTTGCCTTCTTTTCGTAAATACTGGCGTTTAAGTTTTGCTTCTGAACGTTTGTAATTCCTCTTAGCTTCGATTAAGTTCAAATGGTTAACTCTGCTTTTTGTATTATTAAAACGAGTGAGTGCTGATCGATATATCCTGTACTCTTTTCGGAGATCTTCATTAAACCAAGGTTTGTCAGGTGACTTCACACATGAATGAGGTCTCGCTCCACCTGAGTTTTGAACTGGGTTTGGATACCTTTTGTTTATTTCGAAAAAGGGTCGCATAAGGTCACTCAGGCGTGATGTAAACAAATCGACCGATTCGTCAATACTAGACTGGGAATCACACAGGGTATTCTGGAAACATGCCACAAGGTCATCAGAATTCTCTATTAAAGCTGACTGGGCTTGATGAATCATGTCCTGGTTCCAGACGAATTTCGAAGACAATTGGTTTTCACTTTCATTAAGCACAGTTGAATTGCTAATAATTTCTATTTTAGACTTCAGTCTGACATGAAGAGGTGCATGGTCAGAGTACATAGTAAAATTTGCTACAATGAACTGATCAATTTTTGAAAATACATCAGGTGTAGTTATAACATAATCCACAACGCTCATGCCCCTTGGGCCAACAAATGTATAATCTTTATCCATACCCAAATTATGACGCCCATTTAAAATTCTTAAACCACTACTTTTACATAATGATAATAACTTGTTACCCAAATCATTGATGACCATGTCAGGATTAGTTCTACTTTGAAGACGTGTGTCTAAACCATAAAATAAAACTTCACTTAAATCTCTCAAAACATCATCATGTAGTATATCATACATTATAAAATCATTTGCATTTGCAGTTCTTGCATTAGTGTCACCAATCAACATCACTTTTCCAAAAGTCAAATATTTAACAATTTGGTTTTCTAGCTCACTAAATATATCACAATCATAAGCTTGGTAAAAAGTTGAACTGCTTGGTGGTATATACACACATGCTAAATACAAATCTTCAGAACTATCTAATAGACATTTATCAAGCTTAAGCCATATTATAGTGTCACACATATTTTCAAGAAAAGATACATAATGCTTAAGTTTTTCACGAATTAGAATAACACAACCACCTCCTTGTTTTGATTTTGAGCGCATTCTTGGAAAAACAAAGCTATGAAATCCTTCCACGTCAATTGAGAAATTATTTTCTATCCAACATTCCGTAAGGAGAACGATGTCATATGAGAGAATGTAACACTGGAATTTTTTATCACTGAATTTACTGGCAAAACCCCCGTTTATGTTCCAGCTGATTATCTTCACGAAATCATCCTCCGATTGCCCCTAAGCTTCACCTCTGCCGTTTCCAGCGTCCTCTGTAAGTATGTCCGCAGGCTCGTCATCCTCGGGATCGTCTCTGCCAGCCTCTGTGTTAATGGTGTTTCCTGTCTCTCCCATGTATAGTTTGCCGTCAATGAATAGTTTGTCGTATTTCAATACAGCCCTTCTATTTTCCTCCAATGCTTTTCTCAATATAGGCATTAAAGCCTTTCGTTTCTCAACGATTTCTTTAGGAAATTGTTCTCGTATGTTGTACTGCTTGTTTTTGAGCTTGTATCCAGATGTCCTGACACTTTCCCTGACCCTGAAGTTCGAGAATTTCACAACAATAGGCCTTGTTTTGTTGTACTGGAATCGTCCAATCCTATGGGCACGCTCGATATTATCTTTAATGTCAACAATGTTCAGTTCTGCATTTGAAGAAACGTGATGAAAAGACACTATTTTGCACTAAATTACATCTATCAATACCCTTTAACTTAAAAAAATGTAATACAATCCTAAACGTCCTAAAATTGTTCAATTTGAGAGCAAAAACATTATTTGCTTTTCTTGTTTTATTCATGTACAAACATTTGTTGATTACTTTTTATTCATAGCAATCATCATTACTCATATTGAAATCGATATGCATTAAACCTTTGACGTTTAACTACAATCGAAAAGAATGATTTAAAAAAATAAAACGAATTTTTTATGAAATTTAGTTTAACTTGGCCCTTTGGTTCTAGAGGAAATGTCAAAAATGTGAAATGTTTTCAGACAAACAGGCGGACTGACAGACGGAGGGACAGACATACGAACGGACAATAGATTATCTAAAAAAGGCTCTCAAAGTTTTGATTCAAATAAGCTAAAGATAGGTCTTGCATCAATTTGCTTGATATAAATACACAAACACAGGTTGGCCCATATTTGCAACAAAATGCTTTGTGGGATATTCGAGATTTACGTGTAAAAATGTCCCTTCTTCAATTAATGAATTACTAAAAGACGTTCAAATATATCTAACATGTAAAATTTCCTCGAACCCCACTCACACCCTCAAACAGCTTTAATAAATTTTAAGTATTCTTAGTGATCGTGCCATCTCAGTTACCTACTGTTAATTAATAAAACAAAGCGTGCTTACAATAAGGTATATTTCCAGTTTATTGCTCTAACATGTAGTGAAATATACATTTTTTCATCGATATCTTTAATTCAAAAATCAAATGTGAATTTTTGGTAGAAGATCGAATTTTTTTAAATACAAAATGCACAACTCTGCATAAAAAATACTACGTTGTTTATGTTTGTAAAAGTATGCCCACAGTTGGAATCGAGCAAGGTCACAAAAAGCATCATGTGTTACAGAGCCAGCCCTTTGATCTACTAAGCCAATCAGGATGTACACTTTAAGATGTAAATATAGACCACTAAGATAGAAACAGGCCGCTCCTAAAGGATATCTAGGCCAAAACCCATGCAGAAATATACCATATTAATGAAGAATGCTGAATAAGCCAAATTAAATGATTATCAATAAAATGCAAAAGCAATATAATAGGTTCGAAATGCAAATTTGAAGCATTTAGAAATATGCCTGATTGAAAATAACAAAAAACTTTAATTTTCAAATGTGATTTTTTCGGGAAATCCATCTTCCTTATAGGTCAATCATTTTGTCATTTGAAATTGATCCTTTTCTTAATATCAGGAATATACCTTTAATTAAATTTCTGAAAAAAATCCCAAGCAGAGCATTTTTTAAAAATAATCAATTGATATCAATACTGATCAAAGCTAATTTACATGACTTGAAACCTCAATAAGTTCATAGATTGTTGTTACTCCTTAATTCAGATAGGTTATATTTAAATTCAACTTCCATATTTTTTAAGAACGTTACAATGCTAATTTGAAAAAAGAACCTCTCCTTTATGGTGCTTATAATTGCTAAAAAATGAATAAATAGAAATAAATCTTTGTATGCTGTCAACCACAAAAAATCATAATACAAAAAAGTCGATCTGAACATTTTGATATTTAATTTTTAAAAAATTAAAAAGTGAATTAAAAAAATAAAAGACAATTTGAGCAAGCTTATGTAAAACTTAAAAACAAATCAAACTCTCTTTAAAAAATGCGATCGCTTTATGAAATTTAAGCAAAAAATTCGATGACCAAAAAATTCGCCTCCTTAAAACCATGGTCCTGGTGGAATACGGTTTGTTCCCGTTTTGCACACATTTGAAAATTAGGTATCGAAAAAATGTGTGCGAAACGGGAATTTGACCAGGTGAGATAATTGGTTAATTGCTATAGTATATATCACAGTTCCTGTAAGGGCAATTGACAATGAAATAAATAAAACACATCTACTCTCAATTGATATTTACATTTATTTTATGTTACAATATAACTTGCATAAAAGCACATTTACATAATAATTCACATTTTAAACATCGATTTGGTCATGAACATTTTCATTAATTTCTTTAAACAAAACAGATTTTTGTATAATGTTGTATATACTTGTATAGTGCTTTTGTTTAACTTCCCGGCTTTAGGAAGTACATGTACACGCTACAAGTTTGAAGAGAAAATATCATATATTAATATTTATTTATTGCTTTTGCTTACATATATGGAGGAATGTGTCTAGTGAAAACGCTGCTTATTATAAAAATAATTATTCATTTATGTTGTGGCTTGAATAATCGAAGAAAATACTATCAGACAAATTAATGTATGATGATATGATGATAAATAGGCAATTTTATATGCTTCAAAAATTGAAAATATTTTTTCACAAAACCTTTCAAATGTAGACCAGAAAAGTGGCCAGCAATATACTAAAGCGGTGATGTCGATCATAAGATCTACTGTCAAGGCTGCTACTTCAAAGATTAAAATATTTTGTGATAAAGGTCTGTTTCTTTTCTTAATAATCTTTCTGTTGATACAAAACAACCAATTATAAACATGCGTTTTACATATTTTGCAGCTACAATTTAGTTCAAGTTCTTTACTTTAATGTAGGTTGTAAAAAGAGACACGGAGTACCCCATATGACTGTCCGTGTAGTTTTTCCCATTATCATATAATTTTCCACTGAATCAGCTTCTGATTGGCCCGGGACCAACAATTTTCCCTCAATTCATCGAGTTTAAAGTAAATTGGCAAAAATGTAATTTAAAAGTCAAATCATCTAATCCTTAGTTTTCTTATCAGTGAGCGGAAATTTAAGACTAAAAAATTAAAATTACTTTTTTAACTTAAGGTAAGGTTTGCGGCTTGCATTTTTTAGAAGTTGTACCAAAGTTACATACCATTTTATTCACTATATAATGTCGTTTTTCTCATGCAATTCAAATGAATTTTGCCCGTCTCGTTTTATAACTACAAAAGGTCAAAGTTCATGATTTCCCATTTTCATTTTGATGAAATGTAAACAATTTCGTGAAAATATGTACATTTTATATGTGACTATTATGGGGGTTATTCATGCTTAAAATGTTCGAAAATAAGATCACTATTAATATCATGATTCACTTTTATTAATTGCTGATGAACTATCTAAAATTAGAATAAAATGCAACAAAAGTCTTAATTTTGTTCTACTATTATGTAAACGAAAACATCTTATTTGAAACCTTTCCAAGTCCACCGATTTCAGGAAAAACGTATCTTAGAATATGTGTAATTTGATGTTTCTAAAACGCTATTCAAAACCATATGATGCGGATTTCGTTTTCGTGGAAATTGATAAAATGCTTGTGTCCTCTTATTTTTTCATTGAAACTAAAAAACCCCGCGAAATAAAAAAAAACCTGAAATCAATTATGACGTCATATAAATTTTGACGTCATAACTGAAATAAAGGGTAGTTGGTGTTACGTCACAATGAAAATGTGTGAGTTATCTCCCTGTAACCGCAAACCTTACCTTAATATTGTACACAATCACAGAAGTATAATCATTCAATTAATAACAGAGAGTAATTGCAAATAAAATGGTCTCTTTTGCTGTCAAAACTGTATAATGTACCATCAGATTCAGAGGCGGATCCAGCAATTTGGAAAAGGGGGGGGGGGGGGGGGGGTTCTATTTGATGAAAACCCATATGTGCAAAATTCATCATTTGTCAAAAAACAAGGACTTTTTTAACGTTTTCCGTGCGTATACATCTGTATTATAAACATTCATCTCATCACTATCTATTTCACATCTATTTCAACAGCAGAGTGCACTGCATTATTGAGCGTTTTAACGTTTTGGTAAAGGTAAGGAAGACTTGCATAATATCTAGCCTCAGAAACCCAAGTCTCCAGCAATGAGAAAGTGCGTCTATGCTTGACAGAAAAGAAACACTAAGAAACAAAAAAACAACTCAGACTAATTACGACAAATTATAATAAAAATGGATATTTTGTTAAAAAATTTTTTTATGTCTTTGGTGTTTTTAAATTCTGAACTATTAATCAGGATTATTTGTTTTTATATCAAATAGTCTGTATTATTTTGAGACACACTGTATATTCGGAAAAAACTCGGTACGAGCTAACCATTGGCTTATCCGGAAACCCCTGCAAAAACCCCATAGTTTTCTTCAAATTTTGGCAAGGAGCACGTGTTGCCTTTTTAAAGAAGTTTTACACAAAATTGTATACATATTTGCCTTGCAACTCCCAGCAAGTGTTAAAAAGAATCCACCGTTCGCGATGCCCCCATAACGCAAAGCAGTGCCGGCAAAGCGTAAAGCACCCACAGGGACTCCAGCCCGAGCGCCAGGGAGAAAAGTTCCCCGCCATTGCAGAACAGGCACAGGCCCCGCTGCGGACCCGCCACAGGCCCCAGTGGAGGTTTTACCACCACCCCAGGCTCGGGCTCAAGACCAGTTCCCCCCAGTGGTTCACCCTGAAGTCAACAACAACTCGGGTGAGTGCGAATTTGTACAACATTTAGTAGGCTTGCCATATCAACAGACATCTGCCACAGACGGCATTGCATCTCACGTACCATTAAAGTTAAAATTAAAAATCTGGGAGGGGGAATTTATTGATATGTCTCTGTTGCTAAAGTCGGCCACCGAATTGGAAGATTTTGATTCTCAAGGCAAAGTACAGTTTAAAAATGGCCGCCTCTGTGTAGTTAAACGTAAACAAAACTCACAGTTGAGTATTTAAAAGTGGACATCCGCTTTCATGAAATATATGAGCATTATGTTTGAACACAACCCTGCTTTAGCACAACAAATGCTTAAATATCTGCCTGCGCGATATCAGAATAGCTGCTAGTCGTTCACATTACTGGTACAAATACGACGAACAATTCCATCTGCGCAAGGTGTCCAACCCAGCTATGTCTTGGGGTGATATACATAATGAATTCTGGCTTCTTTATGTCACAAATCAATCAACCAATTTCATGTCACAGCAAGGTTCTGATTCTCATTTTCAACAACACAACAAAACTATAACACATGGGTCTTCTCCAATCCCAACACAAGCTGATGTTAAACAAACCTGCAATACTTACAATAGGGGTAAATTCTGCACTTTCTTCCCTAGATGCCGCTTCAACCATGCTTGCAGCCATTGCGGAGGAAAACACCCCAGAGTTACTTGTGCACGAAAATAAACATTTGTATACATTAGGACACACTCCCATAAAAATTCAGGCACTACAAAAACACTCACAGGGTTATGAACATTCAAAATTCTTGCTCAATGGTTTCAATTTTGGTTTCGGGCTTCAATATCTGGGTCGTAGGAAAGCTCGAATAAGTAAAAATTTACCGAGTTTGTATAAACATTTGCCCATAGCATTTGAAAAAATCAACAAAGAGTTACAACTCAACAGAGTAGCTGGTCCCTTTCCACAACCCCCTTTTGTAAATCTTCAAGTTTCCCCCCTTGGGCTAGTACCAAAGAAGGATGAGGATATGCGCCTCATACATCATTTATCATATCCTAACGAGGATTCCATAAATTTTTTCATTGATCCCACTGCATGCTCTGTCAAATATTCCAGTATCGACGAAGCAGCAGACATGATTTCAAAGTTAGGGGAGGGCTCTCTTATGGCCAAGTCAGATATAAAGTCCGCATTTAGGAATCTTACCTATCACTCCAGGTGATCGATTTCGACTTGTTGGGTTTCCAGTTAGAAGGTTACTTTTATTTTGACAAAATGGTCCCATTTGGTTCGTCGATAAGTTGTACACTGTGGGAAAAATTTGCTCTTTTCTTGCATTGGCTCACTCAACAACACACAGGCAACATCCATATTTTACACTACCTGGATGATTTTCTCTTCTGCGGACCTAGACAGGGTGTGGTCTGTCAAAATACACTTGACAAGTTCAAGTCACTCTGCCAAGAACTGGGGGTTCCTATTGCTTTAGAAAAAACTGTAGAACAAACTACAAATCTTATTTTTCTCGGCATTACTTTCGACACCAATGACATGACCATGTCTCTGCCATCAGACAAATTACACAAGTTGAAGTCAGTTATCAATTCCTTTCTATCAGCAAAAAAAGTTACTCTTCAAGAACTCCAATCACTCATAGGATTACTCAATTTGTGCTTGTAAGGTGGTAGCTCCCGGACGTGCCTTCTGCAGACGCCTCATAAATGCAACCATTGGAATTTCAAAACCCCATCACAGAATCAGGCTTACCAACAATATCAAGCAAGACTTGCGCATTTGGCAAATTTTCCTTCAATCTTATAATGGTGTTTCTGATATACGAACCCAATTTTTGGATAGTCAATCCATACAGCTTTTCACAGACAGTGCAGGGGGTCGGAATGGGGGTTTTGGTATCTATTTCGGTGGTAGGTCGGCACATGGAACATGGCCTCACTCTTGGTTTTAACAGGGTCTTACCAGGGATATGACTTTTCTTAAAAATTTTCCAGTCCTAGTAACAATTACTATATGGCACCAGAGTCTACAAAACTCTAGAATCCTTTTTCACATCGACAACACTGCAGTGGTTCAGGTGATCAATACACTAACTTCCAAGTCCGATAGGGTCATGTATGTGGTTAGAAAACTTGTTCTTCTGTTACTAAGACACAATATTCAAATCAAAGCAACCTATATACACACAAAAGCAAATTGCATTGCAGATGCCTTATCTCGTTCACAGTTGGCCAGATTCCGAAGTCTTGCACCGGAGGCGGACCATTGGCCCACCCCTCTACCATCTCACATTTGGAACATTTGGAGCAAGAGGCATCAAGACTTCTGTACAGATCGTTGGCCCCAAACACCCACCAGTCTTATAACACCGCTTTAGCAAAGTTCAATCAGTTTAGGGCACAGTATGACTTGGCCCAAATCTGGCCTGTACCTACAAACCAACTCGTACATTTCATTGCTTATTTATCAATCAACAATTTATCATACAGAACTATATGTCTATATATAAGTGCAAAGTCCTACCATCACAAAATTTTGGGTGCTTTAGATAACACTAGGCATTTCATAGTTACCAAGTCTCTCGAGGGTGTCCGGCGGTCAGTCGGTGTCAACAAGGACATTCGACTCCCCATTTCAATCCAATTATTTACAGAAATTATCCATTCCCTCCAATCAGTATGCCGCTCACTCTATGAGTCATTACTTTTTGAGGCAACATACACTGTTACCTTTTTTGGCTTGTTTCGAGTAAGTGAAGTTCTTGCATTGCAAGCAAATCACATTTCTCAAAATCAGTTGGGTCAGTTTTTCATTACTATCAGCTCATCAAAGACCGACCAAACAGGCAGGAGCTCGGTTGTGCAAATTCAACAGCTACCTCAAACTCATTTCTGTCCATCATCAACAATCACTCCATTCCTCCAAGCTAGACCCCCGAGAAAACACACTTTATTTGTTCACATTGACGGCTCACCAGTTACACGTTCCCAATTTCATGCAGTTTTGGACAAGTCGCTCTCTTTTTTACAGGTCAAAGGTCACTACAAGTCTCACAGTTTTCGCATAGGCATGGCTACTGAAATGGCAAATCAGGGTTTTTCTAATGAAAAAATTCAAGAATTGGGGAGATGGACATCTAATTCCTTTCTTACTTACATCCGCCCACATAACTCACATTAGGTTTCCAGTTACATTCCCAATTTATCTAGCACCACTGTATTTTGGACAACACTACATATACACAATGAATACATACACCAGTAGGACTCAACACTAATTTTAACAAAGCCTTTTTAGATTTATCAGCCTGGATTGTGGGGTCCTCAATCCCCTATTGGGCTGAAATTGCAGCAGCGGATAGACGGGGGGGGGGGGGGGATCTTAACCTGCAACCACCTGTAACCATTCAGTGGAAAGGTATCCGTTGACTACAATGGGAAGATTTCGACAAGACGGTAACATCAATGTCAAAATACCAGACTCCACCCGATTTCTTCATCATTCACCTCGGTTCAAATGACCTAACCAAAGATCAAATGACTTCTAAATTGTTTTCTGAAAATGCACAATGTTCATTGTATAGATTGCATGCTTTATGGCCAAAAACAACCCTCGTCTGGTCTGCCATCCTACCTAGAAGATATTGGCATTTTGCCCCTTTGGGTCTGGGAAACAAAATCAATAAAAAGCGGGTCAGAATTAAGAAGTGCATGAAACATTTCATGGCTGACCAGGTAGGGGGTTGTTACATCGGCCATGACCACAACATCAAGGCAACCGAGCTTGAGTTGTTTCGATCAGATGGTACACACCTGTCGAACACTGGTAACAACATATATATCAACAATATTCAATGCGCTCTACAATATTTCATTGATGGACAAGGGAACCAGTATCCAGTGGTTAACTAAAAAGCAACTGTTCACAATCCCATGCTTCACATATGTACAATTTTTATGTTAGTATTCAGAAAGTTCTGATGCTTGCCTTGCGCCCATGATAGGACCAATGTTTTGGCCCAAAATTTTATTTTACTTCAAAGCATAATGTGCTGCCATACTTGGTATTGGCCTTTGTTTCATGCTCTTTTAATTTCATGTACAACCTAAGGCAAATATAAATATTAACCGTCTCTGACAATTTTGCTTCTTTAATTACCAGCATCTACACAAATTATTGCATGTATATGTATTAGTTTTACATATATAATATTAATTTTATTAAAGGTTTTGTGGGGGACATTGTCCCAATGTCTGTGGCGGGACTGGGGAGTCCGCAGTGGTATGTGTTGACACTTTCTGCTCCAAAACCTGGGTGTCTCCCCCCACTTGCTTTCAAAGCTAGGGGATAGTATATAAATTAAATCATTCAATATGGTTTATAAAAGGCAAAGTTATTACAATTAACTGCGCCATGTGGTTACAATGTAAAATTGGGTTTATTGTATAGTGGGGCCTACACTGGGTGTAGGTGGGGCCACATCCACCTCACTCCAGTGAGGGGATGCTACAGGCTGGTGCATGTAATAATTGGTTGATAAAGTAGCCTTTGTCATGCAAAGTTCTAAACCAGGTAGCACTGCGGGAGACAGGGTGAGAAGGGCAGGTCTCACTACCCTCTTCAGAACGCTTAGAACGCTGGGGATCGTTCAGGTTCGGGCACTGATGTTTTATACTCGGGCCCACAGTGTGTCCCTACATGGGTAGTTAAACTGGCACACTGTTCGGCTCCCCAGTTACCCCACAAAAAATCATTATGTGGCCAACATCCACCAATTGTTTGTAATAGCGGAGTAATAAATATTTCTCATACTATTTATTGTTTAGTTCTATTTCATTATTCCCGAATGTTGCCAGGCTCTGTGTTTTTCAAGCGAATATAATGTATAGTGCTGGGTTAGCTTAGTGAATTCAATAATTAATCGATTTTGATTTATATCGATTGCCTTCTTCAACAAATGTCTAAATGATAGAATAGGCAATTGTCGTCCCAAGGAACTTGATGTGACCTCTGTAATGGGTGCGCTACATCATCCGGCATTAGTATAGATGCGATCATATTTAGAGACGTTTTGAAAAGTTGGGCATTTTCATAATGGTTTACAAACCTTTACACAGTATTTTTGTAACAGAATTTCCGATTCTTGGAAACAAAACACAAAAAAGGTTTTTTTTGTGTTTCATGTGGGTATGAAAGAAGCTAGCATTCCAGAAAAATAGCATAACCCGCATAAGCGGGTCATGTAATTTTTTTTTTATTTTTGGTATGAAACGAAGTAAAACTCATCTATTTTAATTACTTAAGTTAATTTACTAAACAATTCATTTGAAAGCGGCTTTTTAAAGTACAAGAGGCCCATGGGCCACATCGCTCACCTGAGGAACAATAGGTATGATAAAATCAGCTTAATGGAGTCATAATACAAACTATCTGGACAATGTACAATAATACATGTAGATCCTGTATAAATAAAATCCATTTTCCCCTGGACATTCTTATGTTTATAATCATTAGTCCCTTTTCTAACAGGATGATTTTATAGTCATATCATATGTTGAGTATTGCAGTTCTCAAAAAGATCCTTAACAATAGTTTATATATGGGATATAAACGTACATCAAACTCTGAACCTTCTCGTGATGCCTAAGAATTGTCCTGGGGCCAAAGTCTTAACAATTGTAAAGAATCATCTAGCTAATTAGTTTCTGAGAAGATTTTTAAAGATCTACCCTATATATTCCTTTGTTTAACTTTGACCCCCCCCCCCCATTGTGGCCCCACCCTACCCCTGGGGATCATGATTTTCACAACCTTGAATCTACACTACCTGAGGATGCTTTCACACAAGTTTCAGCTTTCCTAGCTGATTAGTTTCTGAGAAGAAGATTTTTAATGATTTACTATGTTTATTCCTATGTAAAACATCGACCTCCCATTGTGGCCCAAACCTACCCCCAGGGGGTCATGATTTTCACAACCTTGAATCTACACTACCTGAGGATGCTTCCACACAAGTTTCAGCTTTCCTGGCTGAGAAGAAGATTTTTAAAGATTTACTTTATATAATCATATGTTAAACTTCGACCCCCCATTGTGGCCCCAACCTACCCCCAGGGGTTATTATTTTCACAACCTTGAATTTACACTACCTGAGGATGCATCCACACAAGTGTCAGCTTTCCTGGCTGAATAGTTTCTGAGAAAAAGATTTTTAAAGATTTACTGTATATATTCCTATGTAAAACTTCGATCCCCCATTGTGGCCCCACCCTACCCCCGGGGGTCATGACTTTCACAACTATGAATCTACACTACCTGAGGATGCTTTCACACAAGTTTCAGCTTTCCTGGCTGATTAGTTTTTGAGAAGAAGATATTTAAAGATTTACTCTATATATTCTTTTGTAAAACTTCGACCCACCATTGTGGCCCCACTCTACCCCAGGGGTCATGATTCTCACAACTTTCAATCTACACTACCTGAGGATGCTTCCACACAAGTGTCAGCTTTCCTGGCCGATTAGTTTCTGAGAAGAAAATTTTTAAAGATTTACTTTATATATTCATATGTTAAACTTCGACCCCCCATTGTGGCCCTACCCCCGGGGGCCATGATTTTTTCAACTTTGAATTTACACTACCTGAGCATACTTCCACACAAGTGTCAGCTTTTTCTGACCGATTAGTTTCTGAGAAGAAGATTTTTAAAGATTTACTGTATATATTCCTATGTAAAACTTCGATCTCCCATTGTGGCACCACCCTACCCCCGGGGGTCATGATTTTCACAACTATGAATCTACACTACCTGAGGATGCTTTCACACAAGTTTCAGCTTTCCTGGCTGATTAGTTTCTGAGAAGAAGATTTTTAAAGATTTACTCTATATATTTATTTGTTAAACTTCGACCCCCCCCCCCCCATTGTGGCCCCACCCTCAGGTGAGCTTAAAAGGTTAAGTTTACAATACAATAATTGTTAAAGTTGGTTTCTGGAAGAACAGACTTTGAAAATTTTCTTAATAAATATTGACAATTTTTTCACTCTTTTAATCTTTAGTTTTTAAGATCTGTGTACAAACATAGAATTGTGAGCAAATCTCTGAATCTTGCTTATAAATCGAAGTGTAACACTCAAATATGGTTAGTAAATAGAAATTGTAAACAATTAAACACAAGAAACATGCACTATAACAAATAAAGAACACAATTTATTTTTTCGAAATGAATCATATATATACATGTATATTCCTACATATTTCCGTCAGCGATATCAAACTCTATTTAATCTGAATAAACTCGAGAAAATGCCGAGCGACTCAACAAAACCTATTGCATTGTAATCTACCATTACGCAAAAGATAATGCCGAATTACCGATAGAATGAATTGTATTTCAGTACTTTTTTGATACATCAGATTTTGCTTAATTTGCGCAGGTAAACAGTTAACTGTTTGATTTACCGAAGTATCTGTTTGATTTGATACGTAAAAATCACGAAATACTGACGATAGTCTCCAAGTTACAAAGCATAAATAATGAAAACGAAACGAAAATCAGAACAAGCTAACACCAACGTCATGTGTGAAAACTGTCAACGCATTGAAATATTTAGCCTCAATTTACTTCACAAAATCGGCACCAATATATTTTGCATGTTTCAAAAATTTCTCTTCATACGCGAACTGTTGCATAACAAGCAAATTTATCATAGTCAGGTCGACCCTTTTTCGTATAATGTCATAGCTGCTTTAAACAAAGAGCCTCGTTTTAGAAGTATGGAATACGAGTCTTGGTAAAATGGGTATGCAAACCCGGGCCGTGGCAAAATAAAAGCCGGGGCAGATCGGCAATCGTCAATTACAAATACGCATTATTTTGCGGCATATTTACAGCGAATACAAATATTACTGGTCCATCAAATATCCTGAAATTTTAATGAGATTGGCAGATTAATAACTGCCAATCTTTTGTTTTGCCCAGGCCAAGTCTTGCCTACCCATTTTACCGGATGCCGAACGCGAAGCTGAAACACGCCTTTCCTTTATTATTAATTTCGTAATAACTCAGATTTGAAACAGAATTAGACCTTAATTTTTGCAATTTATATTTTCCTTCCCATAAGGATAATTTATGCTAAACTACGTTGAATTGAAATCAGTAGTTCTTGAGAAGAAGATTTTTAAAAATGCACCCCCCTTTTTCTACAGTTTCAAGGTTTTCTCCGCTTTGAATACAGATCGGACTTTTATTTCTGCAATTTATATTCGCCATCCCTTAAGGATGCTTTGTGCCAAATTTGGTTGAAATTGGATAAGCGGTTTTAGAGAAGAAGTTCAAAATGTAAAAAGTTTACAGACGGACGGACGGACGGACAGACAGACGGACAGACGGACGACGGACAAAATGTGATCAGAATAGCTCACTTGAGCTTTCAGCTCAGGTGAGCTAAAAACGAATGCGTGTACTCGTACTTGAACGTCGTTTTACTCGATGGCTTGTCATTTCAAAACTGTATGAACTATAAAAAAATTTTATAAATAGAGTAGAAAATACATTGTAGATGTTGTGTTTTCAGCGACACTGCTTAATTTTATGTATTTTTTCTTCGATTTGTCACATGTTTACTCAATGAAGTAAACACCAGATGCTGAAGGGGAGTACAATAAACTTTATTTCGATAAAAAATTGATAGAGTTTTTCATATAAGAACATAATTTACTGGAGTGTTAAACCGACAAGGGTAATCTAAATTACTTTCTAAATTAAACTTACAGATAAGGAACAGTTTGAGCATGTGTCACCGTTGAAAAATTAAAATGGTTTTGTTCAATAATTGACTGGCGATACTTCTGTTCATTAGTACAGTTATTGTAGTTGAGAGGGATCATTGGGCAGCCAGTAGGTTTTGTCTTTCAACAGAGACCTTACTCTAAAAGTAAGTAAATTGTTATCTTAAACTCATGAAGCAGATACTTCTTACTATCTACAAAACTTCAGATTTTGCATGACATGTGGTGATAACGAACATTGTTCAAAATGAAAAGTCCGAAAAATACAAAACAGGAGCAGAGCAATCACAGACCTCTAAAAAACTTAAAGATAGGATCAGGTGCCTTGGAGGAGTGAGCATCCTCTGCTGACCGGTCACACCCGCCGTGTGCTCTTTGTCCTAATCGGGAAAACGGACAAAAAACGTAGACAATTTGGTGTCCAATTATGGTTTAACAATAAATATAAAAGACGTCAGTCAGCATGGGACCCATTGGAAG
Organism: Magallana gigas; assembly: GCF_902806645.1. NCBI lineage: Eukaryota > Metazoa > Mollusca > Bivalvia > Ostreida > Ostreidae > Magallana > Magallana gigas. The sequence goes on along the minus strand of NC_047559.1, from coordinate 1,528,464 downwards.
ATTGTATTTGATGACAAGATCGTTGTATTGACCATAGATCTTGCGTAAAAATGATTTCAATTGAGACTGTTGATAGTTCGGTTTAATCAACTTGTTTATCAGTGGCAAACTAATGATACAAAACGTCACTATAATAAAAAGAATAAGTTTTACGTACTAGAAAATTAACAATACAATATGATATCCATGCATACTAACAATCATTAGCTAATGTACATTATATAAAAATTTGTGTAGTAAATTGGATTTAGGATTAAAGATCAGATCAATTCAAACTAAAAATACATCATATAATGTCCTGAAATTTACTGGATAGAGAAAAGATGTAAGATTTCCCCATTCTAAATCTTTAAAAAAAAAAAAAAAAAAAAAGAATTTTTGTTCCCATGTATTTCTCCGGTAAAGAGGGAATGTTTGAAAGAGGAAATTTTTGTCATATATTGACTTCAATAATTTTTCACTAACAGTTATGAGTATTCATTAAGAAAATCAACTAAATGTGATAGAAGCGGTAACCAGGGTTAATTTTCAACTGTCTTGTTATGATATACATTAAAATATTTGTACTGCCGAGTTGTAATCAACAGGAAAAAATCAGTATGTTCAATATTTAGCATAAATAATTTCATTGATGTTTTCAGTATATGACTCGATCTCAATCGCAAACGTCATGTTTTTTAAAACTCTTTAGAAAAATGAAAGTCAGCGAATAAAAAATGGCGTCAAAGCTTGAGTGATAGCATTCTGAGGGATGGAAAGCACATTTTATACCCCTTGGTATAGTTTTACTATACACGAACACAATTTTATTATGATAAAACGCATTTTTACTTTTTTAACTTAATATTGTACACAATCACAGAAGTATAATCATTCAATAAATAACAGAGAGTAATTGCAAATAAAATGGTCTCTTTTGCCGTCAAAACTGTATAATGTACCATCAGATTCAGAGGCGGATCCAGCAATTTGGAAAAGGGGGGGGGGGGGGGGGGGGGGTTCTATTTGATGAAAACCCATATGTGCAAAATTCATCATTTGTCAAAAAACAATGACTTTTTTAACGTTTTCCGTGCGTATACATCTGTATTATTAACATTTATCTCATCACTATCTATTTCACATCTATTTCCACAGCAGAGTGCACTGCATTATTGAGCGTTTTGCCGTTTTGGTTAAGGTAAGGAAGACTTGTATAATATATAGCCCCAAGAAACCCAAGTCTCCAGCAATGAGAAAGTGCGTCTATGCTTGACAGAAAAGAAACACTAAGAAACAAAAAATAACTCAGACTAATTACGACAAATTATAATAAAAATGGATATTTTGTTAATTTTTTTTATGTCTTTGGTGTTTTTCCTGAACTATTAATCGATTTTGATTTCTATCGATTGCCTTCTTCAACAAATGTCTAAATGATAGAATAGGCAATAGTCGTCCCAGGGAACTTGATGTGACCTCTGTAATGGGTGTGCTACATCATCCGGCATTAGTATAGATGCGATCATATTTAGAGAAGTTTTGAAAAGTTAAGCATTTTTATAATGGATTACAAACCTTTACACAGTATTTTTGTAACAGAATTTCCGATTCTTGAAAACAAAACAAAAACAAGAGGCCCATGGGGCCACATCGCTCACCTGAGCAACAATGGGCGTTCAAAAGATATTGTGCCGTATGGTCCCTCGGTAGAATAACAAAATTTTAAAATTGTAATGTACTAGTATTCGAATTTTACACTTATTTTTGCATACACGTAATCTTTGACATTGTACATGCATGAAATACTAATTTTTACCAGAATAAGAAAATCCTACGCAAGATATAGAACTAAACATTTGGTAGGAGTACACTGTTAAGTTGTTAACTTCCAATTCCCTATATCTTCGTTCTGCCCCCTACCACCCCCCCCCCCCACACTTTGTAAAGCGATCAAAATATATGAAAGCATATAGGTACATTTATTTCATCAACTACTTACTAGTTATTGTATTTAAAAAAATATATAAGAGTTATTGTTTTTTATTTTAAAAATCCTACATGTATAGATGTGAAGAAGAAAATTGTACCTCAATGTGCTCAATTCCTCAAATTAAATACATGTACATTCAAACATTTTATTTGTCTTCTCCATTATAATTAAATGACTGTTATTTACTTCGCGTACAAACCAGGATAATTTTCCGCTGTGATATTTTGTTAGGAATAGCGATAATTACTTTATCCCCGCAACAGAAATGTGTCAGAACTATGGAAACTGTTTTAAAAATGTCGTTTTTATTTACCTGTGTCTGAAAAACTATCAAAATTGATATAGATTTCACATTATTTATTGTATGAAGAGGGGGCACCCGAGAGTAGGTATATACAGAAAATCATTCTCTATTTTGTCTGTACAAGTATTTAACATACTCTAATTCATATAGAATTTCTAATGTTCAACCAAGATTTCAGCGTCAATCGTATAATTATAAGCAAGATACAGAGCTCACAGTTCGCCTAGGTTTGAGTCATATTTTGTTCACATGACTTTATTACATTCAGCTGAAGATTTGTAACTTGGTATTTCCTATTCAGCATTTAAAATGGGGAAAAAAAATGGCCTAAGATTTTAATTTTTTTTATTCACTCAAGACCAGTTCACTGGTATTTGAGGTTCAAAATCAGTTTATACAAATGTACACAAACACAGTCAAGGATCACATGTACAGTAGGAGAAAAAATGACGAAATAAGGTTAAGTTTACAATACAATAAGTTGTTAAAGTTGGTTTCTGGAAGAACAGACTTTGAAAATTTTCTTAATAAATATTGACAATTTTTTAACTTTTTTAATCTTTAGTTTTTAAGATCTGTGTACAAACATAAAATTGTGAGCAAATATCTGTATCTTGCTTTTAATTCGAAGCTTAACACTCAAATATGGTTAGTAAATAGAAATTGTAAACAATTAAACACAAGAAACATGCATTATAACAAATAAAGAACACAATTTATTTTTTCAAAATGAATCATATATATACATGTATATACCAACATATTTCCGACAGCGATATCAAACTCTATTTAAACTGAATAAACTCGAGAAAATGCCGAGCATCTCAACAAAACCTATTGCATTAATCTACCATTACGCAAAAGATAATGCCGAATTACCGATAGAATGAATTGTATTTCAGTACTTTATTGATACATCAGATTTTGCTTAATTTGCGCAGGAAAACAGTTAACTGTTTGATTTACCGAAGTCTCTGTTTGATTTGATATGTAAAAATCACGAAACACAGACGATAGTTCCCAGGTTACAAAGCATTATTAATGAAAACGAAACGAAAATCAGAACAAGCTAACACCAACGTCATGTGGGAAAACTGTCAACGCAATGAAATATTTAGCCTCAATTTACTTCACAAAATCGGCACCAATATATTTTGCATGTTTCAAAAATGTCCCTTCATTCGCGAACTGTTGCACATCAAGCAAATTTATCATAGTCAGATCGACCCTTTTTCGTATAATGTCATGGCTGCTTTAAACAAAGAAACTCGTTTTAGATGTATGGAATACGAGTCTTGGTAAAATGGGTATGCAAACCCGGGCCGTGGCAAAATAAAAGCCGGGGCAGATCGGCAATCGTCAATTCCATATACGCATTATTATGCAGCAATATTTACAGCAAATACAAATATACTGGTCCATCAAATATCCTGAGATTTTAATGAGATTGGCAGATTAATAACTGCCAATCTTTTGTTTTGCCCAGGCCAAGTCTTGTCTACCCATTTTACCGGATGCTGAACTGATTGAAACACGCCTTTCCTTTATTATTATTTTCGTAATAACTCAGATTTGAAACAGAATTAGACCTTGATTTTTGCAATTTATATTTTCCTTCCCATAAGGATAATTTATGCTAAAATACGTTGAATTGGAATCAGTAGTTCTTGAGAAGAAGATTTTTAAAAATGCACCCCCTTTTTCTACAGTTTCAAGGTTTTCTCCGCTTTGAATACAGATCGGACTTTTTTTCTGCAATTTATTTTTGCCCTCCCATAAGGATGCTTTGTGCCAAATTTGGTTGAAATTGGATAAGCGGTTTTAGAGAAGAAGTTCAAAATTTAAAAGTTTACAGAAGGACAGACGGACAGACGGACGACGGACAAAAGGTGATCAGAAAAGCTCACTTGAGCTTTCAGCTCAGGTGAGCTAAAAAGGTTGTTTTTTTGTGTTTCATGTGGGTATGAAAGAAGCTAGCATTCCAGAAAAATAGCATAACCCACATAAGCGGGTCATGTAATTTTCTTTGTATTTTTTGTATGAAACGAAGTAAAACTCATCTATTTTAATTACTTAAGTTAATTTACTAAACAAATCATTTGAAAGCGGCTTTTTAAAGTAAAACGAATGCGTGCACTCGTACTTGAACGTCGTTTTACTCTATGGCTTGTCAGTTCAAAACTGTATGAACTATAAAAAAAATTTATAAATAGAGTAGAAAATACATTGTAGATGTTGTGTTTTTAGCGACACTGCTTAATTTTATGTATTTTTTCTTTGATTTTCCACATGTTTACTCAATGTAGTTAACACCAGATGCTGAAGGGGAGTACAATAAACTTTATTTCGATAAAAAATTGATAGAGTTTTTCATATAAGAACATAATTTACTGGAGTTTTATACCGACAAGGGTAATCTAAATTGCTTTCTAAATTAAACTTACAGATAAGGAACAGTTTGAGCATATGTCACCGTTTAAAAATTAAAATGGTTTTGTTCAATAATTGACTGGCGATACTTCTGTCCATTAGTACAGTTATTGTGGTTGAGAGGGATCATTGGGCAGCCAGTAGGTTTTGTCTTTCAACAGAGACCTTACTCTAAAAGTAAGTAAATTGTTATCTTAAACTCATGAAGCAGATACTTCTTACTATTTACAAAACTTCAGATTTTGCATGACATGTGGTGATAACGAACATTGTTCAAAATGAAAAGTCTGAAAAATACAAAACAGGAGCAGAGCAATCACAGACCTCTAAAAAACCTTAACGATAATATCAGGTGCCTTGGAGGAGTGAGCATCCTCTGCTGACCGGTCACACCCGCCGTGTGCTCTTTGTCCTAATCGGGAAAACGGACAAAAAACGTAGACAATTTGGTGACCAATTATAGTTTAACAATAAATATAAAAGACGTCAGTCAGCATGGGACCCATTGGAAGATTGTATTTGCTGACAAGATCGTTGTATTGACCATAGATCTTGCGTAAAAATGATTTCAATTGAGACTGTTGATAGTTCGGTTTAATCAACTTGTTTATCAGTGGCAAACTAATGATACAAAACGTCACTATAATAAAAAGAAAAAGATTTACGTACTAGAAAATTAACAATACAATATGATATCCATGAATACTAACAATTATTAGCTAATGTACATTATATAAAAATTTGTGTAGTAAATTGGATTTAGGATTAAAGATCAAATCAATTCAAACTAAAAATACATCATATAATGTCCTGAAATTTACTAGATAGAGAAAAGATGTAAGATTTCCCCATTCTAAAACTTTTTTTAAAAAAAGAAGAATTTTTGTTCCCATGTATTTCTCCGGTAAAGAGGGAATGTTTGAAAGAGGAAATATTTTGTCATATATTGACTTCAATAATTTTTCACAGACAGTTATGAGTATTCATTAAGAAAATTAACTAAATGTGATAGAAGCGGTAACCAGGGTTAATTTTCAACTGTCTTGTTATGATATACCTTAAAATATTTGTACTGCCGAGTTGTAAACAACAGGAAAAAATCAGTATGTTCAATATTTAGCATAAATAATTTCATTGATGTTTTCAGTATATGACTCGATCTCAATCGCAAACGTCATGTTTTTTAAAACTCTTTAGAAAAATGAAAGTCAGCGAATAAAAAATGGCGTCAAAGTTTGAGTGATAGCATTCTGAGGGATGGAAAGCACATTTTATACCCCTTGGTATAGTTTTACTATACACGAACACAATTTTATTGTGATAAAACGCATTTTTACTTTTTTAACTTAATATTGTACACAATCACAGAAGTATAATCATTCAATAAATAACAGAGAGTAATTGCAAATAAAATGGTCTCTTTTGCCGTCAAAACTGTATAATGTACCATCAGATTCAGAGGCGGATCCAGCAATTTGGAAAAGGGGGGGGGGTCTATTTGATGAAAACCCATATGTGCAAAATTCATCATTTGTCAAAAATCAAGGACTTTTTAACGTTTTCCGTGCGTATACATCTGTATTATAAACATTTATCTCATCACTATCTATTTCACATCTATTTCAACAGCAGAGTGCACTGCATTATTGAGCGTTTTGCCGTTTTGGTTAAGGTAATGAAGACTTGCATAATATCTAGCCTCAAGAAACCCAAGTCTCCAGCAATAAGAAAGTGCGTCTATCTATGCTTGACAGAAAAGAAACACTGAGAAACAAAAAATAACTCAGACTAATTACGACAAATTATAATAAAAATGGATATTTTGTTAATTTTTTTTATGTCTTTGGTGTTTTTAAATTCTGAACTATTAATCGATTTTGATTTCTATCGATTGCCTTCTTCAACAAAGGTCTAAATGATAGAATAGGCAATTGTTGTCCCAGGGAACTTGATGTGACCTCTGTAATGGGTGCGCTACATCATCCGGCATTAGAATAGATGCGATCATATTTAGAGAAGTTTTGAAAAGTTGGGCATTTTCATAATGGTTTACATACCTTTACACGGTATTTTTGTAACAGAATTTCCGATTCTTGGAAACAAAACACAAAAAAGGTGGGGTTTTTTTTTGTATTTCATGTGGGTATGAAAGAAGGTAGCGCTAGCATTCCAGAAAAATAGCATAACCCGCATAAGCGGGTCATGTAATTTTTTTTTTATTTTTGGTATGAAACGAAGTAAAACTCATCTATTTTAATTACTTAAGTTAATTTACTAAACAATTCATTTGAAAGCGGCTTTTTAAAGTAAAACGAATGCGTGTACTCGTACTTGAACGTCGTTTTACTCGATGGCTTGTCAAGTCAAAACTGTATGAACTATAATAATTTTTCATAAATAGAGTAGAAAATACATTGTAGATGTTGTGTTTTTAGCGACACTGCTTAATTTTATGTATTTTTTCTTTGATTTTCCACATGTTTACTCAATGTAGTAAACACCAGATGCTGAAGGGGAGTACAGTAAACTTTATTTCGATAAAAAATTGATAGAGTTTGTCATATAAGAACAAAATTAACGAAATCCTTTAAATAAGCAATTTTAAAAGCATTTATTTGAGACAAATCCAGTATTTCCATTATAAATGGAAAAAATGCCTTTAAATGGGCATTAAACGTTTTTAAAAAAAAGTCATCTGTCCCAGAGAAAGGGGGGTTCCGACCCCCGGACCCCCCCCCCCCTCTGGATCCGCCAATGAGATTGTCTGTTTATGTAAACGTGTTTCATGCACATGTATATCATGTTTCATATCATATCGTGTAGATGATGTTGGTGTATATAATGTCTGCCCTCACCGCGCTGATTGTGATAACGATCCACGTCCGCCATGTTGGAGGAGAAGCCATTGTTGACTGTGAGTAAACACACTTAGTTAGAGACTTTTAAAGTTTGAAATAATTTCAACGCATTGGATTTTTTAATAAGTTTGGCATTCTATTATATGCTTTCGGAGAATGTAAATAATACAAGTGTTGTATGTAAGGTACCTTTTATTGAATATATATTCGAAAAATAAGTACAAGTAATTATCACCTTTGGTTTAAACCATAAATGATTTTTAAAAGATATGTCATTACCTCATCATAGAACAAGTAGAGATGGCACCAGCACAGTTTTTGCACGTGGTAAACTCTATACATGTAGATGACTTTGAAAAGGTCTGCCCACTACAGAGACACAGGAATGGAAATCAAACTGAGATGTGACAAGCACTATAAAGCATTTTATATGTTCATAATTAAAATACAGTTCGAGAAATGACGAATAAAAAAGCAAAGTAAATCTTTGTACAAAATTATTATGTATAAAATATTCAGTCCACATTGACGAAGTATTATACGGACCTTGTTTGCACATACCATATCTTAGTTAGGTATTATGAGTATGAATTAAATAAAGGACTATATATATATGATATGGGCCTAAAATGCCCTCTTAAAATGAACATCATTTTACTGTAATTCTTTGTTTTCTTTGTACAGATATATATATGTGATGTTTCTACATAATTTTCATTTTGATTCAAGTGCCCACAATTTAGAAATATTACATCGTAAAGACAACCTTATCCCGCCATTTTTGCATTTTTAGCATAAAACAGCTTGTTTTCAAACAGTTTTTATTTCAGAAAACATAGAGCGCATCCTTGAACAAACAAAATATTTTAATCAGAGATGTATCTAGCCAAGACTAAAAACTGACAGAAAAATTTTCCTTGTTCAAGCATGCTCTCTATATTTCCCATTCGTAAAAAGATAAAAAAAAATGTCAATTTTTGACTGATTCTCACTTTATTATATAATAGCGTCACTTCTGACGTCATGTACTGCCAGTGAGTGCAAATAAATCAAATAAATAGGTGTAAAATATATTTATATCAACTCTTCTAAACAATAACATAACATTTTATTGTACCCGAAACACTTTAAAAATGGCAAGTTATGGGGGCCAAATTTAACTCTTATCATATATAGTTTTTTCTCGCTTAAATCTTGACTTTCCATTTCCATTTCATTCTACAGATAAACACGAGGATTGTCGATACCACGTCCACTTTCATCCTTTGTCTTGGAGCGAGGCTTACAACGTGTGCAAAGGCAAGAATCAAACCCTGCTGAAATTAGACGATTTGGCAGAACATTCTAAAATACATTCTATTGTGGATTCCAAAATAAATAAAGTCCTGAACTCCTCGTTGTGAGTAATTTCACCTCGCATCCAACGTATAACTGTAAGGAATCTCAAAATGAAAAGATATGATTGTATATTTCACATTTTCCAGTGTCTTTGTCTGTGATCACACGACGAATCAAATTTGTAACGTATAGTCCAATATATTTCAAATGATGTATTGTGAAAAATTATACGAAATTAAAATGATGTAAAAATGTCAATAATTTCCTATCTAACGGAGCAAGTGTTGAAAAGTATAGAAATATTAAGTAATAAAGATTCAATTTTTGAATATTGTGAATAAATTTAAATAAAATTGGGCGTGATCTCATTTATTAGAATAATATCAAATTTAATCACCGCAACCATATCTGAAATCCTTATACATAATTAAACGCAGGGAAAAAATATCCGCGTAAAATCGTGAGAAGCACACCTCGCGAATTTTAAAATCTCTCTTTTTTTTCGGACATGTGTTCACTACGATGCAAATTCGATTTTATGCTCCTGTGATTTGATGAAAAAAGGTTGAATCGCAGAAATAACTTCTCGCATAAGATAAGGAATCTACAGTATTATAATAATATTGAATTTTAATCACCCCGACCATATTTGAAATCTTCATAAAATGAATATAATATGATATGCATTATTTCTTAAATACGCGTCTAGCTTACGAGGTTTCATAAAATTATACTGAGTACAAATATGGCATTCTGTGTTCGTAGAGACCTCGTTTGGATTGGACTTCAGGCCACTTCTCAGGGCGGGAATTTACATCATTTCTGGCCCGATTGTGGCCAGCTGACATCCTACACAGACTTTAATCCCTGGCAGAATTCTTCAGAGGATCAGAAAGAAGGGTGTGTCATGTTCCACCCATCATCCACCTACTACTCCGCAGTGGATTGCTCTTCTTCTCTTCCTTATATTTGCGAAAACAGTGAAACAGGTTATTTTCACACACACATGCTCTATAGGTTCTCTGTCATTTTTCAGGCATTGCATAATCATGTAAAAAAACGCTTGTTTTTATTTTTAGATCCGCTCCAGTGTTTCTTCCCTGAGACGAACGCTGCAGTTCGAAATTCATTTTCAAGTACAGTATCCAATCATCAAAACCAGCCTGCTTGTGCTAAAAAATATCATAAAGGTGGTATTAATGATGGTCCATGTGCAGGTGTAATGCATAACGGTGTGAATTGTAAATTCCTCAAGCTCGTCAGTGTAAATCCCCCATCATCACAAAATGAACGTGATACTTTATACCTAGACAGTAAGTATTACATGCGATCAATCAATTTAAGATGGGTTCCTACTCAGCATTCATCGATTAAAGTAATGTTTTTCTCTTAAAATTATTAGCATCTTGGAATTTTGCGTAATTAAAAAAATATATCCTGACTAGTTATGTTTGTTACCAGAATTTCCACAGTATGTATACCTCGTTTATATAACACGTTTGGAGATAAATTCCAGTTTGTGCAGTTCTTATTACACTGTTTTAATGTTTAAATGTGTATGTTTTAAATAAAGTATTATGTGAGAAACGCATTGCAAATGGCATCTTAATCTATCAACTGATATAACAGACTTTTGTGAAGGAATGGATACCAAATAACCAAATAAATATTTTTTTGAAAATGTCAAAAAGATTATTATATTGCAATATTCTTGTAATTTCATGGTTAACTGCTTATTATTTTACTTAGACTTTTAGATTTATATCTCTTGCACTTGAAAAGCTAAAATACATGTTTAAAGAGGTAACATGATTATTTTCTTTTAACAACTTTTAGAACATGCATCCCCAATTTTTTCTTATTTAACTTCAATTTCGTAATAATTTCAAAAATTACTTTTAAAAAAATTCAAGTCAGTGTGTATATTCTAAAACAATTGTAGAAGTTTTTATTTTTAAAAGATAGAAGTTTAAAAGACTAAAACAACTTACCTTTAGAAATGCAATCCATCTCTTTTCCCGATACACAAATGTACAAAAAAAACCACCAGACAATCTTTTTGTATTTTTCAATTTAAGAACAATTCATTACTTAATGTCTTTTAATACCAATGATCAAATAACTTATATATGCCCTAAAGCTAATATTTGTTTTAAATAGATCATGAAAATGTCTGATGGTAAAATAACACACATATCTATACTAACAAGGCTCTAACATTTTACAGCTGTAATTGATTGGATTCAGTATACATCTATTGCGTCATCGGTTCCTCCCAGTGATGCCTGCAGTATGACGTCACACAGTTCACTTCTGACAACGTCCACCGCCCTCTATGCTTCCTCTGAGTCTTTGATAACGTCAGCTGAATCCACCCTCACAACATTATACCCCAGTACAACCTTACCTTTCCCATCCAGCACCGCTACACTCGGTACCCCTCATCTTCAGACCGTGACCGGCTCCATCCATTCATCGCCTGTAATGTCGTGTACGTATATACGTTGCCATGCGCGGATCTAGAGGGGGGGGGGGGTCGAGGGGGGGGGGGTCCCGACCCCCCCTGGAAAATGAAAATTTATTAAATTTACATAGTAAAATTATCGCGAAAATATGCCTCGGACCCCCCCCCCCTGGCAAACACAATTATCCTTCGGACCCCCCCCCCCTGGAAAATTTTCTGGATCCGCGCATGCGTTGCTATGGCTGGTTCTACAAGACCGATTATAATATATTTCTCTAAGCACTAACAGACCAAACTCTTTTTCCTTCTTATTTTTAGCATTATCATCGTCATCTTCTGTGTATTATTGTTCCTGGGTGAGCAATGTTACTTACACACCTCAAGAACTTCAACAGAAGATAGAGAAGATGAAGTCAGAGTTAACTGTGGATAAAAAACAAACCAATAAATACAAGAGGAGTCTGATTAGCGTGTCCGACTCTCGGCCGTCGGCCCGGGGGATCGGGAGCAGCGTGGGGGTGCTGACTCTGGGCATTGTCATCACCTTGCTTGTTGCCTTTGATTGTCCTCGTGCTTCTCGTCATACATTGAAAATGGTCAGAATCGCGAAAGCGAGGTTCACGAAAAGCCAACCTTAAGAATAGTGGCTGAATGATAAAATTTACTTTTGTCCTTTGTCTATTTAAAGATAGAATTCAAAGAACGTTCATTTAAGTAATAAAGAATCATTCTTTGAGTATAATGGAGTGATAATTTTGGTCGGGGCGTGATCAAATCCAATAAAGACGATGATTTCTATAGAATATCGTATATCTTAAAACTGGGTACCTATAAATAAATCATTCAATTGCAACTGCATACATTTATCTACGAAAAACGAATAGGGCCACATAAAAAGTATTTTTATCTCGTAATTACGAGAAAAAATCTCGTTATTACGAGTTAATTATCTCGTATTTACTAGAAAAGATCTCGTTATTACGAGAAAAAAATCTCGTTATTACGAGAAAAGATCTCGTAATTACGAGTTAATTATCTCGTTATTACGAGATAATGTAAACAGATAGCCATGCTATGACCTTGAATTGCTAGTATTACATAATGGTCACTATGATATTTATGTGTACCTAAATACTGCGCACTGAATGGTATTAATGATAATTAACAGAATGACTCTTGTAGCAATGCGTAGTATTCCTAAATGATGTTATGAAACCAGGTGCATAATACGGGCATAATAATATCTAAATTGAGAGTTTAACAAGTGACATATTTGGCGATTCTGTGTCTGCAACGATAGCTCTGGTACTCTATATTGAGTCATGTATTGTGTATTATATATATTAACCTTTGTAACCTTTTATGCTATGTATGAATGAACGTATTATGAGTAAGTGATGCCTCATACTAGGTGGGGGACTCCGAGACCCAGGATTCGGAGACTCAAATCCTCCATCCAGACTCTTTGAGTGGCAGTTTTGACGGTTTTGTTACTTTATTTAGAAATACAATATTAATCTTAATTTTGAACACTAAATGTTCACTCATGATCGTCGTAAATGGGCCGAACTAGTCAGAACTGTCCATCATAAGTAAAATGTTATATATACCCATGTAAAATGATGTTGAACAGAAAGAGAGATTAAAATAGAGAGATTCCGCTTATAGATAGATTCTGCTTATAGAGATTCTGAGACTCCTGATTTGGGCTGCTATTAGCTGATGTAATTGTAACTATACGATCACGCTTAATAAAACCGCTTGAGAAAGAAATACTGGACTTGTCATCACTAAGTTTAAGCTGACCCTCAATTGGATCCGTAAGACGGAAGGCTTACAATAAGATCTCGTTATTTCGAGATAAGATATCGTTATTACGAAAAAAGATCTCGTTATTACTAGTTACTTATCTCGTAATAACGACTCAACTGCTGTTCAAATTTGTAACGATGAGTTTAAAAATTACACACGTACATGATTGGTCATCAGAATTAGCATTGTTATGCACAGCTATGTGAAGTGCATCAATTCCTTCGGCGCATTCCAAGCGGCAGATATACCATTTAAGTACATCACTGGCTATCTAGTTACCACGACGTTTACAAAAGTCGCTTATACATACTATTCTTTGTCGACATATCAGTTATTTTAGTCCACAATCGCCTTTCCTTGCATGGTTATGACCAGGCCTGTTGCATATTCCAGTGATCTCACATGAAAACCAGTTTTAAAGGGACTTCGACACGATTTGACTTAAAATTTTCAAATTTTATTTTCCATTTTCAATGTTTATACTGATAAATATAAAAGTTTATAATGCTATGTAAAAATTTGAATGTCATTTATCAACTTATAAGCAAGATACAGGGTTCATAATTCTTTGTTTTGTAAACAAAGCTCGAATATTGTCATTTTTTACATATGTGTTGCATTGATGTAAGTTTCAATCAAATATATCTTTTTTTAGTGATAATAGTATTTATGAAGATATTGAATTAGTTTAAATTGTATTTAACATGTCCTTCTGCCTAAGAAATGGCAATTCTCTACATAACATTTTTTTGTAAACAACTATAAGACTCGAGCTTTGTTTCCATAACAATTAATTCTTACCTCGCTTGTAACTTGACTTTAACATTTAATATTTTAGTCAATCATTTTAAATGCACCAGTAAACCATTTTAGACATAAAAAATAAAAAAAAAATTTGATCTCGAATTGTGTCTAAGTCCATTTAACGTATCTTTCTGCAAATTGAATAACATCACAAGCTATCGCATGTATTTTCCTTTCGTTTTCAATTCAGCCGGTTTAGATTCACTATTTGTGTTTAATCCATTAAATTCAGCTCAGTAGCTCTGCGTCAGCTGAAAGCGCATCCATTTTGAATATTTTTGCTGTTGTTGTTTTGTATTCATACGTGCCGCTTCATTTACGTTATTTACATTTGATCTATGACACTTCACATTTTATAATTTGAAAATGTCTTATTAAACGATAAGAAATGAAGATTATAATTTTCTATTGATTATCGTATCCAAAAAAAAATGATCGGAATTTTTTTTTTCATCAATGTTCTATTTTTGCTTTGATACGTCGATCAATAGAAAAATTATTATTTTCATTTCTTAAATCCTTTAATATATATTAGTTAGATACAATATTGGCGTGTCTGGTTGGTCGAAAAAAAAATTCATACCTGCATCAATAACATTTTTCCAGATCTCCTTTTCTCATATGTTCTGATTTAACACTATTTATAGAACTGAAATTTCGAAAAAAAAACACTGCATGACAACAAAATGTAAAGTTGTGTCTGTTAAGTTGTCAGCAAACAAAATGAAACTTTATGAATATAAAAAATAAAACGTTTTACCTTCAAAAATAAACAATACACATTATTTAATTCACTAAATAGAAAATAGAGCGTCTTCTCACGATTTCGTCTGCTTGAGATAAACGATCAACATTAACGTAGAGGCTGGCTATTCTATTTCCAGGAATAAATTAAAACGAACATATATGCCCATACACTTTTACAGTAACACTGTATGGAACGCCATGGCTGCCTTATGTTGGATGATTTTATTATATGCTGTGGGTCTATTATTATATGCTGTGGTTCTATAATTATATGCTGTGGGTCTATAATTATATGCTGTGGGTCTATTATTATATGCTGTGGGTCTATTATTATATGCTGTGGTTCTATAATTATATGTTGTGGGTCTATTATTATATGCTGTGGTTTTATAATTATATGCTGTGGTTCTATAATTATATGCTGTGGTTCTATTATTATATGCTGTGGTTCTATAATTATATGCTGTGGGTCTATTATTATATGCTGTGGATCTATTATTATATGCTGTGGGTTCAATTATATGCTGTGGGTTCATAATTATATGCTGTGGGTCTATTATTATATGCTGTGGGTCTATTATTATATGCTGTGGGTTCATAATTATATGCTGTGGTTTCATTATTATATGCTGTGGGTTCATAATTATATGCTGTGGTTTCATTATTATATGCTGTGGTTTCATTATTATATGATGTGGGTTCATAATTATATGCTGTGGGTTCATTATTATATGCTGTGGGTTCATAATTATATGCTGTGGGTTCATAATTATATATGCTGTCGTTTATTCGAAACTAGCTATTCGAATTCGGATTTCTCGTTTTGGAGTTTACATTTACAAGCACTTTCAACTGACACCAAGGACAATGGTCGTGTGACCTTGACTGAGACCCATATGCTAAAAATTGCTTTTCAGAACTTTGTTGTCGCCGGGCGCATAGTGTTTCACAAACACATCTTGTTTCAATTTATCAATATTATACTTTCAGACAAAGCAGAAAATGTGTTTGTGTTTTAAATCTTTTATACAATAAAAAATGATTAAAATACTGAGTATGCAAAATTGATTTCTTGTTTTATTTACTATTATCAACTATAATAATTTAAGCTTTACTATTAATCGTTGATGTTTTAAAAGATTCTTTAAAGGGAGTGTGCTATTAAAAATCAAGTACTAGCTTGAGAATCTATACTGTCATTTGAGAGTACGTTACTGAAAGTCCAAGTAGCTCAAAAAATTCTATGTCTCGGCATCTCTCTTAGCGCAGCCGTACGTGTTTGCTCACGAATTCTATCAGGACACATTTTTATGCGTCCGAATCGTATATTGTTTTTGTCCTGTTTGTCTGTCTGTTGTCAACTTTAACCTTCGCCATAACTTTTGAACCATAGGAGAAAGAGACTTCGTATTTAGTATGAATACTTCACTAATTAGGTGCTTTTAAATGACACATAGGATAATGAGTTTGTGACCTTAACTGTGACCTATATGCTAAAAAATTGCTTTTTCGAAATTTGTTGCCGCCGGGCGCATAGTGTTTCACAAACGCATCTGATTTTAATTTGATAATTTGTTTGCCCCCCAAATGCACCGTTACTGTATTTCTTTTGTGGATCCGCCATCATAAATTTATTAAGAGAGTGAGAAAATTCTGATCTTAAATTCATGTCATTTAATGAATTATGAGTAGTTTTTCAAAGGGAAAAAAGCCAAGTTAACCAAAATAAATACAAGATGTGTTTGTGAAAAACTATGTACCCCCAAATCTTCGATGACAGTGGCATAAAATACCGCAAAATTGAATCTGTGTTGGATTTCCGGGCATTGGGCAAGGCTGAATGCACATCTCTACTTCAGTTCCTCAGACAAATAAAAGATAGTGTTTTCAACATTGCGTACATGTATAGAAAAGGTAACGCACTATAAAAATGTGTCCTGATAGAATTCGTGAGCAAACACGTACGGCTGCGCTAAGAGAGATGCCGAGACATAGAATTTTTTGAGCTACTTGGACTTTCAGTAACGTACTCTCAAATGACAGTATAGATTCTCAAGCTTGTACTTGATTTTTAATAGCACACTCCCTTTAAAGAATCTTTTAAAACATCAACGATTAATAGTAAAGCTTAAATTATTATAGTTGATAATAGTAAATAAAACAAGAAATCAATTTTGCATACTCAGTATTTTAATCATTTTTTATTGTATAAAAGATTTAAAACACAAACACATTTTCTGCTTTGTCTGAAAGTATAATATTGATAAATTGAAACAAGATGTGTTTGTGAAACACTATGCGCCCGGCGACAACAAAGTTCTGAAAAGCAATTTTTAGCATATGGGTCTCAGTCAAGGTCACACGACCATTGTCCTTGGTGTCAGTTGAAAGTGCTTATAAATGTAAACTCCAAAACGAGAAATCCGAATTCGAATAGCTAGTTTCGAATAAACGACAGCATATATAATTATGAACCCACAGCATATAATTATGAACCCACAGCATATAATAATGAACCCACAGCATATAATTATGAACCCACAGCATATAATAATGAAACCACAGCATATAATAATGAAACCACAGCATATAATAATGAAACCACAGCATATAATAATGAAACCACAGCATATAATTATGAAACCACAGCATATAATAATGAAACCACAGCATATAATTATGAACCCACAGCATATAATAATAGACCCACAGCATATAATAATAGACCCACAGCATATAATTATGAACCCACAGCATATAATTGAACCCACAGCATATAATAATAGATCCACAGCATATAATAATAGACCCACAGCATATAATTATAGAACCACAGCATATAATAATAGAACCACAGCATATAATTATAGAACCACAGCATATAATTATAAAACCACAGCATATAATAATAGACCCACAGCATATAATTATAGAACCACAGCATATAATAATAGACCCACAGCATATAATTATAGACCCACAGCATATAATTATAGACCCACAGCATATAATTATAGAACCACAGCATATAATAATAGACCCACAGCATATAATAAAATCATCTAACATAAGGCAGCCATGGCGTTCCATAACACTGCTGTTCAAATTTGGTTACGATGAGTTTTAAAGTAACACACGTACATGATCAGCCATCAGAATAAGCTTCGTTAAGCAAAGGTATGAGTAGTGCATCAACTCCTTCGGCGATATCGGGATTTTCATAACCTGGAGTTATCGTTCGTAACACGAGTTATCTCTCCATTAGAGCAGGTATAGCGCTATGTAACCAGTATAAACAAATGGTTGAAACAAACGTTTTTTGTCTTGTTTAATCGGTTATTGGTGTAAATTGTCAATATAGAAAGACGACTGTGCAATTAAAAGATGATGTTATACGAAAATACTAAAAAAAAAAAAAAAAAGGAGAGAGATTTGACGAGCGCGCCTAATCGTACCTCGTACCATATCCAGGCACATACCGTGGTTTTTGAACGTGGATTGGGATCGAGGGGGGGGGGGTCATAAAAAAAACTACTTAACAAACCAGAAAATTTTAAGAAAAAGAAAATTACAACCTCTCAAATCGTGAAAATCCTTATCCGGGGGGGGGGGGGGGGGGGGTTGGGGTTGGTTATAATGTACTTTACTGTACTGCAGACCTTAAATCTTGAATCATTTCATTCTTTTCACAGATTCACTATTTATTTATTTGCTCCGAAAAAGGTAAGGGGGGTGGTGGTGGTAACTTTTTTATTCACTTTTTTATATGTAAATTTATGAAAAATGTATGTTGCAAGAAGAGGGAAGGGTAGCCCCCCCCCCCCCCCCCCCCCCCACTCCATTAATGCCACGAGCCTGCCATTTGCCAATAAATAATGCAGTTGCTGGCGGTGAATTGCGTGGTTTCAGGAGAGCGCTGTTGATACATATACATTGTATTATACAGAGAAGTGGACATGCAAAGCAATCCTTAAGACATGGATGGTTTTGTCTGTCCACCTCTCAAAAGAAAATATTTCAATCTATCAGTAGGTCGAAGTACAAAGATAGGCATTATACCAACGTATGTATGTATCTGCACTGAACATTGGTGGACCTTACTATACTTACTCTTGATGGATTTCATTTAGATAAATGAATGACTAATTTCAATTTCATCATCATGGGAATTTAAGAGATAATGGATAAAAACATCTGCAACCTAGCTTTTGCGCAATTTTTCGCATACACCGCTTGCAATCATGTTTTCATTTAAAGTTGCGTTCCGATTTTGATTGACAACATTCACGTTTATATTTTTATATACATATATAGTTCATTCAATCCTTAATTTTTCATGAAAAGTTTATTCCTAAAATGGTGTTTGCTATAGATGGTACGTGAATAAAGTACAGTTCAATTATATAAAGGGCACTGAGATAATTGATGAAAGTAATAAAGGTACTAATATAGTAAAACAAACAAACTACAACACATTGTTTAAGCTGTCTCCTCAAAGACTAAAAAGAAAAGGGATCTCTTATTTCAAACCAAAGACAAATTCAAATTTCGATGAAATCTATATTTAAAAGCACTTAGCTCTATTTTCAATGCTGTCATTCCTCTTAACCATATAATACCGGTATCTATTTTATAAAACAAATCTGTTTTGTTGAGAAATTCAAATGATTGTCATCGATTAAACATCCTGCATGACAGGTGCAGCTGCCTGAATTGATGACCGTCGTTGCCTGGTAAGATACCAATACCCACTGCGTGTACATATATATTTTTTTCATGAAAGCATGGCATTTCGAACGAATGCATCTCAACAGGCTAGCGCAAACATCGTATTTTGAAAGTGTACGGGGGGTTAGAAGAGCAGACCGACCAACCGAAAATCAAGACGGAAAACAATTAATAAACTAAAATAATCACTTCAAACATTTTCAAAATCCCAGTCTGTAAAGATAGCGGGGCAGGGGGGGGGGGGTGGGGGGGGGGGGGTATCTCATTTATATAAATTTAATCAAAATTATATAAATGCATACTTTCCCTTAGGTCTATATTGTTTTTGCGTTGTCCTCAGAAGAAAAAAAATAGGGACAGTTCGTTAAGAATTTATATTTCTATATTTGATTTCTAAAGAAGAAAGTTGATTTTCAACTCCTGCCTCTCTAATATTTATAACATCTTTTATTTCTGTGTAACAGGTGGGTTCATTTTATCAGAGAAAACCACAATACCACCATCCATCCGTTAGCACACAAAAGGAGTAATTGTCGCCCTCAAAAAAGAATCGTAATGTCTTTCACTCGCAATGTTTGCCGAATAAGCAAAACTATGTACATCACGTTATACATTGTAATCAAACGCATTCTTTGCATTCATTTTAATATTTTTAGATAACTTTTGATGTTTTCTGTTTGGAAATTTAAATATCATCAAATGTTTTTGCTGTAAGAAAAGTCGTATATGTAAACTCCCGCGCTGCTTACTCATCTTTTAATAACCGGAAGCACTGCATACCTGCTATGAGGGGAAGATAACTCTTTCAGTAACGATAACTCTAGTTTATGGGAAGACCGAATTCCAAGCGGCAGATAATCAGTACCTCACTGACTATCTAGTTACCACAACGTTTACAAAAGTCGCATATACATGTGTTCATACTGCCCTTTACAAAAATTTAGATTATTGAGAATCAAAATTTGTTGTCATTGTCATGTACAAGTTTTGATTCTTAATAATCAAAATTTTTGTAAAGGACAATACTATTATTTGTCGACATATCAACTTTTTTCGTTCACGATCGCGTCTCCTTGCATCATAGGTGCATATTCCAGCGATCAAACTCACATTTGAACCAGTTTTAACGAATCTTGCTGCACAGTGAATAACAACACAAGCCATCGCATGTAATTCCCTTTCGTTTTCAAATCAGTCGGTTCAGATTTTAACTCTCTACTTGTGTTAAATTCGCCCAATAGCTCTGCGTCATCTAAAGGCGCATCCATTTTGAATATTGTTGCTGTTGTTGTTTTGTATTCATACGCACCGCTTTGTTTAGATTATTTACATTTTTGATCAATGACACTTCACATTTTATGATTTAAAAATTCTTAATTAAATGATAAGAAATGAATATAATAATTTTTCTATTGATCGACGTATCAGTTTTCCGGTCAATTATTCCTTTGATACGTCGATCAACAGAAAAATTATTAAATTTATTTCTTAAATAGAAATACGTGTGTATGATTTGTCCAGATTTCCTCTGGAAGTTCATACAGTGAAAATATGGTACGTGTGTAAATATTTTTATCGCTTCGCATAGTTTAATTCTTATTTTCTTAAAATATATAGTCTCTGTACGTGTTACAAATACAAATTAAGACGTTACATATATTGGAGGCTTAAATGTATAAATACTTATATTCCATGTTTTTATTCGCAGGTAATGTAAAATAATCGCAGTGTACATGAGACATATTCTCTAAATCTAAATAGGGAGTGGAAATGTATTATTATCACATCGTTTAACAATTTCTTATGCAATTTCATGATCATTTTAGACAACTTACTCATAAAATGTGAAAGTTTTCGCAATCCAAAGTCCAGTTTATTAGTTAAAATGACCATATATAAAAAGAAGGGATGTCAACGAGTACCCGGTTAACCGGGTACTCGATCGAACGTCCGAGTATCGAATACTAAAATTGGTACACGGTTACTCGGATGTATATTTTTTAATATTTCTAAGTTTATTTAATAATGCATTAAAACATCGGTTTTAAAACTTTAAATGTCCATTGCACTTGTACATACAGTAATTAGGATTTCCTACGCCTCTAAATATGCTAAATGACCGTTATCGCCCGTGGCAGTGTTTATATAGTAATTATCGTGACCAAGCACCTGTTACCTAGCTTTTCTCACCTTTGGCTATCTTCTACCCTTAATTTTTACTTTAATGATTTGTTTTCACTGAACATCATTTATATAGTCTATTATATAAATTAGATAGCACACAGTAGAGAAATTGAACAGACCTAAAATGCCGCCACCGACTTCAAAGGTCTGGAAATACGAAGTGCTCATAATTCTTACAACAGAAACACACTTACGGGGAAACCTCCCATTAGATCATGTGGTTTTATTTCTACAAAAGTGACCAAGGTTTTACAGTTATCAATGTACTTGTTCATATTTATTTACACTTTTACCGAGTACCCGGGTACTCGATCGAAAAAACGTCCGAGTAACCGAGTACTAAAAATTGATCGATTTGACATCCCTAATAAAAAGGGTTTTTTTTTTCATTTTTAAGCAAACTTACTAGTATATACATAGAAGACCACAGACTTACTGTTACATATTCTAGATATTAAAAAAAGAGATAAAAAGTGAATGTATTTTCTTAATGATTCCCAACTGAAATACATCGGGCTTTCATTTTTTCGGTATTTTGATAGTTTGGAAGCAGGGAGTCAACTGATTTATACTACTTATTTATATAATTATATAATAGAACAACAACATAGAAGAAATTAATCATGGAACTTTGATAAAAAAAAAAAATGTTGATATATTCATCACAATCCGATTTTTAACTGCTTACTTTTCTGTATTGTTTTTGTAACAATTCGGTGTTTTTATCCGCTAGATATTTTCTTGATTAATGTATGATTAGTTATAGAACACCAGACTTCAAAACAATTTTGAAATACATTGTAAATGATAACCCTTGAGTTTAACATGTATGACATTATTTGAAATCGTATGAAAAAATATCTTTTATAAGAGAAAATATTGATATCAAGTTAAAATTAAAGCAAACAAGAAACGTTAACTTACACTTGAATGGTAATTTAAGACATATCATTGGGATGCTATCCAGTTTACTAGTATCTAACAGGAAAGACTGATTTGAAAAAATAAAAATGTGTATGGATCTGCAAAGTAAAGGCCGTACATTATATTAAAAATTCAATAATAAATTCGGCCTGCAATCAATTTTGTTAAACAGAATTAAAAATACTAGAATCTGTCAGTTTCTATGATAAAGTATCTTTGATTTTAAAAGGAAATTTGTATAGCTCTAGGTCATGTAACTTGCAAAGAAAGATAACTGTGTATTGTGTACATAACAATTTATTGTAGAGAACGAGTATTATCTGTGTTATTTTCTTTTACCAATGTTTTTTTTTCTTCAAAAGTACAGTCGATCGGTCAAACACAAGACAGATCTATTCACTACTAACCAAAACAACAAGTTATTTAGAGAATTAATGAGGTAGGGTTTTTTCGTCAATTAAATTTGCATAGAAATATAATGCGCCATGCACGTCGGCAAGGGGGACTTGTGCTGTATGCATATTTCCCTTTCTATTTGACACCAACAACTGGTTCCTCTTTGGTGGTTTGCAAAATTGATTTCGATGTGTAAAGAAAGTTATAGAATTGAAGCACACATTCCCTTAAATTGACATAAAGCAAATGGATTTTTTTTCGAATATAAGTTTTCCATTTCTAATATCTCGAATGGTAAACTTGCCATCTAATATGCTTGACATTTATCTTAATGTTTTCAGATAAGTTCCAGCTTGATACAGAGTTCGGAATTCTTCGATTTTGGTAAAAAGTTCAAGTTTTAGTTCTTTATGTTTGTAAATTATGTCTTAGAACTCATTGAAAAACACTTTGATAACTGGTTATAATGTTTGTCTCGAGTCTTCCTTTTATTAAAATATGGGAATATATTTACAGAAGATAATTTGTGAACTATACTCGAACTGGCTATTTTTAGAGTACAGAGTATATTAATTTTCTTCGAGACGATAATGCTCTGTATAAAGATATACCAAACTATTCGAATTTTAAAGCAAAGAAATAAAAGGATTTTTTTCTTTACCAAACGATAGTTTATAGCTAATCAAAACATTATTTTTCATTAAAGGTTCAAGTGAACTCTTTCTCAATTACAATCATCCAAAAATCCCACGTTCTTTATTTTTCTGATTGATGAAACGAGAAAATATGTGGTACTTTCTGTGGGATTTTTTTTAACAATAAAAAAGGTTCTTCTTATTTTGCACATACATTGTGATAATATTGATGTATGTTTTATTTCTTTTCTGTCCGGTCATTGATTGCTTTATGGAATATTTAAATATTATGATATTTGTATTTCATTCATTTATTAAACTAAAGAACAATTAAAAGAATAAAATGTCGAATGAAATTGAATTTTATACATGATATCTCTGCGTACGGTACCACTAAAGATGCTATTTGATTCTAAAACGTTCTTTTTCGTAAAAGTTACAAATTTACATAGTGTATAATTAGGTATAAAGGATACATGTTTTTTAAATCATGATAAAAATATATAACGTCAGGCGTCTGTGATTTATATTTATATTGGGTGTCAATTTCTTTCAGAATGTTTTAAAAATAAAGATGCCGAGCTCTGTTACGTGCTGCATTCTGTCTTTGTTATTATAATGTCTGGGGGTGAACGGCCTTCAGTTTATCTGACTCCTGGATATCATAAACAATTAATATACATTACAGTGTGTGTATCGTCAGGAGTGGGAATAAGGCACGGGAAGTCTCCGTCAGGATTTCCCTCGTATGAAGAGGGAACGGAAACCAACGGAATGCAATCCTAAGTAGCCGCGATTTACCCAAGCACCGCATACTTGACGAGCGCGGGTCTCTGCTATATACACACATGGTCTCACTCTTTCAGGGTTTTTTATTACGTTTTTTTTTCTGGAAAAAGATATATGTCCTGTTACATTTTGATGAAACCTTGCAACGGCAAAGAATTTTGTCAGACTGAAATTAAATATTAAACAACACAATGCTAGTTTTAGAAAATACGTTTTTTACGCAAATACATTTTTTATTATAAAAGTTAATTAAAAAAGTGTCTAAATAGTAATGCACAAGAAAAAACGATTTCAAAAACACATGCACCGCTCAAAAATTGAATTCATTAGTCACGGAGGCAGCAAACTAACGAGTGAATGACGTCTTTACAGCGTGATCTGAATTCTTTACTGACGAAGCAGTAAACCAGTGGATTCACCACAGAGTTCAGCAGATAGGAGCGGAGGAATACATTGTAGACCGCTTTACCACCGGAAGTCAGTCTAGTGTAGAACCCTGGGTCTGTGTAACGTACGATCACCAGAATAGAATAGGGCAGAAAAGACAGGATAAACAACACGGTCACTAGAAAAAGCATGAAGGTGGTTCTCCCAGCGCGAAACTTGCTGCCTGATTTGGCGGTATTAGAATCGATCGAAGGGTGACCTTTTAACGATTGTTTGAGTTCCTTTATTACTTTTTTCTTTTGGCTTGAAGGGTTCTTTTGAACTTTTGACCTTCTATAATCAAGAGATAATTTCTTCCAAAACACGAGAGATATTCTTTTGTTTTCTGATTGTGCTTTTTTTAAGGTAGGACGATGTTCTTCTAATTCATCCACGGTAAAATTAGAGTTAGACCCGTCTGATTTGTTGACTGGCTTTGTGGAGTTTTTAATTGAGCTATTTATGATCATGGACTTCCGGAAAGCTTGCTGGTGATAGATAACTCGTCCCACGAATGAGTATAGGGCAATCAGTACGATGTCAACCAAGAAATGAGCGGACAGCAAGAAAATGACAAATATCAATGGATACATTGTCTCCACCATACTGTCCGATACCAGGCAAGTCTTACCCTGAACGAAGACAGGCGGCTTTAGAGGAATAATCACTGTATATGAACCATATAACAACAATACCGGCCATGACGTAAGAACCGCAAAGAAAACAGAAATGAAAACGAGGCTTCGTGCCAGCTCTACAGAAATAGGGTCCTTGTGGATTTTACATATTCTTAAGAAGCGATCCGTTGCGATAGCAACGAGGATAAACGTTGAACCGCTGTTGATGGAGGCCGACAAAAATCGAGAAACCTTACACCACACTGGAAAATCAAAATTCAGGAATCGGGAAAGCAACACTATTTCCGTTGTCAGTGACGTCACACAATTGATGAAATCGTACGATCCAAGGGCCAAGATGAACACACGAGACGTGTTGGCTCTCCATTTCAATGAGTACACATAAATCACCATCAGGTTCCCTGGAATTCCAACAAGGAGAAGAAAACTCACGTAAACAAGTGACGGTAACAACACTGACGTCATGTATTTGTCACTTACGTCATCAAACAAAGGTCCAGAGGAAATGAAGATGGGTCTATTCAATTGACGTCCACTTCCAGAAATATTCCCAGTTGCATTTAAATAGACTGAAATGTTACTAAAACGATGGTCAATTTCATTTGTATAATTGGAGTCCATTCCTGTGGTGTTATCTAAAATATATAAAGATATCACCTGCTGTTATTTAAATTATTTAAGCATTATGGTAATTATCTAAATGGAACATTCGCTGAAGCAATAAACGACATTTGCTCTATCTATGATCAGTATGGTGAATATCCATGCAGAACAGATGCCGTTCATAAAGCCATGATATCTGTTAAAATTTCATTTTTAAAGTTTGCTTTTAGGTTTAAAGGGACTTGGACACGATTTGACCAAAAATTTTCAAATTTTATTTTTCCATTTTTAATGTTTATACTGTTAAATATAGGAGTTAATAATACTATGTCAAAATTTGAAAGTCAAATATAAAGTTATATGCAAGATACAGAGTTCATAATTCTTTGTTTTGTAAACAAAGCTCGAATATTGTCATTTTTTACATATGTGTTGTATTGGTGTAAGTTTCAATCAAATGTATCTTTCTTTTGTTGATAATAGTATTTATGAAGATATTGAGTTAGATTAAATTGTTTATTACATGTCATTTTGTGTACAAAATGGTAATTCTCTACATTACATTTTTGTAAACAACTATAAGACTCGAGCTTTGTTTACATAACAACTAATTCTTACCTCTGTATCTCACTTGTAACGTGAATATAACATTCAATATTTTGGCCAATCATTTAAAATGCACCAGTTAACCATTTTATACATAAAAATTAAAAATAAAATTTTTGATCTCAAATCGTGTCCAAGTCCCTTTAAAAAAAATTATTAAGAATTCTACTACAGTTATTGCCGAGATCAAAGAGATGCCGCAGACATTATTTAAGCATTAAACCATGATTTTTTTTAAAAGATACACTCTCATAACTGCAGCGGTGTATGCATACAAATTGAGTAACGCGCGTTAAAGTGTAGTACTATTATAGTTGAAAGCGGGTTTGCAAATAAAAGGTTACTATAATAGTCTGTCCCATGATATTTATGCAGCACATTTGGACGATTTTTATTATAAGTTGAAACTACCTGTGAAAGAAGTGCAATTGAAGTCGATGAAAGGAAAATTTCCAGGATAACTTCATTCACACAATACCGAAAACAGATTTCCTAAGGATATTTATAATTGGGAATGTTGACAACTTTTGTCCATTCGGAAGACTCAGAATAACATTATCATCCGGGTTCCTTTACATTTTTTTGCGATGGAAAATCCCCGTAGGTTATTTAGTTGTAGCCGTGTATTGAACCATGATAAGCTGGAGGAGCGTTTCAAAGGGGGGTCGAACCTTGGGGGTTTTATATTCTATTAAATTAACATCGTCCGAACCAAGAATTATTCATCGAATAATTAAAGAAAACATGCGGCAAAAATTCTTGGGACAGACTACAGTAGTCTATGAGATTTTTTTTCACTTTTCACCCATTCTTGACGTTTAACTTCCCTAGCTATGGATCATAGACTTTTCATTGTTAAATCAATTTTCAATTTAAGGATGACGTTTACTCAGAATGAAAAAATATTCCACTGATGATAATGAAAAACCAACTATTCTGTGTTATAGACCTTACATGGTAGTGTTATTCTTAACTTTAAAAAATGTAGGTCAATGACCTACTTTTTGAGGAAATGGCCATTGAATATTTTTTGAAAATTTAAGAAAAATCCATAAAAATTTTTCACTTTGATTGAGATTGTGAAAATAATACAAATTGCTTAACTCTTTAACAAATGAAATACAGTTAATGAATGGTAGTAACATGAATTAGATACAAAGCATTAAGTTTTCATTCACAATTTTTATAGATATTCTAGTCCGAATTTCCTCTATCAGTTTTCAAATTACTACCCATCTTTGATTAAATATAACAAAAAACTGAATGATGATAATGCTAAAACATGTATAGTATTAAACTAAGTATATTGACCTTTCTTTACTGGCATAAAATTTAAATGAGGTCAATGATCAAAATGTTGAGATATGGTGTATTTTATCATTTTTAAGCATTTTTAAATATTTTTGAAGTGTGTGCCATACGATTATTTAAACAAAAAAGCATGATTAAACCAACAGAAAATATGCAAAATTATGTTCACTAACAAATAAAGTCTTAACTTTAAATATTATAGTACTACCAAAAATATTTAAGTAGAAAAATTTAGTCCGATTTTCCTCTGTTTTGCTAAAAAGTCAGACCCTTATTCCATGATTTAGAACAAATATTGATTGTTATGCCAATAATAATTCATTTCATAAAAACATTTTGTTTTTAAAACAAATTTTACTCATGAAATTGAACATTTTTGACAATCCGGATTTGAGAACTCAAACCCTGAGTAAACAACGTCCTTAAAACCAAGAAAAGATACTCTTTTCAATACACTGATGTTCAATATACGCTTGTTCCAGTTTTTGTTGCTGAAATTATGATAAAAACACAGACATTACGTGGAGAGGCTGGCTGTTTTAATATCATGTCAAAAAATGAGCTTAGTTGTTCAAGTACCTCAAGTATTTCTAGTACTTTGATTTTATCTTTCTTAGTAGCTAAAGTGATATCACATAATATGAATTTTTTGGTGCACACACAATAACGGCTGTTTAAAAAATAAGAGATCAGGGGCTGTTACAAAGTCACAAAGAATTACAAGGTCGTATTATAATCGAGAGAGCTCAGTGCCTGTGCTCCATGAATGAAGTGCGTGTCATATTTGATGTGTGTACATCTATTCAATTCTTTCAATGACTTATAAGCTGGTCTGGCGCTGGTATATAGGGCACGTGTTAGACATAAAAAGATACAAATAAACAAGAAAAACAGTTTCAATGCATTTCATAGATACATACATGTATGTGAAAGTACGGTACGTTGTAAAGATTTTAGGAAGAGCATCTTCGAACAATTTATTTTTATATATTTTAACAATGCTTTTAGTTCCATACATCATATG
Organism: Magallana gigas; assembly: GCF_902806645.1. Taxonomy (NCBI): domain Eukaryota; kingdom Metazoa; phylum Mollusca; class Bivalvia; order Ostreida; family Ostreidae; genus Magallana; species Magallana gigas. The sequence goes on along the minus strand of NC_047559.1, from coordinate 1,499,471 downwards.
TACTCATCATACCGGTAAACTTAATTTGGATTTGGATTTTCCAACATTTCTTATACCATACAATTTGGAGTCATATGTACTCATCATACCGGTAAACTTAATTTGGATTTGGATTTCCCAACATTTCTTATACCATACAATTTGGAGTACTTAATTATTTTAAGGTTAAATTTAAGAATAAATGTAAAGAACGTTTCTAAACTAAGGATCGCTCGATGCCGAAATAGTTTGGGCGTTGAGAAACACTTGCTCTTGACATCCTCCTCTCACGGAAAACAAAACATGGTACTATAAGATCTTAATAAAGCAAGGCATATCTTAATAAAGAACTTTTAATTTGATGTACTTTCACAAACATTACTGATTGATTTACTACATTCATGTATCTAGCAATCGTGTACAATTTTCATATTTTGAAAATGTTTTCTTAAGGGTGATATCAGACAGAAATCAGGTTTCGTATTAGATTTGAGTACTGATGCCCTGCGGTTTAAGTGTTTTGTTGCTCAAATTGACAAAAAAAAAAGGGTTTTCCTGTCGATGAGTTTTTGGTGCGTATAAAACGTACGTGTTTGCCATACCCAGTTTTTCTATAAGGAACTCCTAAATAATGAAACTTTGACATCTGTCTCCAAGTCAGACTACAGAATTGTATGCGATGGCAATTGACCAATTTTACTATTGTTAATTCAGGAATTTTACTTTCTGTTGGATTTAATTAGTTGCGTTTTCATTAGCTAGCTACTAAGTCAGAACAGCTGATCGCGATTCCAATATGCTGTGCCAAACTTAAATTTGAGAAAGAGCTTTATAAATTATTCATAAATGGTGCGGATTGCAACGCTGTTCTTTTAGTGTGGTGACGATTGTTGCTCTCCTTAAAACGCCTCAGAAGAGTATTAGTGCAAAAACACTCATACTGCTCGCTATATGACATAAATTAGTTAACTAAGCCTGTGAGTAGTGGTTAATTTTTCGTTTCACTTCACATTCCTTTGAAATAAATATAATATGTCTTAATCTTGTGTTAGAATACATGTGTATGTCATTTCGATGTAGAATTGTGATACATACAGCCATGTTTGTTATCAAATCTTTTGCATATAAAAAACTTTTTTGTTTCGACCGTATATACCTTCAAAGAGGGATATCTAAAAGAACCTATTTTTTGGTCCGAATGCATATATATCTCATGCGCGGATCTAGAGGGGGGGTCGGGGGGGTCCCGACCCCCCCTGGAAAATGAAAATTTATTAAATTTACATAGTAAAATTATCGCGAAAATATGCCTCGGACCCCCCCCCCCCCCCCCCCCCCCTGGCAAACACAATTATCCTTCAGACCCCCCCTGGAAAAATTTTCTGGATCCGCGCATGTATCTATTTAAATCACATACATGTATACACTGACATTTGTTCAAAATAAACACAGTAACACTAAAGCCTACTGCTTACCTTCAACGAAAGCCATCCGAGTCTTTTATTGTTTCAGATTAAGAACTGTATCAATATAATATCCTTGTGAACACGCAGCGAGAAGCTATTATAATAGCATTGTAATCCACACACGGGGGATTGTTTAATTCCGGAACTTGGATCACAATATATCACGGGACAAGTATTTTTGGGATTATCGTCTTTAATCATCTGGAAAATTTACTTTTTCGACTTATTTTTTTCCCTCATTTTATGTGTGCATACTTGAATAAGTAATGGATGGTCAAAGATTTTCAATGGAGAAAAGGATGTACCAAGGGGGGGACACATAGTCCGCAAATTCACCATCAAATCTTCCTACAATTTAAAGATATGAGTCGTTACGCTATAAAATATAGTTTACTGAGGGAAAAAATCCATTTACTTTGGGGTTTTTTTTAAATTTTGAATTGAAGGTCTTCTTTTAAAGGATCGAATCAATTCAGTTTAAAAATGGCCATGATTATCAAGCCCTCTTACGCAGTATACACGCTTTATCATCATCTCCAACTTTATTATAAAAATCGTCGCATACTGTGTTTCACACTTGATCAAATTATTTCAATATAAAGATATTACAGAAATATACATAATAAATTTGATTAAACTGTATTTTAACAATCGGTTAAATGAAATGGGAATCGAATAATTGTGAAGTCCCTGTGGTGTGGTTGTGTTGTTGTCACATTATCGCCCCTCTCACTGCATTTTGAAATCGAACACGTCCATGTAATATGTTGACTTTGGTTTGACCTTGATAGTCACGTGGTTTCCGGTGTGATCCGATTTTTGGCACCACCATTGCTCTGAAACATTATGCAAGTGGTCATTTTACCTTGACATATAACATACTGTGGTTTCATCAATATTCGTTGAAAACCAATTTTCGTGGATTTTGTTATTTAGTTGATTCACGAAATTAAATATTCATTGAAGTGCAATTTTTATTAACATATTGTATTGATAGGGTCATTGGCCACGAATTTACGTATCCTTGAAACTGTGATTTTCACTTTATCCACAAAAATTGATGCCCTTGAATATTATTGAAACCACAGTACCCAAGGTCAAGGTTATGATTCGGTAGAAAAACTCAATATGACCCATTTGGTATTAAATAGGGGGTACTTTCATACTTATATTCCATAAAGGTATTAGTTCTGATAATTTCAACATTGTTATACGAAACCATATATCATACATTGACCCCCCCCCCCTTCGAATTTGTATTTATATGGTGCACTGTTGAGACATACCCTGATTGGGTCCGTGTATGGGGGTCTCCTGTCCGTCCTTGACCTGGTAGAACTGGTACCCGTCATCGACGTAGGTGGGTCTGATACAGGCCGTGTAAGGGAGACCATCCCCGCCAAACGTCACCAACAGGTAGGGGTACGTGTAGTGCCATTCCACCCTCCCAGACCGGCAGGTGGGGTTAGTGGTCAGATCCACTTCCGAGTGACTGCCGGGAAATCATGCCGTTAGCTGTGGTTTTGACAGCAGTCGTTCACATAAGGTGAACAAAGCTGTCAGCTTGGATCGAGGAATGTGTTATTTTGTTAACTGACTACACGAGGTGATTTCCAAAGAGTTCAGAAATTTTATATAAAATCAGATCTCCGTTGTAATATAATTTTTTAAATTCAAAATCAGCTTGTATGATATGCGTGGTCTTTCAAGAACGTTTTATGTACAAAGAGAGATAACTCTGTTGATCTTAACCCACATTTATTATGTTGACCCTTGGACGGTCTTTATCAGGTTTAATATACTAGTATAATAATAGGTCAATTGTTTTCCCAATCAACATATTTATACGCCTGGTATGATACGCACTGCATGGTTATCTATAAGTTAATTTCTTTACTTTCATGTAGTATGTGTATAATTATTTAGATTGTTTAAAATTCTTCATATCTGAAGTATATATGCTTCACCTAAAGTTTTTTAATTTCATTATAATAAACAGTATAACATCGCAAACAAAATAAATGAATAAAAATAGAACAGTAGAATCTGTCAGAATTAGGATAACTTTTGTACACCCACCCCGAAAATGCGCTACCCACGGGCGTGGCATCAAAGTGGCAAGGATCACCAGACAGGAAACAATCATCGGGGGAGACCAAGGCCAGTAGGCAAACTAAGTAAGGACAGCCCCCAGCCATCACAGAACGTCCTGCTGCTTCATGTAATTAATGGCAGATAAGGAGACCAGATAGCACCGGTTATCTCCCGCTGAACGATAAAGTCGGTCGAAATAAATGTACAATTTCAAGCTGTATATGTTAAAAGCGAATTCCAGTAAACATAAAAAAATGAAAGTCTTATGATGTTATATCTTTGTGAATCGCTATACATGTATGTATGGCTGCATGATTGAAATTATGAAGGGAACTTTTAGAAGCTATTCCATCAGTATACTTTTTTGCGTACAGTGCATCATACAAAACGGACCGTGATGTCATAGTTAATTTTGATTAACTTGGTATTTTTTAAGGATCGATTTGTCAATGCTAATCATGCAGTGGTCTGATAGCCACGTGCTTCGATCTGTGACTTATAAACATTAAACGTTAGGTTAGGTAAAATAAACGTCAGGAGCAAATTCATAATTTTTTCAGGGGGGGGGGGGGGGGGTTACCGCAGCCCTAATTTTGTTTTTGGAGACACTTTTTTCGAAAAGCTCGTATACAGGAAAAGAAAAAAGTAACCCTAAAAAATCTAACATATTTATACATGTATATACATGTCTATATTTTCAGTTACGAACAAACAATATATATCATTAGACATGCATCATACGTCCGGGCCCCCTATGCTTTTACTGTTCATCAGTTAAGAATATAAATTTAACAACTTTACTACATTACTTAGATTTAGAACAAGCAATCATAAACTGCCAATTGAGACAGTCAGATGGAACAATGTACCTACATCTAACTGTAGAAATCAACGATTTTGTAATCTATGTAAAATAACGTTGGCGACGAATATATCACTATAGTATGATATGTCCGGAATTGAAATAATATAGAAAAGCTTATTTACCATCAATGCATTTTAGACGACCAAAATGCTTTCAATTTTTTGAATTATTTTCATGGAACAAATTAGCTGTTTTTAATAACTAATGTAAATTTATCAATATTATAAATAAGAGAGTCATCTCTACAGGTTGATGTGTACAGTATACACTCTTGCTTTTTGCATAATATTGTCTGTATTGTATATTTTCTCAATGTTGTTTTATACAATATGAGAATAAATAAAATAAAATGGAACAAATTAAATTCCACCATCCCTCTTAGATTACCGAGCGGGATTAATTAATTAATTAGATGACAACGGATGTAGTATTAAAAGAAACATTTCTAAAAATTTTGTTATATTTCTATACAATAGAGTTTTATTAAAAAAGAGATTAATACAGTAAAAAAAATTCCGTGTGCAAAGTTGTCATTCATTACTCTCATATGCAGAACAAAATGTAGTTCACACGAGTCTATTAAATATTTATTTAATTATCCATTTTCGAAATTTATCAATATTTTACTTATGAACTTTATTCTAATTAAACAAACCAATTTATTTATTTATTTATTTATTTATTTATTTATTTATTTATTTATTTATTTATTTATTTATTTATTTATTTATTCTATTCTATTCTATTTATTCGATTATACGTTTTGTTTGATATATTAATTATTCAGTTTTGTATATCTTGTTCCTTTTTTGATTTATTAAAACGGTAAATATCATTTTAATTTTTTTTTTGGACGCACCTGTTCACACACTATGCAAAGGGCAGTTACTCTTACCGGATATAGGCGTCGCGTCGCGATTGAAGCGCCCTCTTTGGCTCTAGTCATAGTTGTGAACATTGCTCAAAATTACAAAGTCAAAGTGAATTTACGAAGCCTTTGAGGGCACAATTTACAGATAATCTGTAAACATATAATGCCAATATGTTTCCGATAGCGCCAGGTATGTTGCATATTGCTTGTTTGACTGGAAACTGTTCGGAATGCACGGCTTGGTTCGTCAGAGTTCGTGTGAGAACGCCATATTTGATATCACTAACCTGTTCCCCAAACATTCCTTTAGACCTACTGTTTAAAACAGATTATTAGATAGAAATCATTTAGCGATAATGTTAGGATATCAGTCCTGAGGATATTTTAGCCAATGGTCGTGTAAGGCGAACAGTTTGGGATAGTAGTTTCCATTACACCTTTTTATTTTGTCTTTCATGTGGGTTAATAGAATGAGAAAGTCTTTGATAAATGCTGTAAAATTTATTCACGGCACAAAATACCCCATGAAAGGCAAGGTGAAATGTCATTGAAACTGAGAAATTAAAAAACAAATGTATTGGGGTTTTTAAGATTCAAAATTGTTCTCCTGAAGGAGATATTTTATCACGTTATTTATAGTTTGTTTAGACTTGTTGGATAGATTATCTTAAAGGCTACTTGTGAATAAAAATTTTTTGATCATTCAGAAATTCCTGGGGTACATACATCTTCATACAAATAATGGAGAGATGTAGCTCGTTAAGACAGACTTGAGAATAAAGCGTATTAACCGAATGTGTTTCAAAAAATGAAGTGTTACAGTCTCAGTTTCCTATTGTGGTATAACAACCCAAGTGTTGACATTAACTTTCAGATATATTTACTAACTTTTGTAATGTTTTGTGAAAATGAAAGATGAAATTAATTGCTTTTAGAAGGATAATTTTGGAGAAGTGATTTAAATACATATTTGTATATGTTACAATGTATTTTATAGAATGGTATAATAGCCAGTCTGTGATTAGTAATTTATTTGCTTTTTTAATTTCAAATGACTGGGTATAATTGAATTAAAATATCACCCAGAGAGTAACGCTTACTAAGGCTGCATTATAATGTCTCATTCAAATTGCTATGCATTTTTTTAAAGAACTGAATAATGCATTTCTCAATGCCATTTAGAATGAATTCTAATTTATGCTATCAATTGTTTTTCATTTACTGTAAACAGTTTCTACCTTAGGTTCAACTGCATGAAAAAAAGAAAACAAAACAACATTTCTTACAGCTCCTGTATATAAACTTTATCTCTCTGATGTTTAGCTATTTAATTAGCGTAGTTGTCAATGTAATAACTCCATGTTGTGTGTTCCTCAGCTGTAGTGTCACTAACAATTTGCTATTGAATTATTCACACAGGTATCACAAGCATACTGCACAACCAGCAGCTTAACGGTATGTAATACTAACCACAACTAACCAGAACTGTATTTACCTCCCATAGAACTGTAATAACCACCCATAGAACTGTAATAACCACCCATAGGACTGTAATAAACACCCATAGGACTGTAGTAACCTCCCATAGGACTGTAATAACCACCCATAAAACTGTAGTAACCACCACAGAACTGTAATAACCACCACAGAACTGTATTAACCTCCCACAAATGTAACCTTTACAGTCGTCACAAAAACTCAGTGGTTTGAAGACCACGGCCACATAATTTTAGGGTCGGGTTAGTGGAATTTAAAAATAAAGAAGTCTGATGGGCTTGTAGATATTTTAAATTCAAACGCCGAAAACGATTTGTAATCAATTCTGAATAACAAATTCCTTTTGAACTTTTTAATGTTGCACATATGGACATATGGGAGCAAGTAATTTTTTTTTAGGGCAAGTGTATTTGACAGATCACTGGTTCTACTGGCCTGCTAGTTTGAAAAGTTTTCGTGAAGACTGGCCCTTATCATGATTCATATCAGGACTGTAATAATGGCTTAACTTTAATCAGAGTTATTAACTATTTAATTACCAAAGCTGTCATAAAGTGTAGGTCTTGTATGCAAAGCTGGGACAAATATTTTTCTGGATCCAATCCGTAGATTTATGGAAAACTAAAAAAACTGATCAACGCTATTAGCTGAGTATACCATGTATACATGAACAGAAATAGGAAAGTTTTGAAAAAATACTTGTGTTCTAGACTACTTGCACCAGCTAAAGATCAGAAAGCTTGTTTATGAATGTGTTATCTCTCAAAGATCAGATAGAAACTTGCAAAAATTGGCTGCAAAGTGAACAATTATTTGTATGGGTCAATGAAAATAAATTTTGATAGAGTAAGAGTTCAAATTTATTAAAATATAAAGGGAGGTATTGTTGACACCCTGAAATGAAATTTAAAATTCCACAGAGAAAAATGGGGTAAATATTAGATCAAGAAAGCGGACAAAAGAGCAAACGAAAGAAAAATACCGTATGTAGCATATCACTTATGACTTATTGAATTCTTAAAATGCATTGTCTGAATCATGCTATTTGAAATTGTCAGACTCATAATTATGCAACAAAACAGTGAATATTACAGCATTTGGTTACACAGACTGTTTGGTCTGACAAGATGTTTTAAACTGTTTGACCAATTTCATGTCTGATTCTCTTCAAAAAATTTCAGCAGCTTGAAATCATTAATACATTTATCAGATGTATTTTGATACTGATTATGACTGCCACCAGAATGATAACACTTTTATTAGTTGTTAACTGAGAAATTCAATGCTGTGATTAAGACATAACTAGATTCTATCTGTGAAAAGAATTGTATCATTATCACATTTGTAATAATTATTGCTTCTTTAACAATATCTGTATCTATAATAGGAATTGTGATGCAATAACATGTACACATTTTATTAGATGCAAATTTTAATACTTGTAATAATGATATAGTACTCATAAAAACTGCAATACTAACTAGATATATAATGCAACCAGATTTAATACAATTTTCATCAGCAATAATAATAGACATGCATTTATCATCATATTCCCAGTAGAAGTTGATTGCACAAATCTGAATCTCTGTACTGCATAGATTATGAACAATAGCAAAACAAAACACTGATCTAGATATATATATATATATATAGTGCTGGCTGTCACTGATAAAGTGTGATTTGGTTATGTGCTATCTGTGGAGTGAGGATTTATACAGAATAACGTGATGGGCTGGGGATGTAATGAGTAAGGTATTACAGTCAGTTCTGCAATGATATAGATTACAATGTGCAAATATACATCGGGTGTTCTTGGTTAACAAGGGTGCTTATTGTTAATCAGAACAGGTAGATTTAGATTTATCCCTAAATTCATGAAATTACAAATGTTTTTGAAACAAATTATTTTGATATTATTAAGGTAATTTGAGAAAATGAAAACTTATTGTAAATCATACTTCATTTTATTTCTATGTATGCTGTTAAAAATAATCGTGCGGAGACATGCTCTGAATACCTGTATTAAAACTTCATGATATATCAATTTCCAAATTTTTTTGGAAAAATTGCAGATGTTGAATTATTTTGTGTTTGCCTGATTACATAATAAGCATCACATCAATGATGAAACTTTATACATGTACCAGGATGATGTCCAACATAGGTTGATAAGGTGAAAAGAAATGCAGTGTTTCAGGATTATTTTTTTTGGGGGGGGGGGGGGGGGGGGGGAAAGATGAATGACTTTTTTACCACTGAGCCATGGGGTTTCTATCACCTCAAGTGTTAGGGGAGTTATATTAGGCCTCTGCGTCTATGACACAGTGTAGATTGTTTTCCCTGCAGCCCCTGAGTTGTATCCTGATTTCACCAGAGAGAATTTCAGAGCATTCCAATATTTGATCAAGATTAATTAATGATGAGCCCCATCCTCTAACACATTTAGAATTGTAATGATTTTAGTGAAACAACTAGGTCTGTGTTTACTGATGTCTAAATATATTGACTCCAACATTCATAATATTGACTCCAACATTCATAATATTGACCCCAATATTCATAATATTAGGAAAATAGTGTACAAAATACAGACTCCCAAAACCTGCATCAAAATGGGCTTTTTCCTGTAGAGTTCTGTAAGAGCAGGGCCGTAAAGCTCTGTTACCCTGGCATTCTAACATACTGGTGTTCTTAACAAGAGCTAAAATCAAGGTGTATTGAAATCATAAAATTCTCATGTTTAAAGTATAGATCGCATTTGGTGAGTAATGATCATTTGCTTTTTTTAGGTGATAAATAATTTGAAGTGAACATCAGGCTTAAGATAAATTATCGCTGTAAAGCAGTGTGGGGATTGATCAATACTCATGACTGTGACAACTGTCTGCGTGAACCAGACTGTCTGCATGGTCAATCAATAGAACTCTCTGGAGTCTGAGGGGGCGGAGCAGGTGTGGGGGAGGGGTAGAGTTACAGGAAATATGTCACATCACAGGATGAGTCTGTTGTAATTAATGAAGTCATTGTGCTGGAGAACGCAGTTCTGTTTGTTTACAGAATGATTATTTGTTTAATTTTGAACATTTTTAATTAGAGATAGCTTGTGTTTTAGAACATTTCTGGTGCTTTAGTTTAATAAACAAATCAGCTCCATCAAGTGGTTGACTTAAGGCATGAACACTCACAGTAAGTCTCATAATCAACGTTAGTTTGATGTAGGATGAAGATGCCACAGATCAAAGTTTGTAATACCTGTGCAGTGTTATGTTCGTGTAACACCTGTAATTAACATCTTACCTGTGTGTGTGTTTTTCAGGTGGACAGACCCCCTTCTCACCTTTCCCTGCTATGCAGGAAGGTACGTCCTATTTCTTTTTCTCTCTTTTCATAAAGATAATACAAATAATTCCAGTGATTTTATTCATCATCAATTTTATATTTTACCGGTACATAATTTTGAACATATTTTCTAGTCTTGCTGGTATTCAATTTGTAATGAAAAGTCTTTTGGTTACATGTATTGAAGTAATACAATTTTGAATTATTTCAGTGCTTTATCACTGCTTATCATTCTGCTTACTGAGTTTATGATTTATATTTCTTGTGCACAATATTACAAAAATAATCATCATGATCAGAGTAGTTCTAATGATAACAAATGTCATTCTTCAGGTCAGTCGTCCATTCCATTCTCAACATTTCCAACAGAAGGTAAGCTGAGGGACAAGGTTTTTGATATAGGTTTTTCTGTTTTTTTTAAACTTCCAAATTTTGTGATAGAAGTTAATTGGTTGATAATAGCATTAATAGACTCTTGTGATTGGGGTTGGTTGGGTTAACATCTTGAACATGTTTCTACTTGACTTTGTGATAGTCGGTTTTACAGTGCCATTGTCTCTTTACAGGTCAATCTTCAGGCCTGCCGTTCACATCTTTCCCAACAGATGGTAGGTGGTCCATGCACAGAGTGGTGACCCCCACACCACCACAAGTGTCTCCCCCTAGTGATTGTGGCTCGGGGGTCGTAACAAAGTTGTAGATAATGAAGACTTGCTGATCTTTGCTCTCTCTATCTGATGATAAGGCAGACTTGAATACATTTTATCTCTTTATTATCTGTCAAATTTGTGCAGTTTACCAGATATTTGTGTCTATTTTTAGGCCAGACTTCGATTCCGTTTTCGGTATTCCCACCCGTTCAGCCACCGGAGGGAGGATTTGCCTGTAAGTTATGAACAATGGCACAGATATACCAATCTCTACCTTAGATTTTGGGGCTTTCCAAAATTACCACTTGTTCAGCCTGAAATATCACAGATTAAAGAAAGTGGTTGATAAATCAAAATTGTTGCATATAGATGAGACTCATAAAGAAGAAAAATATAAACCCAGAGCTTTGTGTTATTATTTCTCTAGCTCTGGCTTTGAAATTGTCTACCTGTATAAATCCAGTAAATTGTATACAAGAAGTATTAGCTTTGTTTTGATTGACAGTCCCCATGATAACCGATGTTTTGTTTTGATTGATAGTCCCCCCTCCTCAGCCCCCACCTGGCCCGCCTTCAGGACCACCCAAGCCACCAGGACCTCCCGGTCCTCCCAAACCATCGGACTTTATATGTCCGCCCCGTCCCAACTACGGGACGGAGGGCAAACCAATCCTACTGCGTGCCAATCATTTCCAAGTGCGTATTCCCAAGGGAGTTCTTCACCACTACGATATTTCAATAGTGCCTGACAAATGTCCACGAAGAGTCAACAGGTTAGTGTTCTGTAGTACAGCTCAGCTTCTTTCACAGTGTTAAACATTCTAGTGTGGATTTTTCAGTCTGTGTCTAATTTCAGCACCTTTGATGTGTAAAAGCTAATCATTGTTTGAAGTGCTTAAAGGAGAGAGATGAACTAATGAGGACCCCTGGTATCAATGCAGTACTAATGTAAAAATGTGTATTGTTTTAACAGGGAGATTATTGAGACAATGGTAACTGCTTATAGCCAGAAAATCTTCTCAGGGCAGAAACCGGTGTTTGATGGACGCAAAAACCTCTACAGTCGCGAGCCTCTTCCCATTGGTCGAGAAAAGGTCAGTTGAAAGGTCTTGAAATAATATAGAAAATGCTTTTTAAGTGTATACTTACGGGGGAAGGGAATATGACAATTGATTAGTAGAATTTATGTGAATTTACTTTTGGTGATAATGGAATCATATTGATTAAATACCAAATTTGAAAATTTGATACAGTGTGATTTGTAAAGTACTTTTTAAGTCATTGTGTATACTTGTACATGGTCATTAATCACATCTATAGTTAAGTTGTACGTTAATGAGGCTAACTGACTATATCGTTACATCAAAGTGTTTTGGGATATGTATATTAATAGTTGATACATTTGATATAATGGCATTAACTACTGTACAACCATGGCTTGTTAAGTTTTTCAGTGATTTTTTCATTGCTAATTAAATTCCAAATTTTGGCCTTTTGCCCCTGAAATAATGTCACTTAACTTTTTCGCAATTGTCTAATAATCCCCCCCCCCCCCCCCCTAAAAAAAACCCACAAAAACATAAAACCCAGAGAATTGATAATTTTTTTGAAGAGTAAAGGAGAATAACACTGAAAAAAGCTGTATCCAAATATACAGAAGACGAAGTTAAAACAAATCACTTTAATTTACTGTATAGTTTATCTATGTATATAAAGTAAGACTACCTTTAGTGATTTGTCACTTCAATGATCTTTTCCAATAAAAAAACAGAAAAAAATTCCTACTTTTGGTATCTTATAGAATAATGTAATATCACTCATGGATTTCATTCACAATATGTTAATAATTTATGTTGATTTTATTTACAATATGTGAACAGCTATAATAATATTATATATAGTGTTGACATCAGTTATGACATAATACATACGTAAGTTTTCTGTACAACACACTCATCACATGATTAGTAGCAACACATACACATTGCAAAAGATTGTATACTGTCGTATCATTAATATTCAAGGGTATCAATTTTCGTGGATAAAGTAAACATCACAGTTTCAGGGGTACGTAAATTGGGGCTAATGACCCTATCAATAGAAAATATTAGTAGAAATTGCAGTTCAATGAATATTAAATTTCAAGGATAAACTTAACAATGAAATCAACGAAAATTGGTATTCAATGAATATTGATGAAACCACAGTATGTACAGAAATTGCTACACAAATGTTGATAACTTGTAACAGTCAGACCTGAACAATGGATTAATCAAAATAGAAAAAACAGTAGTGAACACGAGAGCAAATAGCACGGTATCAGTTGAGTATATCCTGCTGTGTTTGACCTGCTTTGGTTCCTGTATTAGGTTGACCTTGAGGTGACCTTGCCTGGTGAGGGTAAGGACCGTGTGTTCAAGGTCGGCATCAAATGGGTGACCCAGGTCAGTCTGTATGCCCTAGAGGAGGCGTTAGAGGGCAGGGCTCAGCAGATTTCCTACGAGTCGATTCAGGCTCTGGACGTAATAATGCGACACCTGCCCAGCATGATGTAAGTACAGAGGGCCGATGCACCGTGACCCTGATGTAGTGGGATGTAGGTCACTAACCCCGCTCCCTCACGGACAAACGGTCACACCCCAGAGGTGAAGACCAAGTCTGAGGGGAGGATCGTCCAAGACAACAAAGAAGCAGCCAGTCAAAACAGCTTTCTTCAGTGAATTAAAAACTTTACTGAAATTTAATTAATAGAATGAAATGAGCTTAATCAAACATAGTAAAGACGAGTGTGTGTGAGAGAATCTAGAGTTGGCTGGCTGCTATTTTGTTGTGTGGAGTTTTAGACACACTACCTACTGTATAAGCTGTGGAGAGCTGGCTCCAAGACCATACACTGAGAACAGACTCGAGTCAAATAAAATTTCAAGATTTTTAAGTATCTTGGTTTGTTTTTTTTTTTTTACAAAAATGGTTTGCAAAGTTCTTAAGCTTGTAGAAATTTTATTCAATAGAATTACTAAAAGAAAAAAGAAACTTTGCTTTATTTTCTATTGTCAAAAAAGTTATATTTGAAATTTTTGACTTTTGTCTCTCTTGAGTTTAGTATGGTCTTGAGTGCTGGTCAGTAGCTGGGCTTGGTCAGTAACCTCTGTCTCTACCCTGTCTGTCCTTCTCTCTGTCACTAGGTGGAGCTGGAAGTTACTCTCCCGGGGGAGGGCAAGGACCGCGTCTTTAACATAACAATGAAATGGGTCCAGCAGATCAGCCTGTTTGGGCTGGAGGAAGCACTGCAGGGCCACACCCGGGAGATTCCCCAGGACGCAATCACCGCCGTCGATATTATCATGCGTCACTTGCCAAGTATGACGTGAGTATTCCCGGCCATGTGTTGTTAGGCTGATCGCTGATTGATTCTGATGTAGCTTTGGGAGTTACTTAGATGCTATGAATTTTATATCGGTTGGGGAAGGGTTGGGATTAGTGTACGGGTTTTTTGAAAAAGGGGGGGGGGGGGCTTGAACTGTTGTATTTTAGCTATGGGAGAGAATACTTCCTCTGTAGCTTTTCTGAAGCGTAAAAGTGTCACTCTATGTACTATAATTGTTAATGGAAACAATTTCTGTAGTGAGCTAGAACTTACTTAGATGGAAAATTCACTTGATTTAGAAGTAGGTGTTTGGTTAAAGTGGTCTAGAATTAGAGAAGGATTTACTCTGTGTGTATTCTTATCTGTAGAACAGATGCACTAACACACTAACAGCTGCACACTCATAGTATCTTATATCAGCACCAAGGGACTGATAATCTTGATAATGATACGAAAAATGTCTGTGTGGAAAATCTGCAATGAACTGTCAAAAATTTTCAAATTTCAAAAAGCATTTTTAAATAACTTATTATCGAGGTTTGTTGAAGATTCATTTATTATTGTTATGAATAGACAAAATGGTTATTACAATCTAAGTGTTAAAGATGAATTAAACCAATCACAACTAGTAATTTTCTGTATGTCATTTGTATCACCGATTCAATAAGTCTATGATAAATATGACCAGCCTGTCTTCTCTGTGAGTGTGGGTGGTATCACTAATTGACCAGGAACAACCTGCTCTGTTCCTGTAGGAATAAGAGGATTAGTGAGGGCTCCTGATTATATCCCGGTAATGAGTACTGACAATGATGCAGGGACCAACCCTAGTCACTGTCAAAGTTTATAGTAAGCGGTATTGGGGGATATAACAGGATCAAACTCTGTTACATTTTTTTTATGTAATTTTATGGTTTATTTGAGCAACAAAACAAAGCCCTGAATAATACTTCCTGATCTGTAGCAGGCTCTAAGCTGTTGGTAATTAGATTAGGGTGGAAAGATGTGTACTATTTCAGTAGCTAAACCCAATATACATGAACAGTAGATGTACTAGTAATTTTTTGTAAAAAGACAATTGTTATTAATCTGAAGGTTTATTTTACATTAAAACTTTGAAAGGTTCTTAAAAGTTGTAAATAATAAACATGATAAAGAAGAAAATAATGCAGGTGTGGAGTAACAAATTATTACCTATTACAGGTGTGGAGTAACAAATTATTACCTATTACATCTTAAGCTGTATTTTTCATTGAATTGCTTTAAGAGACCATGTGTACTGACACTGCATTGATTTGATGTTTTGATGTTGACAGATACACTCCTGTGGGACGTTCATTCTTCTCCCCACCGGAGGGGTACGACCACCCCCTGGGAGGGGGCAGGGAGGTGTGGTTCGGCTTCCATCAGAGTGTGAGGCCCTCCCACTGGAAAATGATGCTCAACATTGACGGTAAGGGAGTCGTGGTGGTCGGAGGTTGATGGAGGCTGGGTGGTCGATAAATGAACCTGTAAAATTTCATATATCAATATATTATAAATTATTATTTAGTAAAGAAAAATTCCATATATTTTTGCTTTGAAATTTTCTACATCTTTATGCAAAACTACTTGAGGAGATAAATTTAGTCTAAAAATGGCCAGATCCATAGATCCTCTTAATGTCAGTTTTACATTGTAACATTTTGTAAACTTGAACTGTTCCATCACTTTTAAAATGGCATTATTCATCAATTCTGAGGATGAAGGTAACTGATGATGTCTGATTGGTTTCAGTATCTGCCACTGCCTTTTACAAAGCGCAGCCTGTGATAGAGTTCATGTGTGAAGTGTTGGATATCAAAGACGTCAACGAACAGAAACGCCCCCTCACCGATTCTCAGAGGGTCAAATTTACGAAGGAAATCAGAGGTATGGTCCCCACCACCCTCACCCACACAAAACAAATGTTTACCATCAAAATTTTTTGTATACAAAGTTAGAACTAAAAATGAGCAAACAGACCAAATTTCGAAGTACATTTTAAATAATTTATCTTGAAGGCAAGATGACTTTATCAGTAACTCATAATAACAATTATATTAAGTATGTTCTTAACATGTTTGTAAGTTAGAGAGTTTGGTGTTAGAGTTATCAATGACTTTTCAGCATGTTCAGTGGGGTTGTTTTCATTCATATGTAAATTGTTTATTTGTTTGTGTAGGACTGGAGGTACAGGTCATGTTTTTAAGTTCAGAAGTTTGGGAATCAGTTATTGATGACTTTTCAGCATGTTCAGTGGGAATGATTTTATTCATACATGTATGTTAATTGTTTGTTTGTTTGTTTGTGTAGGACTCAAGGTAGAGATCACTCACTGTGGAACCATGAGACGTAAATATCGCGTGTGTAACGTGACTCGACGACCCGCCCAGACACAGTCGTAAGTATCTGTCAGTCCGGCACACAGCAATACAAACATAAAGTTACAAACAATCTACCAGTTTTGCAAAAGAGATCTGCTTTTCTGTTCAGTTTTTACATGATCAAACATTTGATTTGATGAAGAGAGTTCTAATATGTAATGTAAAAATTTTACATAAAGATAAATCCTGGCATCTATTCATGTAACTTTGTGTTGTGTTCAGGTTTCCCCTGCAGCTGGACTCGGGACAGACCGTGGAGTGTACCGTGGCCCGCTACTTCCTGGAGCGATACAAAATGAAGCTACAGTAAGTAGAGACAAACAACAGTCTGTAAAGTCTAGATAAGGTAGATATTGTATGATTCCTAGGGAAATAGCAGAGGTCAGATTCAGAGATGGCCATTCAAGTCCCACAGCAGTGCTCAGTTACACCTGAGCTATTAGAAGATAGTATCCTTCCAGTTATAAATTGGTTATTCCTGTAAACACTTGTTTTTTTGCCATGTTTGCAGATACCCTCACTTGCCATGCTTACAAGTCGGCCAGGAACAGAAGCACACCTATCTTCCTCTGGAGGTCAGTAGATACATGTAGATATATGTCCACGTCCCGTGTACATGTCAAACAGGTGCACAACATGATGTGCAGTAATTTAACAAGCTTTTCCAGATCAGTTGATTGGATAGTGTAGTATGGCAAAACCTATTTTAATGATTAATTAAATTGTACCGCTTTATAATTGAAGTCCTAGTTGTAAAAGCTATGTTGTTCTATAAATATATATGTATATATACATGAATATCTGTTGTTTTACAGGTGTGTAATGTGAATATGTTTGTTGTTTTACAGGTGTGTAACGTGGTGGGCGGCCAGAGGTGTATCAAGAAGCTGACCGACATGCAGACCTCCACCATGATCAAGGTTTCTCAAATAAGTGACCCCCCCACCTACAGCAGACCACATGTCCCACCCAGTGCTCTCCCCTTGCTATTCCATTTACTGATCTCAGTGGTCTCCCCCTGCTGTTTCCATAACTGTTCTGAGTGATCTCCCCTTATGGTTCAATCATTGATTTCAGTAGACTCACATGTTTACATCATTGATTTCAGTAGACTCACATGTTTACATCATTGATTTCAGTAGACTCACATGTTTACATCTGATCCTAGAAATCTACCCTTACTACCCTGGTATTTCAATTTTTCTGTCTAGAATTTTCTGACCAACTTAGTTTTTCAATAGCAAGAATCTCTCTCAGCCGTTTCACTTTCGACAGGAGCTTTGGATTTCTCTGATTTACAAGTTGTGTAGGAGGTGCTAACCAGAAGTTGTGATTTTGTTGTGAACAGACAAAACACATTGTCCTTGTTTCTAGTTATACATGTTGCTCTCTAGCTTATAAAAGATGAGTTGTACATTGTAATCTCAAAAAGTTGCTCAGAGTATTAGGATCTTCTGTGATAAATAAAAGAAAGAAGGAAAAATTAAGTTAAGAGTGTGTGTTGATAAAAGTTTAGCAACTGTTATGAGAGGAATTTTTTTCAAGTGCATCATAAATATGAAGAATTATTTCAGTATTCCTAACCTGTATAAGAACAAGAGTGAACCTTGATTCCTTCCCCATTGCTGACTTCTCACCTTTACTTAAGACCTTTGAAGTCTTTTCCTAGGTCAAGTATGAGTGAATTATATTGAAATCAGTGTAGGTATGTGTACTTTGTTAGTATTTCAAAGGAAAGAAAGTCTGCCATTTTAACTAGTGGACTTTTGTAAACAAGTGTTTAATTCTGTCTGTCTGCATGGGGCAGGATTACTTGCAGCCTAAGAATTAGGTCAGTTTTGTTGTTGCTGGTATAGTTTCTGGACACACAATGCTGTGTTTGCTGTATGTCTGCCATTGTCTGGTGTTGTTGTATAGTTTCTGGACACACAATTCTGTGTGTGTTTGCTGTATGTAGGAGAGACTTACTTGAGCTGCTCTTGTTCTCAAGGATCTGGTAAAACTTAGAGTTTTCTAGCTAGAAGTGCCTAGAATGTGGTGGAATCAAGGGGTGTTATGTGGTGTTTAAGCACTGTTGAGTGGTTTTCTAGTGGTGGTTTGCCAGACATTGGCTAGTTTTTCATAAGGTTAGATATGACATTGGCCTGATGGTTTCAGTTGGAGGAAGCTGTGATGATGCTAGACCCAGTAGATAAAGTTGAAACTAAATAAGCTTTGCTTTTAGGCTTAAAAAGTGAACAAATCTGCATAAATTGTGTGTGCGTACATGCATTAATCTAAATCATAGTTTTCTTGCTGGCCTGCTAAACATTAAATGTTATTAGATTGCTGTAATTTGTTCTTAATGGTAAATTAATGATGATGTTATTTTTCAAACCAAATTATTTTTCTGTAACTGTCAAATTGTCATTAATATAATAAATCATTAACTATATGTATATATGTAGGTCAACTCTTTAATGACCACTTTGTTCGTTTCTTTGTTTGTAGGCCACAGCCCGATCTGCCCCGGACAGAGAGAGAGAAATCAACAACCTTGTAAGTTTGTTCTTTACTTGTTGTGTTCAAAGGCCTGTATCAAATTCAGGAGAAAGAATTCACTTCAAATCTGGTTATAGAATCAACGAGGAATTTAAACATGTACTTACGTAAAGTTGGCTTGAAAAGATAAAAAGGATGCAATGTGTAGGAAAATCTATGAGGGGAATTCTCATTTAGTTCTCCTAACCATCTCGTGTAATATAAATTTGGTTATAACTTTTTGGCATCAATGTTTTTATTCGCCTTATATAAATGTGTTGACTATGATGTCTGTGGCTGTACTGTTAAATCTAGGTACAAAAAGCCGACTTCAACAAAGACCCCTACCTACAAACATTTGGTATAAACGTCTCGTATCAAATGACAGATGTGAGGGGGCGTGTTCTGGCCCCTCCCAGGATAGAGTACGGAGGCAGGGTAGGGCCGAGTGGTGAATTCCCGGCGAATGATCTGACTTGGCTCTATTGTTTTGTTGTTGAACACCTGGATGTGTGATGAGAGAGCCTCAAAGGCTTAACAAAAAATGAGATTTTTATGTGATGATGAGAAAAGATTACTAAAGACACCACTGATCTATACTTTAAATCATTAATTTATCTCTGAGGCTCTCTTGCATTGAGTATTTGTGTGTGAAGTGTTTACCTGTGTTCACCTACTTGTGTGTAAGCTTACCTATGAATGCATATTTGCTCTCTAGGTGAGGAAAGCCAACTTCAACGCTGATCCATTTCTACAAACATTTGGAATAAACATCAACCCAATGATGTGTGACCTCCAGGGCAGAGTTCTTCATCCTCCCAAAATCCTGTATGGAGGAAGGGTAAGACTACACTCCTAGCTAGAACAATCCCAAAATCGTGTAAGGAGGGAGAGATAGACCACTCCTAGCTGAAGCACTCCCAACGTTCTCCACAGTGGAAGGATATGACTTCACTCCAAGCTAGAAATCCCCATGCTCTGAAACATGTAGCATGGACATAGCGTGTCTGTCCTATTGCCCCATATTTTTGTTGATTTCATGGCTTTAGCATGATACTGTGGTTTCATTAATATTCAAGGGTATCAATTTTCGTGGATAAAGTAAAAATCACAGTTTGAAGAATATGTAAATTCGTGGCCAATGACCCCATCAATACAAAATGTTAATAGTAATTGCACTTCAATGAACACTTAATTTCATGGAACAACTTGATAGTGAAATCCATGAAAATTGGTATTCAATGAATATTGATGAAACCACAGTAACAGATTGTCTCTAAAATTTTATTTTAGCTTCAACTGCTGTGAACATTAAAATTAAGCATGATTTTGATGTTTAATTGCTAAATCAAAAGATATTACTTTGTAACAGTAATAGCTTAATTTTTAAAGAGTTCTACATATTTTTCTTCAAATGTAGTTATTTACAGAAAATAAAAATGCAACCATTTGACATTTAGACCAAAGCCCAGGCAGTGCCAAACCAAGGTGTCTGGGACATGAGGGGCAAGCAGTTCTACTCGGGGACGGAGATCAGGGTGTGGGCCATCGCTTGTTTCGCCCCCCAGAGGACGGTCAGGGAGGACGCTCTCAGGTAAAGCAAGCTACACAACATGTTTTGATTGGACAAGAAATTAATGTTTAATTCTCGGGCAATGCCACATCATGTCAGATGCTGCTGTATTGTTTTATTCGTTTGCCATTTTGTAAAGGGAAATAACTCATTTTTTCAAATTTAAATGAAAATATAAAAATTGAGTTATTCATTAAATGTCAGCTGTATTTGAAAATCTTGTCATAAATATAAAGTACAAGTCTGCAGCATGATGTAAAGAATTGATAGTCAAGTAATATTTCTATATCTGTATTTTTTCTTTGTAGAAACTTCACCCAGCAGCTACAAAGGATCTCGAACGACGCTGGGATGCCCATTCTAGGCCAGCCTTGTTTCTGTAAATACGCCACAGGCCCTGATCAGGTGGAGCCCATGTTCCGATATCTCAAGAACACTTACCAAGGCCTCCAGCTCATCGTCGTTGTACTGCCGGGAAAAACACCTGTATATGGTATGTCAGGAGTCATCAACCAAGGGTCAAGTTTCGTCCATAATGTCAAATATAAGTCTTGTACAACTTAGAAATATACAATCAGTTCCTGTTAACGTGTATAGTGTTTCTCATACATTAATTTTGTATTACAGCTGAGGTGAAGCGTGTGGGTGACATTTTATTTGGATTAGCCACACAATGTGTTCAAGCCAAAAACGTGAACAAAACGACCCCCCAGACCCTGTCCAATCTCTGCCTCAAGATCAACGTCAAGCTGGGCGGTATCAACAACATCCTTCTGCCAAGTATTCGGTGAGTAGAACCCACGGCCATTATGTTTTGATTTGTCCCTTTGTCAAAAAATATGTCAAAAGAACATTATACAAGAGATACAAGAGTAATAAAAAAATGAAATTACAAATGTACGTGTAAATTTCCAAAGGAGAACTTTAAGTTTATGACAATTTTTGAAGTACCTTTTTGGAAGAATTTTATTGTTTCTTCTGTATTCATGAACATGTACATGTATGTAATTAAGTTGGTGAAGAGTGATAGAAATGATTACATGACGTGAGATTGAAGCCCGTGACTGCTGTATTTTGTGTGATGTTATTTTGTTTTCGTGTGTGCCACACACTCCATGGACTAGTTGTTTTACAGTCCCAAGGTTTTTCGGGAACCTGTCATTTTTCTGGGTGCTAACGTGACCCACCCCCCGGCTGGTGACAAATTGAAGCCCTCCATCGCTGCTGTAAGTCTGCGTCACTGATAGTCACAACAACAGCCTTCTCTTATCGCCGCCAATGCCACCCCTTGTGTTGTTTCCTGAAAAATGTCATGATAAAAAAAAATCTTTAATAAAAATAAAATATTAATATTTAAATGTATTCTTAAATTTTGAGTCTTTGATATGGACAGCCTCTATGTATGCAAAAGATTATAGTAAAATTCAATTTTTTTGGGGGGGGTGCTTGAAATATTGAATTTGACTGGCTCGGTGAACAACAGTTGGTGTGATTGGCTTTAGCTCTTTGATGCATGATCAGCATTTGACCAGTCACCATGGCAGCCTGCATCACCTGACTGATTTTGAGCTTTCCTCTGACTCCCTTATTTTCAAAAAAATCCTCTGCAATGTTTTTTTTTAGTTTTTGGATCTGCTGCAATGTTGTTTTTTTTTACCCATGAAAAATTTATTTATAAATGAATCCAGACAATAGCTAAGAAATCTTTTGGAGCAAGTCATTGAGTTCCATTGAAAGAAGGGGAATGGATGTCTGGACTTCTTTATTTGAGAAGCCAAGTTTTGTCCAGTGGGGATAAACTGGTCCCCAGTCTCTTGAGATGGACTGGTTCCGGTCCTCCCTGGACAGACTGGGTACCGTTGAGGTTGGACCAGCGGTGTTGTCTGAGTTACGCATGCTGCTAGTCTCTGGCTTGAGCGCTCCCTCTGTAGAGTGTGCACGTTCTATCACGCCTCCTTGTCTTTACAGTCCCTCCATATTTAGAGAGCCCGTCATATTCCTGGGTGCTGATGTGACTCATCCCCCCGCAGGAGATGCCAGTAAACCATCCATAGCTGCAGTAAGTGGATTTGATTTACTGCACATTTAACTGTCCACTGACCCCCACGTTGCGGGTACTGTACATGTAGCCCTGTAGAACACCCTGTCCTGTAGAACTCTCGCGGGCTGTTGTTTGATAACTGTTGTAAGTTAACTGTAGATAGAGACCGTTTACTGTTGTAAGATAACTGTTGCACTAGAGAAGTGGATATGTAAAATCATCCTGTATGTGTATGGTGCATTCATGAAATAATACTAAAAAAAACATGTACTAATAAAACAATTGTATAATTAACTCAAAGGGCTTTCAATGCATCGACAGTTCATACTAGGCATCTGACAAATAGATAAAAACTTTTTTAATTTTTGCAAATTTCAGTAGCTTTACTAATGATAATGTAACAATTGCAAATCTACAAATTTAACAAGAGTAAAAGACTAATGAGTGATCAACTAATCTTCATGTAACTTACTGGTTTTAAGAGCATTTGAAAATAGATTTTATATTTGATTTTTTGGTTGCCACTTGCTACTTTTGATTTTCTAAGATCTGATGGATCACTCTGCAATACTTTGTTAAACCTCACTAATGTATGAGATACACTTTCTTGCAAGGTATTTTACAAATGTATACAAAATTCCACTAACTAATAACTATATATAAATGAATTGACATCATCTGTGCATGCTGATATTAAGACACTATGGGGCTGACATCATTATTGGCCTGTTTACTGTGACTCCCTGCTGTGTGTACTCTGCTTTGTGTACTGATGCATGCATCACTGAACAATGACTCAACCATGTCCACTCTGTCTATAACAAATACATCTCTCACATACTCTTATATCCAGACGTGTGTACCAATTACCATGTCAACTTATGTGTCAATATTTTAATAAAATGTATTTTGAGTAAACTTTTATGGAATTAATTTAGAAATTGATTTAAAAAAGACTACAAGTGATTAAAAAAATATCAGGAAAGATGAATTTTCTTGATGTGAATTAGTAACATTCATTTATGAATTAAGTGCCTGATTAATTTAGTAATTTAAAAGATTCAGAGCTAAGTTATTACAGATTTAAAATATTGTAAGTGTTGTCTTGTATGTTCGTACATTATTTATATGAGTCAATAGTGATGTTGTGTTGTCTGTTCAGGTGGTAGGCAGCATGGACGCCCACCCCAGCCGCTACTCCTCCACGGTACGAGTCCAGCAGCACAGACAGGAAATCATACAGGAGTTGTCTTCCATGGTGCGGGAACTCCTGATCCACTTCTACAAGGCGACGCGATTCAAGCCGACGCGCATCATCTTCTACAGAGACGGCGTCAGTGAGGGACAGTTCCAGCAGGTAAAGCACCGGGGTCATCAGACACCGGGGTCATGTTGTGTATAACAGAAAGCTAGATAAACACTCCAATCTTCTTAACACTTTGGTTGTAGAGAAGCTACAACAACATATACCTATTGTTGTGTACAGCAGAACAAACATGATAAAAAGTCTTGCTTGACCTATCCCAATTTTTACTACAAATAAATCAGACTTATTGGCAAGTATATACAATGGAATGTTTGATATTTTATTTGAACAGTATCATATTTATGCATTGCCTGTGGTCTGTTTCTGTAGGTGTTACAGCACGAGCTGCGTGCCGTGAGAGAGGCCTGCATGAAGCTGGAGCTGGGATACCAGCCCGGTATTACCTTCATCGTGGTCCAGAAGAGACACCACACCCGACTGTTCTGTGCCGACCGCAAGGACCAGATAGGACGAAGCGGAAATATCCCGGCCGGAACCACCGTGGATGTCGGAATCACCCACCCCACAGAGTTTGATTTTTACCTGTGTAGTCATGCTGGTATACAGGTAAGTTACAGTACTCTAGAAGTCATATTAACTCCATTCACATTGATAATATTAACAGGAAATGATAAATAATGATCTACAAAGAGTAGTTCTGATTGGTTGTAAAGATGATAAATACTGAGAACCCTCAATATATTGTAAATTGATAAATTGTTTTGCATATAATAATACTGTAGATCTTTATTTTACATGAGTACTTAATTCTGCGATTCTAAAGTTTTTCATCAAAATGCGAGAACATAAAAGTGCGAATGGCAAATTTTTATCATAGTTTCATGCAGTTTACATATGTTGGAAATTTAAAAGCGAATTAAAAATTTGCATGATTTACTTCTCACGATTTTATGTAGATATTTATTTTGGAATCTACTGTTAACAGTAAGGGGTTTTGATTGTGTTTAAAGTAGCAATAAACACAATTTGTGTTGTATATAATGATAGACAATGAGGAGTTATAATCGTGTTCTATGTAACAATAAACACTGAGGAGTCCTGTGTTTTCCAGGACATGTTGTCCCTCTCTTTGTGTTGTACATAATGATAGACAACGAGGAGTGATGATTGTGTTCTATGTAACAATAAACACTGAGGAGTCCTGTGTTTTCCAGGACACGTTGTCCCTCTCTTTGTGTTGTATATAATGATAATCATCTGATTGTTTTCCAGGGCACCAGTCGCCCCTCTCACTACCACGTCCTGTGGGACGACAACCGGTTCAACGCGGACGAGCTCCAGACGCTGACCTACCAGCTGTGTCACACCTATGTCCGCTGTACCCGCAGTGTCTCCATCCCCGCCCCTGCTTACTATGCACATCTAGTCGCCTTCCGGGCCCGCTACCACCTGGTGGAGAAAGAGCACGACAGGTAAGGGCAGCAACTCTCCACTTGTTTGCAGATCAGGAAAAATAGTTTTTATACCACAGATTTTTGTGTCTTGAACAGGCCTCAGACATTATATTAACATTGATGTATTATATTATATTAACATTGATGTTTTGTTTATCGGGTGTTATGACTGTTGATGTTTTGTCTTTCAGTGGAGAGGGGAGTCGGCACTCGGACAACAGTGAGGACAGGACCCCCTCAGCCATGGCCCGGGCGGTCACCGTTCACCCCGACACAACCAAGGTCATGTACTTCGCCTGATCAGGGGAGATCAATCCAGGCCCTGTGTTGTTCCTTCCTGGGAGGGAGAATTCTCTGCATTTTTATGTATTCAGCGAAAAAAAAAAATGTGTGGTTCAGATAGACTGTGCTAGAACCACGCGTGGGTATTAACTATTTATTGTATAGAACTGTGCTTTTATTTTTGTTTTTACAAGTAGTCATGGAAACCATTTTTGACCTGGTAGAGCATACATTCCACTATTTCTACGATTTTTTTTAAAACTTGATGCATCCTTGACACAATTTTGCAGCTTGTTGTTGCCATTAGAGGTGCATGTGGTGCTTAGAAGCTCAAAATGAATCTTCTGCCATAACTGAGGAAATCTCAGCAGCGTTTCGATTGTTATATGAGATGCCATTTCATAAGCATATCTACATTTCAGTCATTCCATGTATTTGGGTGTGAGCCCACTATGGCACAATACTCCCTGCCCCTCCATTATAGCTTAGCATATCATTTGTTGTATTAGCTATTTATGTTTTCGACTTGCCATTGTTTATTTTATAGTCCCACCAAAAGCAGCGGTAACAGTCCACCTATGTCAGAGACTAGCAATGCCACCTGTCAAAGGGAGAAAACCCCCTCTTTATTTGCTACCACTTTATTTTCTTTCTTGTAGTCCCGTTGTGTATAGGTTCCTATTTATAGTCCAGTAGTATTGTATTTTTTTTTTATTATTAATCTATTGTTTGAGAGAAAAGAAAAAAATACAAAAACAAACCTGTGACCTTATGACCCTGCATAATTAGTCTAGTCATGTTGTGTAATGAGCATATCATGTCGTCTCGGGGTGATGTTGTATCCATATCACGAGCCTTCCAGACAGATCGGGACGTAGCAGCCGTCAACTACTTACTGAACCCTCGCCTGTGATATGCCTCAGTGAACTCCGTGGTGTGTGGTCCACTGGTTTCATGGTGTTGTGTAAGGCCCCCCTACCCCCTCTCTCTCTCTCTCTCTCTCAGTCCCACACAGGAGAAGCAGGCATGGAAGGGTGCTCTCTGATGACTTCACTCTCTACCTCTCCGATGACAATCTCTAGATTCTCTTCTGTGCTTTATGTCTTTCCTCTTCTCCCCACCCTTCAAATACAAAACAAAAAGTGCAATAAGTAGCATTACAAAGTAAATACAAAAAATACAAAACAAAATGGCATTGTTATATTGGTAGACTCCTTACAATAATGTGCTCAACATGCTGTGTGTTAATGATTAATAATGATAAGTTATTCAGTGATCAATCATTAATCACTATGCAATTTTTTGCCTTCCTTCAGATGTAGTTTTACCAGATGACTAGCCCCCCCCCCCTTTTTTTTGTATGGGACTTGGATAGAGGTCCATGCATTAATACAAGTCAGCAAATATAAGTATTCCATATTCATAATATTTAAACCTTTGTACTGTTGTAAAAATTAATTTGAAATGTGAATGTATTAGTTAGGAGATTTTGTGGTTTTTCTGGTGGCCCATGTGCATTATTTTTGTGTTGTCGGATCTCGAGTTTTAATCACATATTTATCATTGTCCAGTATTGTGCCATGAACCATATACTGCGATACCGTACATACAGGACCTGGGATACCTATGACCTTGACCTCAGGAGTGCAGTGACCCTTACTGACCCCGACTCATAAATCCAGGTGACCTGTAACGGGTGGCCTTCTGATGGGGTGGGTGGGTCAGTTCTATAGTATTTTTGTAGAGGAGATTCTGAGATTGAAATGAAATTGTATTTATTTTGAATAACTCACTAGTCCAAGAACTAAGAGAGAGATTACATACATTGCCTATTAATAGTCCGGGGAGATTTTTACTCTTGATGTACCAAAGTTGGCATCTTTTTGAAGTGATATTGAACTGCAGCATATTTATATGTGACCTCTTTTATTGCCCTCATTTATCATGGTTGTTGAAGAGAGAGGACCACAGCACAAGATGTTATAGTTTTCTTTGCAATAAACATGAACAGAGGAAATTCAGGTCAGTCCTCTCTCTGTATGCTATGTTGTGGAAGTTGTGTGTGCACTCAGACTTCTGAGTACACTGTGGACTCGGGGGAACTCCTGAGTGCTGGGCAGCCAGGAAAACCCCTTGTTCATGATTTCCTGGTGTACTTTACGCCAATCAAATTAAACCCTGAGCAATGTTCACCCCACATGCAGAGAACTAGTGAAGGTTATGATTTTTATATTTTGCGTGGGGCGGCAGCCCACCATTTGTATTTATGTTGTTCATTTTGTGTACAGACCCCTGTTAACTCTTTGTTGTTGTATGGATGACTGTGAACTATCAGTTGTCCTTCTAATGATCTTAGTTGTGCTCGGATATGTAACGACAAGGTTATTTTTCACACCTTTCAGCATTCAAAGCATGCTTATGCATCATTTTAAAAGAGAAAAGGTTCTTTTTTTTACAAAACATGTTTTTATTAATTATTGATCTTAAATTAATCAGCTGAAATTGACAGTATTGAATCATTGCACCAATTTGAGGCTAAAGCATGCAATAGAGCCAGATATCACTGTTGATTCTCCATAATTATTTTTTTCTCTGACCTATTTTACAATGGTGTTATTTGGTCTTTTAGATTTGGTTTATTATGCAATCCTTGAGGGCTGTGGTTATATTTTACTGATATTAGCTCTTTGAGCATGATCAGCATTTGACCAGTCACCATGGCCAGCCTGCATCACCTGACTGATTTTGAGCTTTCCTCTGACTCCCTTATTTTCAAAAAAATCCTCTCAATATTTTTTTTAGTTTTTGGATCTGCTGCAATGTTAATTTTTTTTTACCGATGAAAAATTTATTTATAAATGAATCCAGACAATAGCTAGAAATCTTTTGGAGCAAGTCATTGAGTTCCATTGAAAGAAGGTGAATGGATGTCTGGACTTCATTATTTGAGAAGCCAAGTTTTGTCCAGTGGGGATAAACTGGTCCCCAGTCTTTGAGATGGACTAGTTCAGGTCCTCCCTGGACAGACTGGGTACCATTGAGGTTGAGACAGCTGTGTTGTCCGAGTTACGCATGCTGCTAGTCTCTGGCTTGAGCGCTCCCTTGTAGAGTGTGCACGTTCTATCACGCCTCCTTGTTTTACAGTCCCTCCATATTTAGAGAGGCCGTATATTCCTGGGTGCTGATGTGACTCATCCCCCGCAGGAGATGCCAGTAAACCATCCATAGCTGCAGTAAGTGGATTTGATTTACTGCACATTTAACTGTCCCACTGACCCCCTCGTTGCGGGTACTGTACATGTAGCCCTGTTGAACACCTGTCCTGTAGAACTCTCGTGGGCTGTAGTTTGATAACTGTTCAAGTTAACTGTAGATAGAGACCGTTAACTGTTGTAAGATAACTGTTGCACTAGAGAAGTGGATAAGTAAAATCATCATGTATGTGTATGGTGCATTCATGAAATAATACTAAAAAAACATGTACTAATAAAACAATTGTATAATTAACTCAAAGGGCTTTCAATGCATCGCCATTCTATAGGCATCTGACAAATAGATAAACTTTTTAATTTTTGCAAATTTCAGTAGCTTTACTAATGATAATGAAACAATTGCAAATCTACAAATTTAACAAGAGTAAAAGACTCAATGAGTGCAAACTAATCTTCATGTAACTACTGGTTTTAAGAGCATTTGAACATAGATTTTATATTTGATTTTTGGTTGCCACTTGCTACTTTTGATTTTCTAAGTTCTGATGGATCACTCTGCAATACTTTGTTAAACCCACTAATGTATGAGATACACTTTCTTGCAAGGTATTTTACAAATGAATACAAACCTCACTAATGTATGAGATACACTTTCTTGCAAGGTATTTTACAAAGAATACAAAATTCCACTAATTATATAAATGAATTGACATCATCTCTGCATGCTGATATTAAGACATATGGGGCTGACATCATTATGTTTACTGTGATTCCCTGCTGTGTGTACTCTGCTTTGTGTACTGATGCATGCATCACTGAACAATGACTCAACCATGTCCACTCTGTCTATAGCAAATACATCTCCCACATACTCTTAATTCCAGACGTGTGTACCAATTACCATATCAACTTATGTGTCAATATTTTAGTAAAATGTATTTTGAGTAAAACTTTTAGGAATTAATTTAGAAATTGATTTAAAAAAGACTCAAGTGATTAAAAAAATGTCAGGAAAGATGAATTTTCTTGATGTGAATTAGTTACATTCATTTATGAATTAAGTGCCTGATTAATTTAGTAATTTTTAAAGATTCAGAGCTAAGTTATTACAGATTTAAAATATTGTAAGTGTTGTCTTGTATGTTCGGACATATTTATATGAGTCAATAGTGATGTTGTGGTGTCTGTTAGGTGGTAGGCAGCATGGACGCCCACCCAGCCGCTACTCCTCCACGGTACGAGCCAGCAGCACAGACAGGAAATCATACAGGAGTTGTCTTCATGGTGCGGGAACTCCTGATCCACTTTACAAGGCGACGCGATTCAAGCCGACGCGCATCATCTTCTACAGAGACGGCGTCAGTGAGGGACAGTTCCAGCAGGTAAAGCACCGTGGTCATCAGACACCGGGTCGTGTTGTGTATAACAGAAAGCTAGATAAACACTCCAATCTTAACACTTGGTTGTAGAGAAGCTACAACAACCTATACCTATTGTTGTGTACAGCAGAGCAAACATGATAAAAAGTCTATTTGACCTATCCCATTTTTTACTTAAAATAAACTGACTTATATGTAAGTATATACGATGGAATGTTTGATATTTATTTGAACAGTATCATATTTATGCATTGCCTGTGGTCTGTTTCTGTAGGTGTTACAGCACGAGCTGCGTGCCGTGAGAGAGGCCTGCATGAAGCTGGAGCTGGGATACCAGCCCGGTATTACCTTCATCGTGTCCAGAAGAGACACAACCCGACTGTTCTGTGCCGACCGCAAGGACCGAATAGGACGAAGCGGAAATATCCCGGCCGGAACCACTGTGGATGTCGGAATCACCCACCCCACAGAGGTTGATTTTTACCTGTGTAGTCATGCTGGTATACAGGTAAGTTACAGTACTCTAGAAGTCATATTTACTCCATTCACATTGATAATATTAAAAGGAAATGATAAATAATGATCTACAAAGAGTAGTTTCGATGGTTGTAAAGATGATAAATACTGAGAACCCTCAATTACTGTAAATTGATAAATTGTTTTGCATATAATATACTGTAGATCTTATTTTACATGAGTACTTAATTCCGCGATTCTAAGTTTTTCATCAAAATGCGAGACATAAAAGTGCGAATGGCAAATTTTTATCATAGTTTCATGCAGTTTACATACGTTGGAAATTTAAAAGCGAATTAAAAATTTGCATGATTTACTTATCAATATTTTATGTAGATATTTATTTTGGAATCTACTGTTAACAGCAAGGGGTTTTGATTGTGTTTAAAGTAGCAATAAACACAATTTGTGTTGTATATAATGATAGACAACGAGGAGTGATGATCGTGTTCTATGTAACAATAAACACTGGGAGTCCTCTGTTTTCCAGGACACGTTGTCCCTCTCTTTGTGTTGTATATAATGATTATCATCGATTGTTTTCCAGGGCACCAGTCGCCCCTCTCACTACCACGTCCTGTGGGACGACAACCGGTTCAAAGGGACGAGCTCCAGACGCTGACCTACCAGCTGTGTCACACCTACGTCCGCTGTACCCGCAGTGTCTCCATCCCCGCCCCTGCTTACTATGCACATCTAGTCGCCTTCCGGGCCCGTACCACCTGGTGGAGAAAGAGCACGACAGGTAAGGGCAGCAACTCTCCACTTGTTTGCAGATCAGGAAAAATATTTTTATATACCACAGATTTTTGTGTCTTGAACAGGCCTCAGACATTATATATAAACATTGATGTTTTGTTTATCGCGTGTTATGACTGTTGATGTTTTGTCTTTCAGTGGAGAGGGGAGTCGGACTCGGACAACAGTGAGGACAGGACCCCCTCAGCCATGGCCCGGGCGGTCACCGTTCACCCCGACACACACAAGGTCATGTACTTCGCCTGATCAGGGGAGATCAATCCAGGCCCTGTGCTGTTCCTTCCTGGGAGGGAGAATTCTCTGCATTTTTATGTATTCAGCGAAAAAAAAAAAAATGTGTGGTTCAGATAGACTGTGCTAGAACCACGCGTGGGTATTAACTATTTATTGTATAGAACTGTGCTTTTTTATGTGATGATGAGAAAAGATTACTAAAGACACCACTGATCTCTACTTTAAATCATTAATTTATCTCTGAGGCTCTCTTGCATTGAGTATTTGTGTGTGAAGTGTTTACCTGCGTTCACTACTTGTGTGTAAGCTTACCTATGAATGCATATTTGCTCTCTAGGTGAGGAAGCCAACTTCAACGCTGATCCATTTCTACAAACATTTGGAATAAACATCAACCCAATGATGTGTGACCTCCAGGGCAGAGTTCTTCATCCTCCCAAAATCCTGTATGGAGGAAGGGTAAGACTGCACTCCTAGCTAGAACAATCCCAAATCGTGTAAGGAGGAGAGATAGACCACTCCTATCTGAAGCACTCCCAACGTTCTCCACAGTGGAAGGATATGACTTCACTCCAAGCTAGAAATCCCCATGCTCTGAAACATGCAGCATGGACATAGCGTGTCTGTCCTATTGCCCCATATTTTTGTTGATTTCATGGCTTTAGCATGATACTGTTGTTTCATTAATATTCAAGGGTATCAATTTTTGTGGATAAAGTAAAAATCACAGTTTCAAGAATAAGTAAATTCGTGGCCAATGACCCCATCAATACAAAATGTTAATAGTAATTGCACTTCAATGAACACTTAATTTCGTGGAACAACTTGATAACGAAATCCTCGAAATTGGTATTCAACGAATATTGATGAAACCACAGTAACAGATTGTCTCTAAAATTTTATTTTAGCTTCAACTGCTGTGAACATTAAAATTAAGCATGATTTTGATGTTTAATTGCTAAATCAAAAATTACATTGTAACAGTAATAGCTTAATTTTTAAAGAGTTCTACATATTTTTCTTCAAATGTAGTTATTTACAGAAAATAAAAATGCAACCATTTGACATTTAGACCAAAGCCCAGGCAGTGCCAAACCAAGGTGTCTGGGACATGAGGGGCAAGCAGTTCTACTCGGGGACGGAGATCAGGGTGTGGGCCATCGCTTGTTTCGCCCCCCAGAGGACGGTCAGGGAGGACGCTCTCAGGTAAAGCAAGCTACACAACATGTTTTGATTGGACAAGAAATTAATGTTTAATTCTCGGGCAATGCCACATCACGTCAGATGCTGCTGTATTGTTTTATTCATTTGCCATTTTGTAAAGGGAATAACTCATTTTTTCAAATTTAAATGAAAGTAAAATTGATTTTCATTAAATGTCAGCTGTATTTGAAAATCTTGTCATAATATAAAGTACAAGTCTGCAGCACGATGTAAAGAATTGATAGTCAAGTAATATTTCTATATATGTATTTTTTCTTTGTAGAAACTTCACCCAGCAGCTACAAAGGATCTCGAATGACGCTGGGATGCCCATTCTAGGCCAGCCTTGTTTCTGTAAATACGCCACAGGCCCCGATCAGGTGGAGCCCATGTTCCGATATCTCAAGAACACTTACCAAGGCCTCCAGCTCATCGTCGTTGTACTGCCGGGAAAAACGCCCGTATATGGTAAGTCAGGAGTCAGCAAGAAAGGGTCAAGTTTTCGGCCATAATGTCAAATATAAGTCTTGTATAACTTAGTAATATACAATCAGTTCCTGTTAACGTGTACAGTGTTTCTCATACATTAATTTTGTATTAAAGCTGAGGTGAAGCGTGTGGGTGACATTTTATTTGGATTAGCCACACAATGTGTTCAAGCCAAAAACGTGAACAAAACGACCCCCCAGACCCTGTCCAATCTCTGCCTCAAGATCAACGTCAAGCTGGGCGGTATCAACAACATCCTTCTGCCAAGTATTCGGTGAGTAGAACTCACGGCCATTATGTTTTGATTTGTCCCTTTGTCAAAAAATATGTCAAAAGAAAATTATACAAGAGATACAAGAGTAATAAAAAAATGAAAATACAAATGTACGTGTAAATTTCCAAAGGAGAACTTTAAGTTTATGACAATTTTTGAAATACCTTTTTGGAAGAATTTTATTGTTTCTTCTGTATTCATGAACATGTATGTATGTAATAAGTTGGTGAAGAGTGATAGAAATGATTACATGGACGTGAGATTGGAGCCTGTGACTGCTGTATTTGTGTGATGTGATTTTGTTTTCGTGTGTGCTACACACTCCATGGACTAGTTGTTTTACAGTCCCAAGGTTTTTCGGGAACCTGTCATTTTTCTGGGTGCTAACGTGACCCACCCCCCGGCTGGTGACAAATTGAAGCCCTCCATTGCTGCTGTAAGTCTGCGTCACTGATAGTCACAACAACAGCCTTCTCTTATCGCCGCCAATGCCACCCCTTGTGTTGTTTCCTGAAAAATGTCATGATAAAAAAAAATCTTTAATAAAAATAAAATATTAATATTTAAATGTATTCTTAAATTTTTAGTCTTTGATATGGACAGCCTCTATGTATGCAAAAGATTATAGTAAAATTCGATTTGGGGGGGGGGGTGCTTGAAATATTGAATTTGACTGGCTCGGTGAACAACAGTTGGTGTGATTGGCTTTAGCTCTTTGATGCATGATCAGCATTTGACCAGTCACCATGGCAGCCTGCATCACCTGACTGATTTTGAGCTTTCCTCTGACTCCCTTATTTTCAAAAAATCCTCTGCAATATTTTTTTTAGTTTTGGATCTGCTGCAATGTTAATTTTTTTTTACCGATGAAAATTTATTTATAAATGAATCCAGACAATAGCTAAGAAATCTTTTGGAGCAAGTCATTGAGTTCCATTGAAAGAAGGGGAATGGATGTCTGGACTTCATTATTTGAGAAGCCAAGTTTTGTCCAGTGGGGATAAACTGGTCCCCAGTCTCTTGAGATGGACTAGTTCAGGTCCTCCCTGGACAGACTGGGTTACCGTTGAGGTTGGACCAGCGGTGTTGTCTGAGTTACGCATGCTGCTAGGTCTCTGGCTTGAGCGCTCCCTCTGGTAGAGTGTGCACGTTCTAATCACGCCTCCTTGTCTTTACAGTCCCTCCATATTTAGAGAGCCCGTCATATTCCTGGGGTGCTGATGTGACTCATCCCCCCGCAGGAGATGCCAGTAAACCATCCATAGCTGCAGTAAGTGGATTTGATTTACTGCACATTTAACTGTCCACTGACCCCCACGTTGCGGGTACTGTACATGTAGCCATGTAGAACACCCTGTCCTGTAGAACTCTCGCGGGCTGTTGTTTGATAACTGTTGTAAGTTAACTGTAGATAGAGACCGTTTACTGTTGTAAGATACTGTTGCACTAGAGAATGGATATGTAAATCATCCTGTATGTGTATGGTGCA
Source organism: Magallana gigas (assembly GCF_902806645.1). Classification (NCBI taxonomy): domain Eukaryota; kingdom Metazoa; phylum Mollusca; class Bivalvia; order Ostreida; family Ostreidae; genus Magallana; species Magallana gigas. The sequence goes on along the minus strand of NC_047559.1, from coordinate 1,464,243 downwards.
TTCATGAAATAATACTAAAAAAAAACATGTACTAATAAAACAATTGTATAATTAACTCAAAGGGCTTTCAATGCATCGACAGTTCATACTAGGCATCTGACAAATAGATAAAACTTTTTTAATTTTTGCAAATTTCAGTAGCTTTACTAATGATAATGTAACAATTGCAAATCTACAAATTTAACAAGAGTAAAAGACTAATGAGTGATCAAACTAATCTTCATGTAACTTACTGGTTTTAAGAGCATTTGAAAATAGATTTTATATTTGATTTTTTGGTTGCCACTTGCTACTTTGATTTTCGAAGATCTGATGGATCACTCTGCAATACTTTGTTAAACCTCACTAATGTATGAGATACACTTCTTGCAAGGTATTTTACAATGTATACAAAATTCCACTAACTAATAACTATATATAAATGAATTGACATCATCTGTGCATGCTGATATTAAGACACTATGGGGCTGACATCATTATTGGCCTGTTTACTGTGACTCCCTGCTGTGTGTACTCTGCTTTGTGTACTGATGCATGCATCACTGAACAATGACTCAACCATGTCCACTCTGTCTATAACAAATACATCTCTCACATACTCTTATATCCAGACGTGTGTACCAATTACCATGTCAACTTATGTGTCAATATTTTAATAAAATGTATTTTGAGTAAACTTTTATGGAATTAATTTAGAAATTGATTTAAAAAAGACTACAAGTGATTAAAAAATATCAGGAAAGATGAATTTTCTTGATGTGAATTAGTAACATTCATTTATGAATTAAGTGCCTGATTAATTTAGTAATTTAAAAGATTCAGAGCTAAGTTATTACAGATTTAAAATATTGTAAGTGTTGTCTTGTATGTTCTGTACATTATTTATATGAGTCAATAGTGATGTTGTGTTGTCTGTTCAGGTGGTAGGCAGCATGGACGCCCACCCCAGCCGCTACTCCTCCACGGTACGAGTCCAGCAGGCACAGACAGGAAATCATACAGGAGTTGTCTTCCATTGGTGCGGGAACTCCTGATCCACTTCTACAAGGCGACGCGATTCAAGCCGACGCGCATCATCTTCTACAGAGACGGCGTCAGTGAGGGACAGTTCCAGCAGGTAAAGCACCGGGGTCATCAGACACCGGGGTCATGTTGTGTATAACAGAAAGCTAGATAAACACTCCAATCTTCTTAACACTTTGGTTGTAGAGAAGCTACAACAACATATACCTATTGTTGTGTACAGCAGAACAAACATGATAAAAAGTCTTGCTTGACCTATCCCAATTTTTACTACAAATAATCAGACTTATTGGCAAGTATATACAATGGAATGTTTGATATTTTATTTGAACAGTATCATATTTATGCATTGCCTGTGGTCTGTTTCTGTAGGTGTTACAGCACGAGCTGCGTGCCGTGAGAGAGGCCTGCATGAAGCTGGAGCTGGGATACCAGCCCGGTATTACCTTCATCGTGGTCCAGAAGAGACACCACACCCGACTGTTCTGTGCCGACCGCAAGGACCAGATAGGACGAAGCGGAAATATCCCGGCCGGAACCACCGTGGATGTCGGAATCACCCACCCCACAGAGTTTGATTTTTACCTGTGTAGTCATGCTGGTATACAGGTAAGTTACAGTACTCTAGAAGTCATATTAACTCCATTCACATTGATAATATTAACAGGAAATGATAAATAATGATCTACAAAGAGTAGTTCTGATTGGTTGTAAAGATGATAAATACTGAGAACCCTCAATATATTGTAAATTGATAAATTGTTTTGCATATAATAATACTGTAGATCTTTATTTTACATGAGTACTTAATTCTGCGATTCTAAAGTTTTTCATCAAAAATGCGAGAACATAAAAAGTGCGAATGGCAAATTTTTATCATAGTTTCATGCAGTTTACATATGTTGGAAATTTAAAAGCGAATTAAAAATTTGCATGATTTACTTCTCACGATTTTATGTAGATATTTATTTTGGAATCTACTGTTAACAGTAAGGGGTTTTGATTGTGTTTTAAAGTAGCAATAAACACAATTTGTGTTGTATATAATGATAGACAATGAGGAGTTATAATCGTGTTCTATGTAACAATAAACACTGAGGAGTCCTGTGTTTTTCCAGGACATGTTGTCCCTCTCTTTGTGTTGTACATAATGATAGACAACGAGGAGTGATGATTGTGTTCTATGTAACAATAAACACTGAGGAGTCCTGTGTTTTCCAGGACACGTTGTCCCTCTCTTTGTGTTGTATATAATGATAATCATCTGATTGTTTTCCAGGGCACCCAGTCGCCCCTCTCACTACCACGTCCTGTGGGACGACAAACCGGTTCAACGCGGACGAGCTCCAGACGCTGACCTACCAGCTGTGTCACACCTATGTCCGCTGTACCGCAGTGTCTCCATCCCCGCCCCTGCTTACTATGCACATCTAGTCGCCTTCCGGGCCCGCTACCACCTGGTGGAGAAAGAGCACGACAGGTAAGGGCAGCAACTCTCCACTTGTTTGCAGATCAGGAAAAATAGTTTTATACCACAGATTTTTGTGTCTTGAACAGGGCCTCAGACATTATATTAACATTGATGTATTATATTATATTAACATTGATGTTTTGTTTATCGGGTGTTATGACTGTTGATGTTTTGTCTTTCAGTGGAGAGGGGAGTCGGCACTCGGACAACAGTGAGGACAGGACCCCCTCAGCCATGGCCCCGGGCGGTCACCGTTCACCCCGACACAACCAAGGTCATGTACTTCGCCTGATCAGGGGAGATCAATCCAGGCCCTGTGTTGTTCCTTCCTGGGAGGGAGAATTCTCTGCATTTTTATGTATTCAGCGAAAAAAAAAAAATGTGTGGTTCAGATAGACTGTGCTAGAACCACGCGTGGGTATTAACTATTTATTGTATAGAACTGTGCTTTTATTTTTGTTTTTACAAGTAGTCATGGAAACCATTTTTGACCTGGTAGAGCATACATTCCACTATTTCTACGATTTTTTTTAAAACTTGATGCATCCTTGACACAATTTGCAGCTTGTTGTTGCCATTAGAGGTGCATGTGGTGCTTAGAAGCTCAAAATGAATCTTCTGCCATAACTGAGGAAATCTCAGCAGCGTTTCGATTGTTATATGAGATGCCATTTCATAAGCATATCTACATTCAGTCATTCCATGTATTTGGGTGTGAGCCCACTATGGCACAATACTCCCTGCCCCTCCATTATAGCTTAGCATATCATTTGTTGTATTAGCTATTTATGTTTTCGACTTGCCATTGTTTATTTTATAGTCCCACCAAAGCAGCGGTAACAGTCCACCTATGTCAGAGACTAGCAATGCCACCTGTCAAAGGGAGAAAACCCCCTCTTTATTTGCTACCACTTTATTTTCTTTCTTGTAGTCCCGTTGTGTATAGGTTCCTATTTATAGTCCAGTAGTATTGTATTTTTTTTTTATTATTAATCTATTGTTTGAGAGAAAAGAAAAAAAATACAAAAACAAACCTGTGACCTTATGACCCTGCATAATTAGTCTAGTCATGTTGTGTAATGAGCATATCATGTCGTCTCGGGGTGATGTTGTATCCATATCACGAGCCTTCCAGACAGATCGGGACGTAGCAGCCGTCAACTACTTACTGAACCCTCGCCTGTGATATGCCTCAGTGAACTCCGTGGTGTGTGGTCCACTGGTTTCATGGTGTTGTGTAAGGCCCCCCTACCCCCTCTCTCTCTCTCTCTCTCTCAGTCCCACACAGGAGAAGCAGGCATGGAAGGGTGCTCTCTGATGACTTCACTCTCTACCTCTCCGATGACAATCTCTAGATTCTCTTCTGTGCTTTATGTCTTTCCTCTTCTCCCCACCCTTCAAATACAAAACAAAAAGTGCAATAAGTAGCATTACAAAGTAAATACAAAAAATACAAAACAAAATGGCATTGTTATATGGTAGACTCCTTACAATAATGTGCTCAACATGCTGTGTGTTAATGATTAATAATGATAAGTTATTCAGTGATCAATCATTAATCACTATGCAATTTTTTGCCTTCCTTCAGATGTAGTTTTACCAGATGACTAGCCCCCCCCCCCTTTTTTTTGTATGGGACTTGGATAGAGGTCCATGCATTAATACAAGTCAGCAAATATAAGTATTCCATATTCATAATATTTAAACCTTTGTACTGTTGTAAAATTAATTTGAAATGTGAATGTATTAGTTAGGAGATTTTGTGGTTTTTTCTGTGGCCCATGTGCATTATTTTTGTGTTGTCGGATCTCGAGTTTTAATCACATATTTATCATTGTCCAGTATTGTGCCATGAACCATATACTGCGATACCGTACATACAGGACCTGGGATACCTATGACCTTGACCTCAGGATGCAGTGACCCTTACTGACCCCGACTCATAAATCCAGTGACCTGTAACGGGTGGCATTCTGATGGGTGGGTGGGGTCAGTTCTATAGTATTTTTGTAGAGGAGATTCTGAGATTGAAATGAAATTGTATTTATTTGAATAACTCACTAGTCCAAGAACTAAGAGAGAGATTACATACATGCTATTAATAGTCCGGGGAGATTTTTACTCTTGATGTACCAAAGTTGGCATCTTTTTGAAGTGATATTGAACTGCAGCATATTTATATGTGACCTCTTTTATTGCCCTCATTTATCATGGTTGTTGAAGAGAGAGGACCACAGCACAAGATGTTATAGTTTTCTTTGCAATAAACATGAACAGAGGAAATTCAGGTCAGTCCTCTCTCTGTATGATATGTTGTGGAAGTTGTGTGTGCACTCAGACTTCTGAGTACACTGTGGACTCGGGGGAACTCCTGAGTGCTGGGCAGCCAGGAAAACCCCTTGTTCATGATTTCCTGGTGTACTTTACGACCAATCAAATTAAACCCTGAGCAATGTTCACCCCACATGCAGAGAACTAGTGAATTGTATGATTTTATATTTTGCGTGGGGCGGCAGCCCACCATTTGTATTTATGTTGTTCATTTTGTGTACAGACCCCTGTTAACTCTTTGTTGTTGTATGGATGACTGTGAACTATCAGTTGTCTTCTAATGATCTAGTTGTGCTCGGATATGTAACGACAAGGTTATTTTTCACACTTCAGCATTCAAAGCATGCTTATGCATCATTTTAAAAGAGAAAAGGTTCTTTTTTACAAAACATGTTTTATTAATATTGATCTTAAATGTAATCAGCTGAAATTGACAGTATTGAATCATTGCACCAATTTGAGGCTAAAGCATGCAATAGAGCCAGATATCACTGTTGATTCTCCATAATTATTTTTTTCTCTGACCTATTTTACAATGTGTTATTTGGTCTTAGATTTGTTATTATGCAATCCTTGAGGGCTGTGGTTATATTTTACTGATGTATTTATATTATGTATTGTGATTCCCCCCGTTTTATCATGACACCCTCCCCTGGTGCTAGGAGATAGGTCAGACAATGCCATCACAAATCTCCTGAACAAAATCTCTCACAAACCTAGAACTGTAATGCAAGCTCTGTCACAAACATCAAAAACCCAGACAAAGAGCTTTTATTATTTATAGAGTGGATGTTTTAGCAGAGTAAAAGGTGCTCAAATTTAATTAATAAGAATCTTTTTTAAACTGAAGTTTCAAGTGAAGAAGTTACAACAAATTTTTTGTATGTTTGTATAATTTTAACAGCAATGGAATTTTTTATTTATTTTCTTTTCCTCTCTCCAAAAGAAATGAATCTATAGATCTTCTCTTTGTGTAATATTGTAAATTCTTCTCTCTCTTTTTATTTAAAGAAATGAGTTAAAAACTAGTTTTAGATCTTTAGGAAGCCCAGATCTGCTGAACTGAAACAAATTCCATGATGCTTACTTATAAATCTTTTTTATATTCATTGACCAAAAGCCAAACCAAATATGAACTCTATCTCCTATGCAAGATCTCCCATAGAATGCAGTATTTGTAAACCTTTTTGGCACAAAGAAACAGAAGAAGGGCATTTAGTTCATAAAAGATGTATGAGGAAGAAGCAATATATTGATGTTTTCTGCTTAATAACATTGGAGCAAAATAATGTGTGTCCGTGAAATATTAATAATGTAAACTGATGTTATCTAACACTGCTACAATGATTTAGAGTCATTTTGCTACAGGAATTCAGGATAATTTGGCCAGAAGTCAGTCACTGAGGACTACTCTGAACAACAGACCAAACCTCTTCTCACTTTTTGGTTTTGAACAGAATTTTTTTCTCCTTTTATCCCTTTTAAAAGGGGTTTGACAAAATTTACAGGGTACTAGAATAATGATCAAAATTAGGATTTGGGTGGATCTAAGTCTATAGGGATTTAAGATAATCTAAAAGGTGAGAAATGTCAGGAGCCAGTGTGCTCCATTTATAGAAATGTAGAAGTTGATCAAAGGGAGATAACCATTAGTTTGATCAAAGGGAGATAACTGGTGTAGAACAAAGGCCTGATTTTAGTGTGTTTTATATTGAGATGTGCTACAGTGACAGAGTTAGCAATATTTCAGACCAGCAATAGACAGTGCAGATAATTAATTCAGACTTAGAAGTGATCAATTTGTGAATGATGTTTGCTTTTAAAATTCTATAGTATTTTAAGATGAATAAATCATTGTATATCTTGATTTTAACCTTGTGTTTTGTTCTTTTTTTCCCCCAAAGATTCATAATTTATAATATGACAGAGAGAATGAGAGTATATTCTATAAAAGGTTTCATCAGAAAACAGGTTCCAGCAAATCCATAGGATAGTGCAGGAGCGTATTACTGCTGCAGCAGTATCTTTTGTTAATTTGTTTAAACAATTTGATGATTTGTTAAAACGATTGAAAATACTGCTATGGCCCTAATTCACTGCCATAGGATAGCTAAGGGTTAGATATTTGGGTGGTAGTAGTACTTAATTCATTTTCTTTGTGTAAGCAAATGGTTAAAATATGCTTTACAATTTAGCATCGAGTAAAAGGTTTGAATTATAGGGCAAGGCCAATAATCCTCTCTGACAGTGGCGTAGCTTCCATTGAAGCACAGAAGCACGTGCTTCCACATCGTTTTGTAAAAAAAAAAATCAAGTACGTAGCATAATTATAACTATTGAAAACAATTTCTGATCATTTGAATTTCTAATGATATTTTCATTTTTTTTTTCATTTTGAATGAAAATAACGAACTGTTAAATGAAATTAATGAGTATAAACCAAATGAAATAAACTATAATACATTTAAATGTCAGCTTTCAGCGCTAGTGAAATCTGTTTTCTTACAATTTACTTTAATCACCTTTAGAAAATATGCGGATAGTACGAGGTGTGAGCAAATCTTTTTTTTTAATTTTAGAGAAGGACAGGGTACTTATTAGATATAAAATTAAATTAACCTCATCGTAAATCGGGCACTACTTTTTCTTCTTTATCGTTAATTTTATCAGAGACAACATAGAAATATTTATGTCTCTGATTTTATGATGATGATGAAGATCTAGAATTTTACACATTAAAAACTGAGGTTATTTTGATGAAACTCCTTTTTCTGGATGCTCAAAATTAAGTGTCTGAAATGCTGAAAACTCGCCAGCTTCCGGGGGCTTCGCCACCTGAGCCCCCATAAGGGCTTCGCCCTAGACCCATTGGGGGCCTCAGGGCAGCCCCAAACCCCCTGCCTTAATATGCTTCCACAATAAACAAACCTTAGCTACGCCCCTGTCTGAGATACCTGTACACGCATACCAGCCAAGAAGCTCATGCTTGTCAACACGCCCTGAAGAAAACGGAACAGATAACCTAACAATGAAGAAGATGCATGGTTCTTTTTCATCAGAACAGCTCTTGGAGCTAAAAGATTTTTAAAAGTTTGACACCAATATGCGGAATATTAAATCCATGCTAAAGGTTCAAACACTAAGAAATGCAAAAAAAAATTGTGAAATTTACAGCATAAACTGATGTATTATCACTAAATTTAGATTGGATGATCCAGGGGTCTCTGGTCTCTATAACACAAGCTACTGTAACCAATCCATTCTCTGATTTCTTGACTCCTAATGTTGTCAAAACAGTTAAAAACAGTACTTCAAGTTTACTATATACATGTATTTATTGTCCATTCTATCATTTAATACAATAAGCAATATTTTACACATGATAATTCATGATGTGGTACAAAACCTACAGGTATAATATGTTGTAATACATGAACATGTAATACTAGTACATGTATATCAGTATTGTTAACAAACAAATAACTATATGATTTAAACAGCATCCTGAAGCCATGGCTGTATCGCCTTCGGGCATGAGATCTCTTTCTCAGCCCACCGTCAAGGGGCCGTCTTACCCTCACATTTAAAATCTTTAATTCAACACAAGAGACATTTCTAGTGTATGTATTTAGACATAATAAGATTTCTTGATGAAAATGGAAAAAAAAAATTTTTTAAATAGTACAAATTTTAAAAATATCAAGAGGAGGTAATCCTTGCAACAGTGTATATTGAAAACAATAGCATGCTTTAAATTTTAATATTAATCGAAGTTAAAATTGAGGTAAAAAAAGCACTGAAAAAATGCCCCGACTTGGATAGTAAAGTGGTCAAAAGTATGAGCACGCTTATGAATATTCTGTAACAATTTGTTCAATAGAATAGGTTTCTGTGTAGTGAATCCAAGGGAAGATATAAAAAATTCCAGCAAAGGAACCGTTACACAGTTGCTAAGGGCAGATTCTATAATAGTTCATGTTTTAGACCCACTTCTTTATATATCAAATGATGATGGTTTGTCTGGCAACTTTTGCTGCCCAGAAAAGGGTATGTATTTAATAAGAAACAAAAATAAATGAATTTTGTAAATCCAAAAAAGCATTTCAATTTTTAGCTTCCGTAAGTTTTAGTTCTTACTAAAAGAAATTTTAATTTGATAAAAAAAATAATCTTTTCTTTGGATATATAATATCAACGACATCACACTGATGATTTGATATTAACCCTGGTATCAGCCCCTAGGTGTTTGCTGCCCACACCTAATGGATGTGTGGTGCTACCAGCCACTCAGGCCGAGATAAAACAACAGTTAATATATTCTATGTGTTCCCACGTGGTTAGCTTTACTAGCAATATTTAATTTTCTTTATTTTACCCGATTCCCACTCGGCCACATAAAGGTTGTCGTTCTTGTCTACAGAGAGACTCATTTGGCCTTGTAATTGACAGTTGTCGATAAATCGCAAGAACTGTCCGTCAGGGTCCAGGATGTGGATACGGTACGGGTGGTTTCTAGAACTACAGTCTGCCACGAGTATACGGCTGTGGCTGTCTGTAGCAATGCCGTATGGGTTGAACCAGGTCATGTATGGTTCCTCTATAGTTGAGGGAGTACCGGTGTATGTAAACCTTAGTTTCCCTGCCTGGTTCACCACAACGACTGTACCAGATCCACAGTTGGATACGCAGATGTCCAAGTTCCTGTTTTCACAGATGTGTGTATGGCAAGCAGTGTAGGGATATAGAGGTTCTCCGTCGATGCTGTTGTACTGGATACTCTGTATCTCTAATGAGCCTGCGTATCGTACGACTTTTGTTTCATCCTTGTCATCACAGTCAAGGAGAGCCAGCAGGTCACCAGTGGAGGACACGCAGAGTGCGACTGGTTCCCACGCCCGCGGTAATCTGACTACTGTCTGAATCTGTGAATTTTTTACAATGTTCACAGTTTTCTCCTTGTAGTCTGTGTACAATAGATCTCCACTCTTGGTGACAGCTACGTCCCACGGCCGGTTTCCCGACTTTGTTGGCACTGACTTGACCAGTTCCCCCTGGAGGTCGTAAAGCCGTAGTTTGTCGTCGTCACCACACGTCCAGATACGCGTGTCTTCATCATTATGAGACGACATACAAGACAAAGTATGCAGCAGATTTGTATCTCCATATTCTGTGTCCATCTGCTTGATGACACGTGGTTCCTTGATAAGTGGTCTGTACTGGAGAGACGACTCGGCCCATGGAGAATCTATTCTGTAGCTAAATTTAAATGAAGACAGTGAACCAAACTCTTCAAAAAGCTCCTCCTCAATCTGATGATGGGTGAATTTTGGTAGAGAAATATTGAGCATGGGTGGTACATTTTTGAATTCAGAATTTTTTGATATGTATGTAGAAAACAGTCTTTCATCATTGGAATTTAAAATTTTCTTCATATTTTCAATGTTTGTTGTGATGCATGAAATGGCCTTGTTATTTTCCTCTTCCTGTCTATTTAAGGCACCCAAGATTATGGCATCCATCTTATGAAGATTAAACTTCAGCCTCAAATAAATGGTTGTTAATATTAAATTCAAGTTTTCTCTTCTTTTATCTATAGCATTTTTCAATTTCTGAGAGTTTTTTTGAAGCTCCTCTTTTTGTATAGGGAAGTTGGATGCCATGACCTGATATCTAGGTAAAATGCATTTCTCCAACTCTTGTAAATCTTTCTCTATCACTTGTCTTTGGCTTTCTATGATGCTTGTTTCAACTTCATGTTCATTGGGGGAACATTTTCTATATTTCGCACGAGACCCCTGCTTTTCCTGCTTTTTGAACACTCCGACTTTGTGTTTCTTTGATTCATCAGAGATGTGTTCGCCTACACAAGGTTTACACAAGTGTGTTCGACATATGTCACAGTACATAGGGGGATCCGGGCTCTCGCATAGACGACACTGTAATACATCCTTGGCCCTCCGACGTAGTTCCATGGTCCTACTTCTTGTAGATGTGCAAAATTCTGGAAGTAAAGAACCATAATGATACATTGAAAATGTTCATTAACATATGTGATGCACACATAAACTCAATTGCTGTAACAAAAAGTTACAAAATCCTGCTGGTTTAAATGACTTAATACAAGCTGTTCAAGAATAAAAATACTTTGAACATAGAGTTTATCTACTGTAACAGGATCATTTAGTTGTGGTATAATTCTGTGTGATAGGCAGTAGATGTATATACTGTGGTATAATTCTGTGTGGTAGACAGTAGATGTATATACTGTGGTATAACTCTGTGTGATAGGCAGTAGATGTATATACTGTGGTATAATTCTGTGTGGTAGGCAGTAGATGTATATACTGTGGTATAATTCTGTGTGATAGGCAGTAGATGTATATACTGTGGTATAATTCTGTGTGATGATAGGCAGTAGATGTATATAGTGTGGTATAATTCTGTGTGGTAGGCAGTAGATGTATATACTGTGGTATAATTCTGTGTGATAGGCAGTAGATGTATATACTGTGGTATAATTCTGTGTGATAGGCAGTAGATGTATATACTGTGGTATAATTCTGTGTGATAGGCAGTAGATGTATATACTGTGGTATAATTCTGTGTGATGATAGGCAGTAGATGTATATACTGTGGTATAATTCTGTGTGGTAGGCAGTAGATGTATATACTGTGGTATAATTCTGTGTGATAGGCAGTAGATGTATATACTGTGGTATAATTCTGTGTGGTAGGCAGTAGATGTATATACTGTGGTATAATTCTGTGTGGTAGGCAGTAGATGTATATACTGTGGTATAATTCTGTGTGATAGGCAGTAGATGTATATACTGTGGTATAATTCTGTGTGATAGGCAGTAGATGTATATACTGTGGTATAATTCTGTGTGATAGGCAGTAGATGTATATACTGTGGTATAATTCTGTGTGATAGGCAGTAGATGTATATACTGTGGTATAATTCTGTGTGATGATAGGCAGTAGATGTATATACTGTGGTATAATTCTGTGTGATGATAGGCAGTAGATGTATATACTGTGGTATAATTCTGTGTGATAGGCAGTAGATGTATATACTGTGGTATAATTCTGTGTGATAGGCAGTAGATGTATATACTGTGGTATAATTCTGTGTGATGATAGGCAGTAGATGTATATACTGTGGTATAATTCTGCGTGATGATAGGCAGTAGATGTATATACTGTGGTATAATTCTGTGTGGTAGGCAGTAGATGTATATACTGTGGTATAATTCTGTGTGATAGGCAGTAGATGTATATACTGTGGTATAATTCTGTGTGGTAGGCAGTAGATGTATATACTGTGGTATAATTCTGTGTGGTAGACAGTAGATGTATATACTGTGGTATAATTCTGTGTGATAGGCAGTAGATGTATATACTGTGGTATAATTCTGTGTGGTAGGCAGTAGATGTATATACTGTGGTATAATTCTGTGTGATAGGCAGTAGATGTATATACTGTGGTATAATTCTGTGTGATGATAGGCAGTAGATGTATATACTGTGGTATAATTCTGTGTGATGATAGGCAGTAGATGTATATACTGTGGTATAATTCTGCGTGATGATAGGCAGTAGATGTATATACTGTGGTATAATTCTGTGTGATAGGCAGTAGATGTATATACTGTGGTATAATTCTGTGTGGTAGGCAGTAGATGTATATAATGTGGTATAATTCTGTGTGATAGGCAGTAGATGTATATACTGTGGTATAATTCTGTGTGGTAGACAGTAGATATATATACTGTGGTATAATTCTGTGTGATAGGCAGTAGATGTATATACTGTGGTATAATTCTGTGTGACAGGCAGTAGATGTATATACTGTGGTATAATTCTGTGTGGTAGGCAGTAGATGTATATACTGTGGTATAATTCTGTGTGATGATAGGCAGTAGATGTATATACTGTGGTATAATTCTGTGTGGTAGGCAGTAGATGTATATACTGTGGTATAATTCTGTGTGATAGGCAGTAGATGTATATACTGTGGTATAATTCTGTGTGATAGACAGTAGATGTATATACTGTGGTATAATTCTGTGTGATAGGCAGTAGATGTATATACTGTGGTATAATTCTGTGTGATAGGCAGTAGATGTATATACTGTGGTATAATTCTGTGTGGTAGACAGTAGATGTATATATACTGTGGTATAATTCTGTGTGGTAGACAGTAGATGTATATACTGTGGTATAATTCTGTGTGGTAGACAGTAGATGTATATATACTGTGGTATAATTCTGTGTGGTAGGCAGTAGATGTATATACTGTGGTATAATTCTGTGTGATAGGCAGTAGATGTATATACTGTGGTATAATTCTGTGTGGTAGACAGTAGATGTATATACTGTGGTATAATTCTGTGTGGTAGGCAGTAGATGTATATACTGTGGTATAATTCTGTGTGATAGGCAGTAGATGTATATACTGTGGTATAATTCTGTGTGATAGACAGTAGATGTATATACTGTGGTATAATTCTGTGTGGTAGGCAGTAGATGTATATACTGTGGTATAATTCTGTGTGATAGGCAGTAGATGTATATACTGTGGTATAATTCTGTGTGGTAGACAGTAGATGTATATACTGTGGTATAATTCTGTGTGGTAGGCAGTAGATGTATATACTGTGGTATAATTCTGTGTGATAGGCAGTAGATGTATATACTGTGGTATAATTCTGTGTGGTAGGCAGTAGATGTATATACTGTGGTATAATTCTGTGTGATGATAGGCAGTAGATGTATATACTGTGGTATAATTCTGTGTGGTAGGCAGTAGATGTATATACTGTGGTATAATTCTGTGTGGTAGACAGTAGATGTATATACTGTGGTATAATTCTGTGTGATGATAGGCAGTAGATGTATATACTGTGGTATAATTCTGTGTGATAGGCAGTAGATGTATATACTGTGGTATAATTCTGTGTGATAGACAGTAGATGTATATACTGTGGTATAATTCTGTGTGATAGGCAGTAGATGTATATACTGTGGTATAATTCTGTGTGATAGGCAGTAGATGTATATACTGTGGTATAATTCTGTGTGATAGGCAGTAGATGTATATACTGTGGTATAATTCTGTGTGATAGGCAGTAGATGTATATACTGTGGTATAATTCTGCGTGATGATAGGCAGTAGATGTATATACTGTGGTATAATTCTGTGTGATGATAGGCAGTAGATGTATATACTGTGGTATAATTCTGTGTGGTAGGCAGTAGATGTATATAATGTGGTATAATTCTGTGTGTTAGGCAGTAGATGTATATACTGTGGTATAATTCTGCGTGATGATAGGCAGTAGGTGTATATACTGTGGTATAATTCTGTGTGATAGGCAGTAGATGTATATACTGTGGTATAATTCTGTGTGATAGGCAGTAGATGTATATACTGTGGTATAATTATGTGTGGTAGGCAGTAGAGGTATATACTGTGGTATAATTCTGTGTGGTAGGCAGTAGATGTATATTCTGTGGTATAATTCTGTGTGATGATAGGCAGTAGATGTATACTGTGGTATAATTCTGTGTGATAGGCAGTAGGTGTATATACTGTGGTATAATTCTGTGTGATAGGCAGTAGATGTATATACTGTGGTATAATTCTGTGTGATAGGCAGTAGATGTATATACTGTGGTATAATTCTGTGTGATAGGCAGTAGATGTATATTCTGTGGTATAATTCTGTGTGATAGGCAGTAGGTGTATATACTGTGGTATAATTCTGTGTGATAGGCAGTAGGTGTATATACTGTGGTATAATTCTGTGTGATAGGCAGTAGATGTATATTCTGTGGTATAATTCTGTGTGATAGGCAGTAGATGTATATTCTGTGGTATAATTCTGTGTGATGATAGGCAGTAGATGTATACTGTGGTATAATTCTGTGTGATAGGCAGTAGGTGTATATACTGTGGTATAATTCTGTGTGATAGGCAGTAGATGTATATACTGTGGTATAATTCTGTGTGATAGGCAGTAGATGTATATACTGTGGTATAATTATGTGTGGTAGGCAGTAGAGGTATATACTGTGGTATAATTCTGTGTGATACGAGTAGATGTATATACTGTGGTATAATTCTGTGTGATAGGCAGTACATGTAGATGTATATATACTGTGGTATAATTCTGTGTGGTAGGCAGTAGATGTATATACTGTGGTATAATTCTGTGTGGTAGGCAGTAGATGTATATACTGTGGTATAATTCTGTGTGATAGGCAGTAGATGTATATATACTGTGGTATAATTCTGTGTGATAGGCAGTAGATGTATATACTGTGGTATAATTCTGTGTGATAGGCAGTAGATGTATATACTGTGGTATAATTCTGTGTGACAGGCAGTAGATGTATACTGTGGTATAATTCTGTGTGATAGGCAGTAGATGTATATACTGTGGTATAATTCTGTGTGACAGGCAGTAGATGTATATACTGTGGTATAATTCTGTGTGATAGGCAGTAGATGTATATATACTGTGGTATAATTCTGTGTGATAGGCAGTAGATGTATATATACTGTGGTATAATTCTGTGTGATAGGCAGTAGATGTATATACTGTGGTATAATTCTGTGTGATGATAGGCAGTAGATGTATATACTGTGGTATAATTCTGTGTGATAGGCAGTAGATGTATATACTGTGGTATAATTCTGTGTGATAGGCAGTAGATGTATATATACTGTGGTATAATTCTGTGTGATGATAGGCAGTAGATGTATATAGTGTGGTATAATTCTGTGTGATAGGCAGTAGATGTATATACTGTGGTATAATTCTGTGTGGTAGGCAGTAGATGTATATACTGTGGTATAATTCTGTGTGATGATAGGCAGTAGATGTATATACTGTGGTATAATTCTGTGTGATAGGCAGTAGATGTATATACTGTGGTATAATTCTGTGTGGTAGGCAGTAGATGTATATACTGTGGTATAATTCTGTGTGATGATAGGCAGTAGATGTATATACTGTGGTATAATTCTGTGTGGTAGGCAGTAGATGTATACTGTGGTATAATTCTGTGTGATAGGCAGTAGATGTATATACAAGTACTTCTAAAGTCACATTACATACAGCTGCCGCCAGCATCATACTTTTGGTCCATTTTAAATATAGGCTATCTAAGCAACGTGTACAATACGATGACTAACTATTCCACTACTATTCCACAAACTGCTTGTGTATATAAATCCTTGCTACATGTACTGACAAAAACTATTTGAACATTATTTTAAAGCATACTATTAGGGACATTTGTTATAAATCTAACTTTCTGAATTCTAATTGATGTCTTGTAAAATGTTATCATTAATAAAAAAACAAACCCTAAGCAATCATGGCGATTCCAGAAATTAGTTCTTTGTTAAAAAGCATGTGGCATTCTTTGTTATCGCTGCATCTTGCTGCATCAACAAAGCGCGGGATATGGTTTGTGTCTATTTTACATTCTGAGAATATCGATCCCGACATGATATAGGCACATGTCTCATTATTTGGGGAAAGGAGAAGCTAGGCTGGTCGCACTTGCCATTATACTTTGAGATTCACTTTTATATGTTTATATTTACATTTTTCAGTGTCTTTATCTATAGATAACACTTCTAATTAATTTTGTATTTACAGTCCAATGAATACAAAAATTGCAAAATCTTTTATTTCTTGGCACCTTGTTGTGTCGACCTTGTTCAATATTTAGAGAATGTAATGAAGTTCGAAAAATACTTTTTAAAAAAATTTGAAAATAAAACACATCTAAATCGGTTTCCTAAGATAAGATTGCAAACAAAAATTATCTACACGGCGTTGATAATATGTTTTACGGTGCGACCGTTGGGGCGAGCACAGCATGTGATCAAACAATGAATTATAATAAATTAATAAAATAAAATTAACAACGTGAAATTTGAATGCCAAAAAATAAAACATACCTATTTTTCAGAAAATTTTCATTATTCATAGTTTATAAGATTTGTTATAATTTATTTATTTATAAGTAGAACAGTAGTTTAATCTCAGATACAATGTTGTTGAATAATAAATATTTTAATATATAAATATTCATTGCACTGCATCTCCTCTTTTAAAGTGATTGTGATTATGATTGATTGATTGAATTGCCCCTTTTTTTTGCAGTAGACATTTTTTCTTAAACTTACATATAAAACTTGACTCATCATAGAGCTCCCCCCATGCTAAAATTTTTTTCATTTTTGTCAATTTATACATAGAAAATCGACTTACCATGGATTTGCCCCTCCACTTAAAAAAAAAATAATTAATGTTTAATTTTATTTTTAATTTACGCTTAAAAATATTTGCTTATCATGTTAAAAGAACATGGTGTTGTCCCCCCCCCCCCCCCCCCCCCCCGCATGTAATAAATGGAAGTGAAAATAAAGAAACCATTGAACTGCTAAAGAGCTGAAGGATTAGAATTTTCATGATTTATTTTTCTTTTTGCTTGCAAAGATTTTTTGGATGAGGCTGCCATCCACCCACCCACCCACCCCCTTTAAAAAAAGGCGCTGCTACGTATAACGTTACGTTTCAGGAAATTACCGTAATTATAGTGAATAAAATATTTGTGAGCATTCATCCAAAACAACATGTTTGATCAATTGTTTATGTTAGATTTAGTCAATATTGATACTGATTTACTTTTATATGGCAACAATAACCTTCCTTTACATATCAACAAAAGCATTTTTGCTTCTGTACAAAAGTTTATAGACGAATCCTTGAGATTTAAATAATATTTCTTTGTGTATATCAATATTATATTCTTTTGTTCTATACTCATATGCATGACAACTATTGTTATATTTAAGGAGAGGAACTTGTAAGTTGTTAGAACTTGTTTCTGATCCTTTTGTTTATTCAATAAAATATGTTCAAAACAATCCAAATTAGTGTTTCCTGTATCTGAAGAAATGTCCTTATTCGTCAGCTGTTCTTTATCTTAGCCTTTGCAAGATTTTAAGAGGATTTTGGTCATTTCAGCAGATTTACAATAACTTCAATTAGAGTAATGTCCCCTTATCAGTGCTTATTGTGACGTCAAAGCTGACGTTGGTTAAGTGTCGTCTTACTCTTTAAAACTCCCCTGAGAAATAAAAGTATGCGAAGTATACTGTTTTATTTACTTAAAAAGCATGATGTTCTTAAAATTACACATCTTATAAGCTTTTCAAAGGTTTTACTTTGATTCTCGGGAGAACGTGATGTTGGAACGTGAGGTTGGAAACCATTGGTATTTTGAATTGTGGGTCAAAATTTACTGACTCCGAAAAAATATATCGGATCAATGTGTAAACGTTTGTGACGTCACACGATTATTTTTGATTGAAAGTGTACTGAGGTGAACTTTAGAGGTAACATTGACTGTTTTTACTGTCTAAATTTGTCTTGCTGATTCTCGTGAGAGTGTGAAGTGATAAAAATTGCCATGATTACAGGGAACTACTGGGACGATTAAAACGATGCATTACTGGTCCGATTTACTGACGCCAAAAAAATCCGTTGAATGAATAGTCCGAATTTTCTATTCACACACGCCTTGCCGGTAGAGCTCGCTTCGCGCCGGCGCTGCGCGCCGGCGAGCTGCGCTCGCTATAACATACTCTTTGGAGAGGTCGAAAAAGATAACATCAAACTTTGTTTATCAATAGCTAATTATTCTACACTCAATTATCTTGTAGGTTTTACATTGATTTGAACAATTTTCGTCAGACAAATAATTTAATTAGACCCATGCTAGACAACTCGTTTTTAATGGATTTTTTTTCACACAGTTATATGGTCATTAACAATCATGCTTTCGTATGCCGGCTCCTTCAAGATAATGTAATTTGTATTTTCAATTTTTAACCAATATTTGAAAAGCTTTCTTCTAATATTCGAAGGCAGTCTACCCAGCTCACAATACACTAAATTATTTGCAGCTTTTTTGTTGACCCAGTTGTCAGTGTTAAATATAGTTTAACACCTCTGAAACATAGATGATCGCATTAATTAACTATATATGGTTTACAGACTGGTGTGAAATATAGATTAAATATCGTCGTTAACTATAGTTTACAACCGTTAAACATGTTAAACCTAATTTATCGACTGTGAAACTATGATATGATTTTTGTGAATTTGGCGTGCTATAGGCGCGGACCATGTGCCTCTTAAGCCTTAAGTTCTTTATATCTTATAAATAAATCATTTTAAAAATTTTGTTCAGTTTTGAAGTTCCCGAGCATTCACTGTAATAAATGGCACTGGAATACTCAAAACGTCCATTTATTTACAATTTCAGGAAACAAACAATTACAAAGTTTAAAAACAACAGAGGGTTGAACATAAAGAGTTTATTTAAAATGATAGAACGAAAAACCTTGTCCAAAAAAAATGCAAATTCGACAATCACGAAAATAATTTCATTTTACTTCGTTTTATAAATTCTCAAAAATGTAAATATTTAAAAAAAATGCTTGCTGCATTCAAGAAAAAAGCCTCCCCCGATGCTTCGTGCCCGAGATATTAATTTAAAAAAGTTCAATGAGATTGAGATCCTATAAATTAAGACATTTGTAATATTTATACATGTTATGACACAGCCAGATCTATCAAAATAAACCTCTCATTATGCACACGTCCATGTACTTACCTATTGTTTTGGGGGTTCACGCTTTTAGTTGATATAGTCCTCCCATTCTCCAAACCTTTGAGGTTCTTGAAAGCGTGCAGATACCGAGACAAGGCTAGCAATAAGAGGTTTAGGTAATAAAACCATGGCAACACTGACCCCCTGCTGCACGGTCAGAGTAACTCTCGCTTATCATAACCGCGGGTCACTATAATTTCTAACGCGGTCCCCCTACACTGTCGATTTTGATCAGGGGTTTCTCAGCATGTTAAAGGAAGAAGGCACTATATATTTCAACTATACATGTATTAAGAAAACCTATGAGCATTTATGACATGATCATGATAACGGGAATGTATACTTTATCATGACATTTGTATACTGTTGAGGATTATCAGTTAAAGCAAGTCCATTAAGGACCAGATACAATAGAAAAGAGTGGTTTAGCGTTTCCGGTGTAACGATGAATTGACCCGGGGTCATTTTTCAAGTTGAAAATTGAGACCAAAAGTCGTGAAATTTATACCCGGGGTCATTTTTCAACAGCTTGAAAAAATCTTAAGTCTGATGACCTCAAGGCGTTGAAAATTGACCCTGTTGAAAATTGACCCCAGCTTCAGAGTCTTGATTTGTCTTTGAACTGAAACTGGAACTTACTCTACACGGTTTAAATGCACATGTACATGTAAACTCAACAAAACTTCTAAGTGTCCACCATGAGAAATAAAATATGATTTGAAATTAAATTACGAAAGAAAATAATGTGAAATTTTCAACGTTTCATAACTGATATGTATTTTTATAAATAGCATAGATAAAAAATAAGACAACACCAATTGAAATCAATTACCAGCTGTGACGAAACGTAAAAACATTAAATTGGTATTAACATTTTTTTGCGCATACTTTTAAAATATGATTGACATTTTTTGTGATTGATATATATTTAGTCTTAAAGTTTGATAAATGTAGTTTAAAAAAAAACTACATAAAACATATAGATATGATATTTTTAGCCACAAACTTATTTTCTAAAAAGGGGCAATTAGATAAGCTTTAAAATGTTCATGTTTTCCTATCTCTTTACAAAGAACTCTTTGTCTCAAGGAGATTAATAAGGTCTAAAAAGGCTAAGCCTATTGAGCCCTCTTAACAACCTCTGGCATCCGGATCAAGTAGCTGTCATATAATTTGTACACTGGCGTATTATCTTATGACCGAAAACATCAGGAAATTGAAGTGCTATTAAAATTACGGTTAATACTTTGATAGTCACAAAGAAGATGGGCGGATAAGGTGTGTAAAATGCCCATACACGGTCGGACAAGCTACTGAAAAATCAAAATATTAATAAATCTGATATTTAAAAAAAAAATCATTTAAAACAATATATATTTAACATATCATTGATTTTTTTACCTATTAATATGTTCAATACTTGGAATATGTTGACTCAAACAGGCGTATACGTATCAAAACCTGCAAATATATAGTGTCATTTTTAAAACTTCAAGGCATTTTCTTTTATAGAGCGGGTCTGTGCTCCATATTTTTCTCATAGTCTAAATAAGGTATAATGGAAAACAAACCGATTTCAATCAACAAAAACGTGGAGAGATGGCCCACTATACAATAAAAATAGGATTTTGTACCCCAACAATTCAACGAAAAAATAATACAAGTCCGTAAATTCGTGGCCAAAGTCACACATAATATTAAAATGAATTATGTTGTGTCTGAAAAGGCTCAATGGTTAGAGTACCTGACAAAAACTAACCTTACATATCTAGGGTTTTTACGTTATGGGTTCGATACCACCAAAATTTCAGGCAATTTTTTTCTTATCTTTTGTTAAATATATATTAAAAACTGAATATAGTTAGAAATTGTGCTTTTGCAAACTTGTGTTATAATATATTTAAATAGATTTAATTGGGAAAAATAAATTCAAAATTGTATTTCACGACTAAACCGAATGGCATTTGCGCCATCTTATTCCCCCATCTTCTTTCAAACATAAGATTTGATGATAAATTTTATATCCAATTTATGAATGGTTGAAATTTAGTCCTAGGTTTTAAAATGCCTCACGACCCCGATGTCTGCCTTACGTAACTATAATCCGTCGTCTTCACGTTCGTATTTTGGTGGCCTTCACAACTCCGGTGTGCTCAGATTACGTAACTTGACATTGCTGGAATTTGTTACTTCATTATCTGTAACCCGCGCGTCCTTGGAAATCACTGGAGTGTGAACGGGTCAAGGGGCAGCATAGTTTTACCACGTATACGATGGGGTATCGGAGTACCGTGACACGGCATATTTCATGAACAACGATAAATTAAGACATTTAAAACAAATGGCATCATTGAGGGAATACTTGAAGATAGGATCGAGTGTAAGCTAGGATTTGAAGTTTCACAAAAAATAATAATATGGGCCATAGGAAACAACAAAACTCAACATGCACGTTGGGTAAATAAACCAGCGGCTATTTATTGCGGCAAATCTAGCCGACCATCAAACTGAAATAATTAAGAATTCTAGCGAATTGATGTCAAGATACTTTGTATGTATTCCGATCACCACAGAACACGCTTTCCATAGTTTCGTTATGAATTATTATCAAGTAAAGAAAAAATCAATTGATTTTCTTTTTAAATTTTGGCTTTTCCTACATTTTTAAATAGAGTTCTTCTATAGGGGACCAATACAGTCTAAAAATGGCCATGGCCATCGACATTTTTAAAAGTGACTGGCCTCTCTCTATATAGCCTTGAATTATGTACCGCTCAAGTAGGTGTTGACACTATATTAAAGTTGTTTTTTATAAAAAGACGATTTATTCCCGCTTGTTACGTTAATTTAGTCGTATAATACAAGTTTACAACCGAAGGCCCGGGAGACTACACATAGTAGCAGTATAACAATTATGCAAAACAGGATACCGGGCACATTTTGTTGGAATCGTCGTTGAAACAATGATTTTTTAAAGTATTTCTTTAATTCTCAATTTTATTGCATTAAATTTTTTGATAAATTTCACAAAAACATAAACATTCCACTTAATCATATATACAAATAATGTACTAATATAAACCATGTAGTACATACTCCTCTTTAAATGCATGTATATATATATCCTTACTTAAAGAAAGGTGTATATCAAGTCAGTTGTTTCTTAATCTGATTTGTTTTTATCCCTGCAGTTTAGAAATGCATATATATTACAAGTGTCTATTACTATTCAATTCATGCAGCAAAAACGCAAGATCATCGTTATGCCATAAAATTTGTCAACGCCATTTAGATTAAAACCTCATTCCCGACAACAGATGATTTAGAGTCTTTTGAAGACTTTTCACTAATGCCGGAAAAACAACCCGACTCGATCTGTATTTATGGGGTCCTCGTTTTGAGCTTGATTTATGGACGGAGATACGGGTCACTCTGTGACTGTAGATCTTCACAACTAGGTGTTTTCCTTCAGAACCAGTGGATGCTGCGCCCCGTTACACTGATCGAGATTTCCTCCGTTATGTAATTCCACTCTGAGACCGGGCTCGGTCTCCGGTAAAATCCGAACTTTTGGTCCGATTACGGACAGAAATACGGGTAAAAAGAGTACTGCATGTATAAGTCCAAACGCAATGACCGTGAACAACACTTTAAAGAATGACTGGAAGATAAAACTGTTAGAGAAAATCAACATAAAAAGGCCGATAATGGTAGAAAGCGCCCCATTGATGATGGGACCACCAGCCAATTCAAGCGCATCTCGAACGCGGTCCTTCCGCTTATGTGACTGTGACGTCAGATAAGCATGACAAAGATGGGCGCTAAAGTCAACAGAAAATCCCACAGAAAGAATGAGTTCTATTTTTGTAACTGAGCTGATGTTGAGTCCCCAGAATGGGAGAAAGCCGAACACCCCCACAAGGATGGATACCAGGGACACGGTCACCAAGGTAACGATAAGTGGGTGTGGCATGAATAAGCAGGACACCACAAACATGGCGGCTATAGCAATGCCGACTGTCTGCAGCGTACTCCTCACTACGATGGCGTACTGCTCGAAGAAAACAAAGAGTGGAGAGTAAATAAAGCAGGGGATCGGGGAGGACTGCTCAAGCTCCCGGATCCTCAACAGGAATTGTCCCTGTACATCACTAGTCCTTAAGTTCTCCGAGAACAAGTAGAACCTGGAAAGATCTATAGAAGAGAAATCCGTCGAGAACTTTACGTCCTCGCTGAAGATCCTCGAATTATTCAAGTAATGTCTGAGAGATTCAAACTTGTCCCCGAATGTCCTGTTACCAAGGACAGTCTCATATGTCGATAACCAATTGATCTCTGGAGTTTCTTTTATCAATGGCTCCTGTTTAAGCTTTTCTATGAAGCTGAAAATTTGTTTTCGAGTTTCACTGTCTTCGTAGTTTACGGGAGCAGTAAAAACAATCTGAAGCGGAATTTCCCATTTAAAATTCTCAAAATCCCAATCACTAGCCTTATAGTAGGCAGAGCCCTCTAACGCCAAATCCGAGAATCTAAATCCTTGTCTGAGGGACGTAGCTCCCCACACAGATACGGCTAGATAACATAAGTACGCGATAAATATAAAAAATTTGGAAACTTTGTTCCGGACCAAGAACTGTACAAAACGTTTGGGGTAGCTTTCTAGCACACTCTCAAGATCTGCGCGTGATGTGGGCTTCTCCCCAGAGCAACAGGTGACGTAGCAGGCGGAGTACCCCTCAGCCCGAAGCTGGCCCCGGGGCTTGGTGGACTTACACGTCACGGAATGCTTTGCCGCGTTCATCCATTGCTCGTGTATGACGATAGATGGTGCCAAAATTGTCAGCTGGTTTACGTAACAAAAGAAAACGGCCAAACCTGGAAGAGAAGAGGAAACCTGATACTGTATTTACAGGTAATTTAAAAGTAATTGTTAAATTTGATCCATCCTCACCTCGTTATGATAATAAAAGGATGATTATGTTACATCGCGGAATGTTGAACGAGCCTTACCTGTGTACACACAGAAGTTCTGAATGGTTCTGAAGGAGGACGTGTAACCGATGAAGAAGGTCAGGAGGTCAGTGAGAGAGGTGATGGTGATAGCGAGGCCACTAGTCCTCAGGGTGCGGTCCATCCTCTCCTCCACACTCAGCTCTTGTCCTATTGTCTGCGCATGCCCTGACATGATGATAAACATGTCGTTGATACCAATACCTTAAAAATAAAAACGATATAATAAAAGAAACGATCATTGTTGTTCTCGGGAAAATATCTTTCAATTGCCGATTTTCTCGCATAACGCAATTAGTATGGTTGTAAAAATAACGATGTGTTACAAGAAAACGAAACACGTATACATGTACATGTACTTGCCTATTATTAAAAAAGGCATCACTCCAACAGAGTTCATGAACTTTACACCACAAGCACTTGCGATTCCCGCCGCCGGAACCATTGAGAGAATTGCACAGAAGACGCCGACGCGTCCCAGGTTTTGGCGATCGTAGACGCAATTGATGCGTCTCCCAGCAGTTATGATAGACGCATAGGTAACCATGAGGCCTACTGTGATAATGAACAGATGGGCCTCGGCCATAGAGCTCCGAGCAACCTCATCGTCCAATGCATTGTGGTAGGAGTATGCAATTTCTGTGTGATTTGTCTGAAATTCTTCCATCCGACGGGCAAATTCCTTAATCCACTTTTCTAATAGTTGACCATCATTTTCGGAATTTTCCTGGAGATAATACCTCAGCTTTATCATCTCTGCCGACACGAGGCGATTGTCTTTAGAGACCACCCTTCCAAGCATCGAGGAAACCAATATGGTTCGTCTGTACAGTGGGAAGGTCGCGTTCCCTGTTCGTAGATCCTGTTGGAAGTCAGAAACAAGAAGTTCTTGGCCAAATACAACACATTTTCCGTTATTTGTTGCACACAGAGATTGGTACGATATTTCAGTGTTTGACTGGTCCAAAATCTTAATTTTCTTTGTTATGTAATCGTTAATTAGTAAAACATCTTGATAAGCGTTTCCATCTAATACATTTTGGCCATTCGTGGATTTTATGATAACTTCCGCAAAAAATCCAACATCTGCTAGTGTATGGATCTGGAAATTGTCATGGTTGAGCGATTTAAACACGTTCCTCAGGATTTCACGGTCCACTGAAGCCTCATTGTTCTCTGGGAGATACTGGGTCTCAAGGTCATGTTCGAACTCAAGTCGGAGAAGACCGATGCCTAAAAGAAGACTCAATACGATGGAACAGATGATGACGATCCAGGGGTGGCGGGCGATTAGTCGACCATAACGCCCAAATAGATGTGCAATTTTCCGGTCATGCGCAGTGTAACACCGCGAAAAGCACATAGAAGACATAGTGTGGTTTTTGACCTGAAATAAAAAGAGAAGATTTAATGAAAGTAACTATTCAACTTCTTTGATTACGGTATATATGATCAAAACAAAGCTATTCAACAGGAATAATAGTAATGTTGAGCGTATATAAGTACTAAGTAGGTATAGGCACTGGAGCGTAAATTCATACATGTATATTTATTATTAGTCAATAATTCGAGACAATACAAGTAATATCAGAGATACGCAATACCACAGTTCAGGGTTCAGTATTTATATCATTTTGACATAAACTACCATTTTGATCGTGACCCGGGTGAGTAATTAAGACCACGGGCCTATAGACGATTAAGTAAGTGTCATCTTGCGTAATGTTATGTAACACTCGCGTCCTTCAGACATATATAGACAAAAGGAACCGATACACTGCTCTGGGTTTTTAAAGTTGCAGTAATTCAAAGTAAAAATATGTCAAGTCTTGCCGATCGAAGTCAAGATTCTCTTTAATTAAATAACACGCCTTATTCAGGGTCTGTATATTAATAGACGGAGCAAGCAATGTGCATATCGTTGGGGCATGTTGTATAACTCATATCTTGTCCTGTTATCAATTCAAACACGGAATGGCACATAAACCAAGCAACAAGTCAAGGCTACAACCAATAGTTTACGATATTCAGAGAAATAGAGACACTGAGTATTGAAACGTGACTGAGAATTAGTACTCGCCTGTGAGAGATTCACTTCCTAAACATTGCCATTGCTCCGGTGTGTACATGTAGATCCGATCGAGACGTCGGTCAGTTCTCGTATATATGCTTCTCACCGCGGTCGTCTGCTCTCTCGATGTCCGGTCTGCTAATGTTTACACAGGCGGGATCAATATCACAATTACCGAATGTCGGGTAATCGTCCCCCCAAAACAATTAAAGGACCGACCGAGGCCCGACAGATTCTTCCGTATCTGCCGTATTTGTTGTACCTGTGTTCTGCTTGACCGACTCCCAACTTCTTATGAATAATTCGTGACCTACCTAATCAATTCAACGAGAAGGTTATAATTAAACCATATGGAGTTGAAATATATATGTTTTTATTGTATATAAATATCAGGCAGATAGTGGTAAGGAGGAATAATTAAGCTACATGTAGGACACTCATGCTACGGACCCCTCCCCCTTCCCACACTTTTAACACTGTTGAATTTAACGTACAAAAAAATCGCATGTGATCTTTCCGTGGATTTATAATTTGCATAAAATTTGATCGAAGAAGGAATCCATGTTTTCGTCGCTTTAAGCTACATTGTATATATAGATTATAACTGGCGACATTGCAGTAATATCAAAATTTTAGCTCATGAAAAAAAAAATACACATGCGTAGAAAATCATGGGTCACCCATAAGTGTATATTATATCCAAACATATCTCAAATTTATGGAGAAATATTAATAGGCATTAAAATTATAGCTAGTATAAATTTGATACTTTGATAATTGTTACACCATTCATATCTTTCCCTTGTAACTGTATTGATTTCATTTTCTTGTCTGTTCTGGGATCTAAATTAGAGATGGGTGTTAGGTGTTCTATATCTTTTTGAAAAGAGATGGCATTTGCTTTCGCTGAAACCTTAGTTTACTAATGCGTTGGGGCAGAACTTGGCGTCCTCATCAACTCTGGTTTGATTTTTTTACCACCTTGAAAAAAGCCGGTATGGGTATGCTTACAGTCTAAAAGTTAGATCCAAATAAGAACATCGGCGTCGCTTCTGTGTGTCGTGTCTTTAAAACGCACTTTATATAGAAATCTGTTCTGCTTGTAGCCAAAATTAAGGTGGTATGGGACACCTCCATATGTTGTGACGTTTATCGAAATAAACAATAAAATGAATTCCAATTATATAAGTAGTTTCTTTATCAATATTGTCACCGAACAGCGTAGCGCAGTGGGTTGGAGGGTTTACTACGAATCTGTAAGTCATGATTTCGAGACCCGCTTGGGTTTTTACACTTTTTTCCTCTCCAAAATTTTTCAAAAGCTATGTTTTTGTTAATTAAATAATGTAAAATTTGAAAATTCTAAACCGATGAAAACTTTTTAATGTACTTTAATCCACATTAATATCGACAGATGTCACAGACCAACGTACGTAATACCAATGCCTATTGATCAGTAAAATTCTCGTATTTTTAAAGTTCAACCCGATTTTTTTTTTGTGTGTGTGGGGGTATTTTTTTTTACAAGAATACAATACATACTTACCTATTTTATTTTGAGAGAGAGAGAGAGAGAGAGAGAGAGTACGGAAATAAATTTTCCCCCAGTTTCGGTTTTTGTAGTAAATGAGTTGTGCGTGATCCGGTGTTGATTTTCAAAGAAGTCGAAGAAGAATGTGAGGATAAGAAGTCGAATATTTCCCCATCAGTTGTACATCATGGGTCAAGCAGCGTCCAGACAAGAGGCATTCTGGGAAGCCTGTGGGTTCGGCCACAAAGACAGAGTGAAGAAGTTCTTGGAGGAAGGAGATATTGATGTCAACTGGGTGTCATACACAGTAAGGCCAAAACAGTGCAAAACACAAACCATTGTTTCGACTGTTCGAATCTCAGTCCACACCATATTCAACCCCTTATTTCATTTTGATCCACAAATTGAGATGGAAAAGTAAGGCAATTATTAAATTTAAAAATTGAAGGAAATTTAGAAACAGGTTGACTGATATCTTGGATATGTAGGTTGCATTACAGTATTGAATTTTACTATATTCTTACCAAAATTGCACAACTTTACATACAGATTAAATATTCAAAATGAACTTCTGGAAAAAATCCTACCTCGAAGTTACACGTGTGCCTGAAAATCAAGCCCCGGACATTTCACCCCCCTCCGGAAACAACACGCATCAAAAATTCAAATGACCCCGCATTATTACAAAACTGGGATAGTTAGACCTCTTACACATTGTTTTTCATCTCATAAAAAAAATCAGCTCGTGTCTCGAGCGGAAACACCCCAAATTCAAAGGCGAATTCGGGAATTATTTTGCCTCAGCCATGTTTTGACGTGAACCTTCAGTGAAATACTGTAATGACACCTGCAATGGATATATGACGAATACAGTTCAGTATGAAAAAAATATCAGAGAGTTACGAGGCCCATTTGGGTCGAGAACTGTCTGATATTTTTCATACTGAACTGTTTGAGGCATAAATCATATTTTAAAAAACTGCCATTGAATTTCATTGTTAATTTACATGAGACAGTCTGATTTTGAAGGATATCAGTACTGCAACCACTGGTAACGGTCTGATATTATGAAGCACACTACTATCTACTGTCACAGGTAGAATTTTAAACTGATGGGACTAAAGAATGGCATCACAGCAGTATTTTAATTTTTTTCATATAATTTTTCCATTGTTATGAAAGTTGAATTTTGAAATGTATTGATTCAAAAAACTGTCAAAACGAATTTATTAAGGACTGTTAAACAGAATTTTTTTTTTAGAATGAGCTATTCTTTTGTCTTATTAAGAGAGAGAGAGAGAGAGAGAGAGAGAGAGAGAGAGAGAGAGAGAGAGAGAGAGAGAGAGAGAGAGGAATAACAGTGATGATTAAACTTTACACTTGCTTTATTTTTTCCAGCATGACTGCTGTCCAATACATGTAGCATCCCAAGGCAAACCAGAGATTGTTAGAATGCTCTTGGACAAAGGGGCGAATGTTAATGTCAAGGACGTGGTATGTTTTATCAGTGAAGTCATTATTTGTTATTTTAATAATAATGTGGAATCAGTTAAATTCGTGGGGGCCAATTTTTTGTGGATTCTTTAAATTATACAGGTTCATAGGGACATAATTTTGTGTATTCTCTTATACCAATATAAGGAAATATGACTTTAAAACCCTAATTTATTAATTCATAGAGGATGTTTATTTATGAGAGGTACCCACGAATTCCACGGAAATTGAGTCACTATGAAATCTAATGATTCCACAGTAGATATATAGATTATTACAAAAGGTACATGTAAGTTCTAATCAACCATGATGTTTGAATCACTTTAGCTTCAATCTTGATTATTCACATATAAAGGGATGTATTCATATGGATTATCATTTAGAATATTGTAGAGTGCATAAGGGGGAATATGATGTGGCAGAAATTTTAATTGTGTAATATTTTAGATGTTAATGAAATGTCTGGTTGATTGTTGGTAAATTTTTACAACATCAGTCAGTAAAATACATATATTTTCTCTTATTTACAGAGGGGGAATCTGCCCATTCATCATGCTGCCATGAAAGGTCACTCAGAGGTCGTACAGATTCTATTGGATGCAGGGTCAGAGGTCAACACTCAAGAAAAGGTCAGAAAGTGACATTTATTAGTTTTCATGTCCCTACAGTTCCTGTTATATTCTATGAAAATATGAAACTTTTGGAGAGTTTTTTCAAATGATTTTATTTCTGGGAATGAAAAATTATGTAGTACACATCTTTACAATCTTCACATGGTATTTTGATATAATTTTCAATATGTGCATATTATAGCATATTGTAAAACTGCTTAATATCATGATTTCCATTTTGCATCAAATTGCAAGAATATCTTAAATGCTGAATTTTTATCATAGTTCTGGTTAGTTTATATGTTTCTGAAAAATAAAAGCGAAATCTGAAAATCTGCTTTTTCACCCGGATATTAATTCCTCACATTGCATTTAGAATCGTCAGTACATTAAGTATTTTAATACAATTTTAACATGCAATATAATACAAAAGTGTGTAACTATCCATAGATAAAATTTCTAACAATTTCCTCTCTAGAGAATTGTCACTCCAGGCTCATTTTACAGATTTATTAAATTCTTATTTATCATGTTTTTTTAAATCAAGATTATTGGTTAACCTTTGATTGCTAAATTTTACATATATCTGTTTGAGACAATAGAGTTCGAACACTTAACATAGTTTAGTTTCTATTCTTGCAAGAACTTGTATTTCTATATCAGTCAAACACAACATGAGATTTTTAAGTGAATCTTTATTGACAATGCCCATATTTCTCGTTAATTAGTTACCTGTTTTACCCATTTTTCTTGACGTTAAATTTAATTCCACAGAATGGTTGGACGCCCCTGCATTGTGCTGCCTACTGGAACAGGATTGACGTCGTTAAATGTCTGCTGAAGAACAGCGCAGATGTCAGCATCCAAAACAAAGTAAGTGCGGTGATGGACCCCTCTCTATAATATCTGTAGAAACTGGGATAAACTCCCTGCAATCAGAACATGTGTATGTGGTCATATACAAGGATCCCGATCTAGTGTTTGTTCAGTTTCCAAATAGCACGTGTGGTATAACTATAATAAAAGACAAAGAAACCACTTGGTAGTCTGTAGAAACTGTGTTACTTATTGAAGAGTAAAAGCTAATGCTGGATATAAGCAATATAGGCAATATGATGGTTTTTACACCCTCCACTCTATTACACAATAACTAGATTTTTCCATGGTTGTTATTATTTGTGAAAATTTTGTAGTGTCTTTTAGACTACCACAAAATCAATATTAAAATATGTCTTCAATTGTATTCATAATCATCAATTAAAAAATCATAGAAAATAGATTTGCAAGAAATAAATGTACTTACATGTACATGTATTTTAGAATAAAGTTGCAAAAAATTGGAACTTCAGAAAGACCTTTTGAACAGTATTCATTTTATTTTCTAAGGATGAGAGAACAGCACTACATGAGACGGCTCGGTCACAGGCGAAGGGGGATTTCCAGCTCGGAGAAATCGCCCAGTGTCTTATCGAGGCAGGAAGTGATGTCAACGCTAAGAGTAGTGACTTAGGAGAGGTAAGAAAAAATATAGAAAATTGTTTCAGTTTACCCACAAGTTTGTTTGAGTTATAGTCAAAACATTTTTTTTCCTATAAAAATCCTGTTTAATATTTTGATGCAGATACTATGGTTTTATGTTTTTCCATATGTATACTAAAAATGTTGAAATTTTTTTTTTCCCAATAGTGAATACTGGTACATGGATTTTAAAAAAGTCGACCAAACTAAACCCAATATCTATAAAAAAAAAAATATTTTGTTTTTATTATACTTTCAAGTCAAATACTGAAATCTGATTGGTTTAGACGCACTTTATGATTTGTTCTATTTTTACCCTCAGCATTAGCAACACATTTTTATGGGTAACACAACGAATTCTTACATGCGCGTAAATTTGCGGTAAAGTTTGCACATCAGCAGTAAAGTTTTCTTTAAAATTAAGACATTCAGTAAAATAAAATAAATAGTGCCTGTTTGGGAGGGCAACAGTTAAAACTGACTTCCTTGAAAACCATTGTCAACCTCGTGTTGCCAAGTTTAATGCTTGGTTTTTAATGAATAATGTTATCTTTACACATCTCAACATTCTACTACAATGTTAATCATTTGAGAAAATTGGTTACAAATATGATATACTTCATTTTCAGTTTTACACCAGCCAAGTTTGGGTATATACCCTTGATATAATATGTATATAAATAAATACAGAAACAGTTTATACCATTACTTTCCCTAAAATATGTATTTGTACATGTATTAAACAATTTCTGAATGCTCAGCTACTGTAAAGAACCATTGTCAGGCGCCTAGATGACAGTACGTCTGTTTTTGTAGGCGGATTTCACCGGTCTGATGTTTGCCAGTTACCACAACCATCCTGAGGTGGCCACTGCCCTGATCCAGGCCGGCTGTGAAATCAACGCATTTGGAACTGTGAGCATTGTCCTAGCAAAAATAATTTAGCCATCTCTGATTTGACATTTTCTTAGAAAAAAATGGATAGGTCTACATTATTGCAGCGAGTATAGAACATATGAGGTATCTGTATAATTTATTTACAAAGCTCCCTCTCTGTACTTGTAGAACCGTTGGACGGCGTTACACTGGGCATGTGATCGGGGCCATGAGGAAATGGTGTTTCTCCTTCTGGAGGCAGGAATCGATCCAACCATCAGGGGATGGGTAAGATATATCTGTGTGATAAATATAGGCACTGTCAATAGAAATAGACCCCACACTCAGGGGATGGGTAAGATATATCTGTGTGATAAATGTAGGCACTGTCAATAGAAATAGACCCCACACTCAGGTAATGGGTAAGATATATCTGTGTGATAAATATAGGCACTGTCAATAGAAATAGACCCCACACTCAGGTAATGGGTAAGATATATCTGTGTGATAAATGTAGGCACTGTCAACAGAAATAGACTCCACACTCAGGTAATGGGTAAGATATATCTGTGTGATAAATATAGGCACTGTCAACAGAAATAGACTCCACACTCAGGGGATGGGTAAGATATATCTGTATAATAATGTAGGCACTGTCAACAGAAATAGACTCCACACTCAGGGGATGGGTAAGATATATCTCTATAATAATGTAGGCACTGTCAACAGAAATAGACCCCTCTGCAGTAGAGGGGGGTTAAATACAAAATCAATATTTTATAGGGATGTCAGTATATTGCAGTGATATTTTGAACCAGAGTTCAATATATTGTGGGGTTCAGTGAACAGTGATGTAACAATAATTAAATCTGTGAAAGTAAATATAACAACATAGACAATAGTTAACAGTCAATTTCTGAGGTACTTTCAGACTAAAACCAGAGAGGACAATAGAGGCCATATTGTTAGAGGAGTTTCATATGAAGATTCTAGCTATTTTTAATTTTTTTTTTTGGCAGAGAAATGAGCTGGCGTCTGACCGCTGTACAGACAACGAGATGAAGGAGATGGTGATGAACGCCGTCAACATGTTTGAGGAGTTGTCCATCTTAGACAGGAAGGTGTGTGTGAATTTCAACAGTTTATATTATTAATCAAACTTTTATTCAATTTATTTCTTTCAGGTTTTATGTAGGAACACAAATAAATGTTAGCCTGCTATTCAGTGTCTACAAAATAATTTAAGGAGGTTAAGGTATGATGCACTTATATTATTACTTTTTCTGTACACAGGATTCCTCTGTAGGAAAACCCAAGGGCGAAGCGGTCAGTACGAGAATGAAAAACATTCAACCAACAGTGAAAAGAGACACAGAGAATAAGTCAGTAGATGATATAGTTGTCAAGACCCAGTCTGAAATCACCACAGACCCTGTCAACTCTGAGAAAACTTCAGGACAGGGGAACAGTGTTAGTCAACAGAGTGATGGAAGTGAAAAACAGCCGGAGAGTGCAATCTGCCATGCTGAGGATGAAAATAAAGTAATGGATGATCAAGACACCCAAAAAGACAATGCAGAAAGGAATCAGGAAAACGAGAACCAGACAAAGGGGAACCAGTCAGAAGGGAACCAAACAGAGGGAAACCAGGCAGAAAAGAACCAGACAGAAGGAGAGCAGGCTGAGAGGAACCAAATCAGCCAGGAAGGCAGACAGGTTGATCATACAGATTCTGGGGATAAAAGCTGAAAGTGAATCTGGTGCATAATCGTTACCTCTTTACAAGTGCCATTTCCTTCTTCCATGTTTGCCTTGCCTTATATCTACAAGTAAGCAATATAAATTGTTGGTGACAAGGAGATTGTGGCATCAGAGAGTAAGGCTAAGCAATGAAACCGTTGTTGGGCATTGATGATTAAATTAATTGATTGTGTTGTTTATCAAGGAACAAAGAAAAATTCCAATAGATGCACATGGAGCAAGCAATACTACAAAAGATATTGAAGATATACATTTGTTCTTCCTTCGTGTACATTTTTTCTTATAAGATTAATTGTCGCAAATATTTTAAAAAACTAAGAGTTCATAACTATTAAGAATTCATTTACAATAAAAAAGAATTAGTTTAAGATGATAACTGTACAAAAATCTTTTCAAAATTTTTTAAAGGTATCCCACTAGCTTACCAGTGGTGAACTAAATCTGATTTGTAGTTCTCCTACATTATGTCATAATTGTTTCTATTTGTAGTGTAGCCTTTTTTTTGTTGTATTTTAGTCCTGTAAGCTATAAATTGTAACATACGCGTAACTGATGTTGCAGCTCGAATGCATTTAATTTTTGTGATAAGTGAAAATACGGTTTTTTTGCTGCTTTTTTTATTTATCTGTACTTTGTGCAATACATTTCAATGACTAAATTTTTTATTATTTGAGATAAATTTATGGAGAGCCTACATGTATGTCTTTCAAATAAACATTCTTTAGTTATTTCTATTGTAATGTCCCTGTCTTGCTCACCTGATAAATACAAGAGTTTTACCTGTGCTACCTGTGTTCATGTCCTGAATGAGTTTATAAGGAGAAAAATTTATAACTAGAAATAGGTTGCCGTGACATCCAAGAAACCGCAGGAAAAAATCAACGTATGGCGTAGAGGATTAACCTTTAAATTAATTTAACCTTTTAATTAATATTGATATAGATGGAATAGATAAAAATTGCTAGAGCACCTAGTCATTAAATAGTTGATATAGGTCTTAATGATCTCAAACTCTCTAGTGGGGGTTTTCTTTCTACAAATTATAAAAACGTTTTCAAGAATCTTCCACGCAAAAAAAAAAGCAGTCTCTCCAAAGGGATCCACAGTTCAGTGTCTAAAACTGTCAGTTGACAACAGACTTTGAATTAAAGTAACCTCCGATATAGTTAAAATGATTATAAGAAATTTCTTCTGAGTTGTTGAATGCTTTTAAAAATATTTAACAAAGGGACAACAATGAAAAATATGAATGAAAACATGTACAATGCACAATTTTTTCCCCGATTGTCATGAAATACACTTTACGTTACGTTGAACATAAATAACAAGGTTTCCTTCTTTATTGTGGATAACGCTGCCGCGCTGTGAAAACCTTTGGTAAAAACTACAAGAAATAATGACTACAGATATTACAAATAGGAAAATGTAGAACAAATATTTTTAATTTTAGAATAAACATGTAAATCACTTTAAAGACAATAATGGCATGACATACTAATTAGATTGTTTAGCAGTAATTTTTTTAAATCAGGAATTGCACTTCAAAAATACGATTAAATCCTGACTAAATAAAAAAGACTCGCGTACTCGATTGAAACACTCATCAAATAGGACGCAAGAGGTTATCAAGTGTATGAAAGCACTGGTCAGTAAGACCGACGGGGAGTGAGTGCTTGATTAGAATTAATTAGTTACTAAAAATAGTATGTAAAAAGAATACTTCTAAATAACTTTTAACATTAAACTATAGATAACACACTCCCTTTCTGAAAATATCAATCAAATATACGCTAATCATAAACAAGATTTATTTAATCGTCACAATAATTGTTTAGAGCTCGCAGAACAACAAGTGTTCGATGCGTGACAACATCCCAAGGTCCGAAACAGTCGACACTAGCATTGGTAAATGGTGGACAAGGAGTTGGTCGTTCCTCATCAAGTCTGCCATCTTTTGAGAAGCAAAGCTGCCACGAAGTCCACGACGACACTTTCCGCAATCAGATAGAATATAATTCACCAGTCTTTTACAATCTGTTATCCAGTATCCTGCTGTTCCAACTGCTCCGGCGGTTATATGTCGTCCTTAATAAAAAAAAAAACCAATTTCGTGGAAATGAAATATTAGACGTTTTGCAATGTACTGATGGTAGTCTTCCACCAACACGTTAAAGTCTGAATGAATCAGGAATGGGTCAAGTCGCGGCACTTTGCTAATTTTGGGCATGGGCTTGCCACTCTTTAAGCTTACTATTTCCTTACTGAACGACTCTGGTTGAATTGTTTATTGATGAACATTTTCATTTCTCTGTACATTTCTCGTTCGTCTTTATTTTAAAAATTCACTCCAAGTTTGTCTCTTTCGTCCCAAGATGACTCCAGTTGCATTTTGAGTTTTGCTAAAAATAACATCTTAGCAGATTTTTTGTTGTTTTCAGAATTAATGCGAGGAAAAACAGTTTTGATTTCACCGAAGAATTTTTTAATGTTTTAATCAATGGGGTCAACTTATCCAGTGCAGTGAAGATGTGATGGTTGCTGTATGTTAATTTTCTGTTGCAGCAGATGGATTTTTGTATGTTAAGACATAAGACCACATAAAAGAGAGAAACTTTGTGAATCTTTTACACACGGTTAGTAACATTGTCAAAAATCAACGGGTTCTATAGCAAATGTATTCTAGTAAGACAATTGTACTGTCTCTATGGTAATGAAATTTATCTTTTAAATGTTCAGGTAGTCATAAACTGCTTTTTCTAATCTGTGCAAAAAAGGCTATGCACAGTTGTGACATTCTAGAGGTTCCAGTTTAGATTTTCCCAAGATAAATTCAAGACAAGTTTCTCCTAATTCGTCTATAACCTAATAAGAGATATGCCACTGCAGCTATCGCATGTTCTGATGCGTCTGAAAACACATATGAACATCCAAGCGACGTGCCGGAGATATGGATGTAGATACAATCATTCGAGGAACTCTCAAGTTGTAGATAGATTGATTGTAGATTGTAAAGAATCACTCCAGACTCGCCATTTTCTTAAATGTTCCTCCATAAGTGGATAGGAACAATGATACCCAGAACTTTTACGTTGTTTTTCAGTGTTGCTTTTATTTCTTTCATCATGTTTATTGCTTCTGATTCAGTATCAAGGGATTTCAGTCCATCATCTACGTAAATGTTATTGTAACCAAATTCACGAACATCACACTAACAGATAATGCTTTACTAAGTCTATAAGTGGCAACATATAGTCGAATATTGTATGGAATGCAGGGCTGCATTTTCCAAAATACTTACGACAAAGTAAATATTAATAGTCTTGTAAAATGATCTTTAATGAACAAAATTGACATAAAACCATTTGTTTACAAATATTTAAATTCCCATTACTATATTTTCCAGCCATAATAATAAATTATTGATTAGGTGGTGATTGATTAGCATCCATTAATTTGGTCGTGAGTTCTTTTGTAAAACACAGCCCAGGTTCTTAAGATCATAAGAAAATTTCGGTGAATTCATTATTTTGTACCGATTATGAACCATTCACATTATACTTGTTTGTACTAATTAACGACAAAGTTGCAGTAATAAGGATTTAAAATTAAATCCTTACTGGCCAAATAAAAGATATAAGGGATATAATTTCCTTAAACTATAAAAGGATTTCATATGAAAATTGACATTTATTGATAACTATAGATGGTTTTATCAATTTATATTAGTGGTTTAAAAGGAGATGTCCTGTGTATTGTTACATTCAATGAAAACAAAAACCAAATTTTTAAGTTTATAAGAAGAAATTTCCTTTCTTAAATTAAAAAAAACCGAATTCCAGTACATTTTAAATCAAGAATGATCCTCATGGTTGTTTGACAGTTCTACAAGATACCAAATACTTGATTGTTTTTGGACAAATCAGCAGAAAAAGTCAGTCACATTGGCATAGATATCAAACAGGTTAAAAAAAATGAAAGTTTTGAAACCAAAATATTTTTAAAGTACAAACATATAAACCTAGTCATTTTCAACAGCTGAATTTTTCCATATTTTGAAATCATTTAGGAAAAATTAAGCTGTTGAAAAATTTTCCCGAGTACATTTTATCTCAACGTAGAAAAGCACCTCCTTCCTGGTATCCCATGGGTCCAATTAAAACCTGGATCAAAGGATCACTTGTATATAGCAAAAGAAATGACTAATGGTGCTGGTATCATTTTTGGTCTATACAAAAAGTCTATTGATTTACGTTCCACTTTCTGATTTCAGGCCATACACAGTAAACCCTTAAGTTCTTGTTCTCATAATGTATAATGATTAAAAATTTCCACAGTCGTTGTCCGAGCAGTATGGTTTATCGACTTTTTCTTTAGTTTATTATCGTCGTTTTATGCATCAGCTTTCTTTTATCTAATAAAGAAAATAAGTACAATATATATATATATATATATATATATATATATATATATATATATATATATATATATATATATATATATATATATATATCTATCTATCTATCTATCTATCTATCTATCTATCTATCTATCTATCTATATATCCCTTTTACAACTCATTTCTTTGGAGCTGATACATTTCATTTCGAAAAAATATCATTGGTGAAAGAAATTTAAATTATAAACACAAAAATTAAATTTAGGTTGTGTCGAAACTGAAATATTGCCCTTAAGCTTGAAAACAGGATAAGATTATAGAATATTGTCAGTTTATCTTTTATAAATTTGTACTGCTTGTTGTCAATTGGCAATGCCCCTGTTCTGTTCACAGGCTCCTGGTGTTATATTTTTTCTCATCATAAAAATAACACCTACTTAGAAAATACACAAAGTACTCATCGCTGTCATATTGGGTTTATTGAACACAGTTAATTCGGCCTGAATGTTTACTTACAAATCAGCTGTAGTTTTTTTTGTGCTCATCGTCCGCGTCCGATTGATAAACCAACACCTCAGCTTACAAGCGATACAACTTAAAAGGCATATGACCTCATTTATTAATAAAAACTCTCTACATGTTGCTTATTATTTTCTGCTTCTAAAGAAAGGACAGAAGTTTACAATTTGAAATATATCCATTTTTGATTGCGACATTTTTCTGTTCGTTTAAGGTGGAATAACACACCTGGAAAAAGTCACTCAAATTAATAGGAATTTTTTTGATAATGAAAGATATAATAATAAATAAACTGTACAAATGTCAAATAAGCGAAAAATTTGCAGTTTGGGGATAAAAAATGAATATCTAAAATAATTATTACAGTAATTAACAACAAAAGCCCCTGCGGGATTCGAACTTGGGATGTACGGATCACAAGTCCGACACTTTTATCCACTCGGCTGTGGAAAAAGTTACATGTTTCAGTCCATAAAATCCTTTTAATAAAACGAAATGTCGTTTCAATCAGCGGTCAGCCATTTTGTGATGATGTGTTATTCCACCTTAATTGAGATTCCTTTATATTATAAACAAAGAACAGAACCACAGACAGCTAACGTTATTGCAATGTTGTTGAAACAATTTGGTTTCTATATGTCATCGTTTCGGACTAAAAGATCATACCATTTCGAAGTTGAAGTCATGAATATGGTACTTGTTTGAAAATGTTTACTCAATTGTATTTGCGGCATCTTGAATTTGTAGATTTTGAGAAGAAACTAGTGTGTGTGGCTGATTTCAAGCACAACCTAAATACCATAAAACAGAAGCAACATGCACACAGCAACCTACGGTTCTAGCTCCTTCTTTGCATCCACAAAACCAGCCAGATATTAGACAACTCTCTGTTTGATCCTCTTCAATCCAAAAATTGTATTTTTTAGGATACATGGCGAGATTGTAAGAGGATTAAAAGATTTTCATTGTGACTCACAAAAATCTCGTAACTACCCTGTACGCTAACATGTTCATTCACATAATTAATTGTCTGTTATAACTGATGTATGCCAAAAATGATGTCTTTAGGTATTTTTCTGATAGGACAGAGAAGATGTTTTGCATCAAGCTAAACCTAATTTTATTTTCGTTGTTTTTCAATATTTGACACCTTTTCAATTACATGATTTGGTTTAGATTTCATAAATATCATTTGTTGGGCAAGCTGTTCCTCTTGTGGTTGATCAGAAACAAGAGGTGGTCTATTAGCATTTGTTAAGGATGCAACAATATTGACATGGTCTCCAATGAATGGTAGTTGTGTACTAGAAACAACATTGGAGAGAAATTTCCAACGTTTTAATCTACTGTTAGCAGACTCTACCACCGAACAAAGATTTATAAAAAAAGCCTTGAGTTATTGGCTTCTTCTATGGTATTATGTTCAGAAATGCTGGCATCTCACAATGAAAACCGAAGTCTGTAATTGTTTCAAGTGCATCGCAAGTCATCTTCATTTAGACAATTAACATTGCAGTACTTTTCCCACAATTGTACTACTATAGTACAGGCTTGGGGCGAATTACATTGTAAAGTAATGCATTGCATTACCTTTACTTCATGAATTTGGGCATTAAATTACCATTACCATTACTATATTTTCTTGAAGTAATGCATTATATTTGCATTACTTGAGTAAAGTAATGCATTACCATTACCATTACTTTGTGAAAAATAAAAAAATGTATTAATTTATGAACAGAGGGGTTTTACAGCAATTTTCTTAATATATTTTAATCAGATTTCTTAATACTGAGGACACTTTAAGACAAAAGATGGCTCTTGCACTTTATGATCGTCAAAGTTTGAAAGGGTCCATCTTTCAAATGCATCCTGTCAGGTTTGAAAATCTTCCCTGCTATACTAAACAAACGGTCTGCAGGGGCAGTTGAAGCTGGGACTGAAAGATTGTTTGGCAGTCTTTATCTTAGGATATATTAAGTGGAATAATAGAAAAAATACATTAATCTTGTATTTTCTATCAGTCCAAACTAATATTCTTAATATACAACAGAGAGAGAGAGAGAGAGAGAGAGAGAGAGAGAGAGAGAGAGAGAGAGAGAGAGAGAGAGAGAGAGAGAGAGAGAGAGATAATTTTCAAATGGGTTATAATATTGGAAGTGATTTTGATTTCATCATGGATGGACAGTGCATTCATGTTGTTTTTAAAGGTGCATGTCTGTCCTCTATTCTATTGGAACATAGCCAAGGGAAGGGGATTCGGGTGTTTAGCACTTCTTAAAACAATGGATTGCTTCTAAAAGTATCCTAGGGGCATAGGGTGTTGTTGACACATTATTTATTGAAGTGCAAACTAATTGGAGTAAATTTTTAAAATGGTTTCTAAGTCTTAATAACAACACTCTTAAAAAGATTATTAATTTGTGTTGTTATATCTATTAATATTAACAATTTAAAAATGAATTTTTAAAATCTTTTTTAATACATGTACAACTAAAACATTTTTTTTTCTCAAGAATTATTTTTCTCTTCTTTAAAATGATTTTAATCAAATACAATTTTAGTTATTCATTTATTCATCACATTTTTTAAGGTGGAATAACACACTTGGAAAAATCACTCAAATTAACAGTAAATTATTTAATTATGAAAGATATGATAATAAACATTACATTAATTTAATACAATAAGTAATAGCAAAAGCCCAAGCGGGATTCGAACTTGGGATGTACGGATCACAAGCCTGACACTTTATCCACTCGTCTATGAAGTAAGTTACAGTTTGCTTTCGATAAAATCCTTTTAATAAAATGAAATGTCGTTTCGATGAGAGGTCAGCCATTTTGAGACGATGTGTTATTCCACCTTAAAGTGAACATGCATAAATAAGCATAGTAATGCAAAGTAATGCCATGTAATGCCAGCATTACACTAGATTTTGGAAAGTTATGCATTACATTACCATTACTTGTAATGCTAAATTTGTGGCATTACACATTACTAGCATTACTTTGAAAACATGTAATGCATTGCAATGCATTACCATTACATTTAGCATTACCCCAAGCCTGCTATAGTATTTCCTTTGTTCTGAAAAGGCAAACACAACAGTTTTTGCTCGGCATGACTGATTTTACGAGACATCTGTTCCGATCGAGCAGCACAGAGTGAATGATTTTTGTCCTCAAACAAAGCGTACCTACACTGATGTATAGTTACGGTTTCAGTTCAGTACA
Source organism: Magallana gigas (assembly GCF_902806645.1). Lineage (NCBI taxonomy): Eukaryota > Metazoa > Mollusca > Bivalvia > Ostreida > Ostreidae > Magallana > Magallana gigas. The sequence continues at coordinate 1,421,692 of NC_047559.1, read as the reverse complement.
TACTTTTAAATAAATGTCTTCAATTTGAAAAGCAAACATGCATTAAAGGAAGAAAGTCGGAATAAAATACACAATGCACAATCCTTTATATAAAAATAAAAAAGGTGTTTATACAAACCGATAACACAAGGAAAAAAATCTGCCAAAAGGTGAAATCAAACCTTGATATCAACTTTTGTTTAGATATGCTGTATGTGACAGCAGTGACACCAGCTAAGTTCATATCCAGCTAAATCATATCTTAATTTATTTTTTGATCGAAACATATCAGAATATCTTCTTCTTTTTAGGGGCAAGGCTACCCTGAGGATTCTAGGCCAAAATTCACGCAGAAATAGACTGTTTTACTGCACAAATGATGTTTAACTTTGAAGAAACATGTTAGATTCGAAAAAAAAAATCGAAATATTTTGAAATACACACGAGAGAAAATATCAATGAACTTTGATTTTTAACAGTGATTTTTTCCGGAAAATCGATCTGCCCTATGGGTCATTTTTTGTCATATATAAGTGATCCTTTTGTTCTTACACCAAATACATATTGTATTGCTTTAACATTTGATCTTTTTTTTCAGTACAGATTGTATACAGTTGATAAACTAGATCTACTGAAATAGATTTCATAATTTTCTGACAACATTTGTTTACCTTTTAACTACATGCTAGAGAATATTCATCGCATAACATAGTGCTTTGATCATATATATTATCTTTTTACTTTTACTTTCATTTTTCTACTGTTACATGCATCCGACACTGTAACGCTGTAACGTGTCGAACGGTCCGTTACCTATACTCTGTCCCAAGATATTTTGGATTCACATTTGGCTTAATTGCTTGATATTTATAAATACCTCAGGATTCAAACGATGTTCATTCAAAAGTATGAAAAATTTCCAAGATTTCTCAGTCAAAACGCCCCTGTTAGCTTATCAGGTTTCAATACAATGCTAAAAAATGTGATGTCTACGGAGATTTTGTATTGCAGCAAGCCCGGATGATAACGTTGAAATATTGTGCGATGTATTTCGAGTGTATTCCGAATGGAGAAAAGATGTAAACATTCCCCATTATAAATCTCCGTAAGGAATCTGTTTTCGTTCCTGTAAACTTTTATGAGTGAAAAGGGATAATATGTCAATGAAATTATCTTGGAAAATATTCCTTTCAACTATTTCAATTGCACTTCTTTCACAGGTAAGTGTATTTTTATTAAAAATCGTCCAAATGTGCTGCATAAATATCTTGGGACAGACTATAGTCATTTCTAGGGTCTGGGGGTTGAGTATTAAAATATCAAACAATAATAATTTTCCTCTCTTAAATGATTGGTGATTACAATTGGCCTACAAATATTTAAACAATGGCCTTCCCTTACTTAGGGTAAAATCATAAATGAATATAGTCGGCCGGGATCGAAACTTTATTGATACCACGAGGTAAACACTATTATATGCATTATTCAGGCGGTAGTGAATACCTGCGGTACGCCCTAGCTATTTAACATACTCAAGAGATAAACCCTCAGAAGAGGCAGTTACTATGTTAACGCCTTATGCAGGACGGACAGTGTACAACCTCTAACTTCCCTAATACTACTAGTAGAGTATCAGCGACGACTAACTTAGGCTGGTCTCCGCGAGAATAGCCTTTATATTAACCGACTAGTGGCCGGCCTCCAAACATGATCTGTAAAAATTATCAATGTGGTAAGCCTCTCTCTCAAGACAACCCACCTACTAAATCGCTTTAGTCTTACAATTCCTCTCCGTTGGAACTCTTCTAGGGAAGAGAACGCAGCGACTGCAATGCGCTCGCCTATATACCCTCTGTGGGTCACGTGACAATCTCCGCTGATTGCTAGGCGACAATACAAACACAGTCGTCATGTGCCGTACGCATGATTCAACATTACATAACATATTAAAGTTCTCTACAAGGTTAGCTTTTTAAGAAAGTCAGCCAACGGAATTTTATTTTAGGGCAAAACTGAATACACAATCCATTAAAATACTAGATAAATAGTTTTCAGAACAATAAAAATATATGGATGCACATCTAGTTTGCAGTCTTATTTTTTTGGCTGTACAGATAGGTGAGGAGTTAAGCGTGTAGCGGTGTACATGCAATGCATGAATGCAATTGTAATTTTGTAGACATAGCTCTGTAATTTTCATGGTCTGGTGGCAAACTACTTCCAATATATTTACTTTTAATCTTACTAAGAGAGTTGGGAGGATATACGCGGACACCGGACTGTGGCTGCAGACGATTCCCATTGACAGTCTCCCAATACATTGATGCGCAGTTTGACCTAGAAACTGACCGGTTTTATAACGTCTTCGAATTTTTCTAACACGAAGTGTCTAATTTCTTCCCAGAATTTCAATTTACGCAAGCGCAATTGAAGTTTCATCCTAACTTAATATAGTCAGACTGCAGGCTGACTAATGAAGCGGAAACTTATAATGCGCAGTTAAATAAATATGGTAGCCATGTTTACTGAGCGAAAAACGCCTTGTCCTTTAAGCAGGGCTGCACTGGAACAGAAGAAAGGTTCGTTTACTTGTCCAGATATTACCGAAGTCTACCATTGTCTCCAAGACGAAAGGAACAGATCAGGAGAAATATGCCATCAGCCTATTTGGGTCCCAAAAGGTAAAGTTAAGTTCAGTGCATTTAACCTCATTATATATTCTTTCTTTAAATAAAAATGGTCCCCGTGATGATACTAAAAATGATTGCTAATCAGATGAGGCTAAAACTTTATACAAGTTCACAAAATCTATATGTGAGCTAAAATATAACAGTTATAATAAAATTTTGTTGAAAATATTTATTCCTTCTACACTTTCGTTTTCTTCAGAAGGAGGCGATTTTTTTTTATATCTTAACTTCTTAACCATTAAAAAGCCATGGTCACGATCTCGTTAAATTCGAGATTTTAATATATATATATATATATATATATATATATATATATATATATATATATATATATATATATATATATATATATATATATATATATATATATACCCATAGTGAATGATATAGATATATGTAAAGCACAGGGAAATTCACTTGTTATTGAAGCTCCATCTCCGCCCCGATGGAGGCGCTTTTATATATATATATATATATATATATATATATATATATATATATATATATATATATATATATATATATATATATATATATATATATAATATGTAAATAGATTACCCAATAGCAATCAGTATGATAAAGTGATCTGAACACCTACTAACTGTAGCAACTTCTAAACTGTTTTCTGAACGTACTTACCCCTGAATCATCATTTTGATATTGCCTTGTTATTTATTTTCATTCCAAAATGACATTGTAAGATAAGATTTAATCAAATACTTGTGTGTGTGTGTGTGTGTGTGTGTTGTTCTTTTCCATTTATAAAACTGAATATCTTAACGTGTAACATTTTACTTTCTAAAGGCAAAACATCATTTATATTTTAACCAAAAAGGTTGATTTTTTTTAAAATATGAGTTAATTAGTGAAAATACAAAACTGTTTCACATTTTGAAGTTTTTCATCAGATTACTGTCCACAATACAATACTGGTGGCAAGGCTATCACCACTGTTACTTGTACTTCATCGATAGGATGCCCAGACGTAAGATTTTGGTCTAATGAAGTATACAAGTGTAAGCTAATATTTTTACTAATTAGCTCTTAGTAAATAAAAGGGATTTTCTTTTTTAATATTATTTTGAATTAAAAAGAAGGTTATTATTGTATATAAAAAAAAAGATTGTTTTGTTTTTTGTTTTAAGCAAACGTTTTAAGCTATTTAAAATTAAAATTAAGAAAATATACTCTTTACATAAGATTTAAAATACCTTGAAATATAAGTTTTTATTTTATATTAAAATTGCCTCTATTTTATGAGATGCTTAAGGGATTTTTTTGTCTTTTAGACCCCGTTTGTTTGAATAAAACTAACAAAAACTACGGAGGAGGGTGAGTATAGAAAATAACTATTTTGATAATATGCGCACTAAAAATGATTATAATAGAAGTTTAGAAATAAAATAATGCTTACGTCAACTAAGAATTAAGCATACAGAACAAAGAACCCTTGTGAAGTAATTGTATACATGTATTTATTTAGTCTAAATCATGTCATGTTGACTACATTGCATGTGATAATTTGTATCACTTTTGAAAAATAATTATAAAAAAAACTAGTAGACTAATTGTTCACGGAACAATTAGAGGCCTTTCCATCTTTCATAATGATTAAAAAATTGTCACGGTTTGAAATTCAATCTTTTGGACTATTTTTAATTATTGTGTAAATGAACTTTTTCGGACTTTGTGTTAATTGTTACAAAAACTTTTCATCTATTTCGACAACTGTTTTATAAACGTTATAAATTCCGCGCAGCATTTATCCCACCTGAGGCAGAATCAGTGATGGACAGCTAATCTTTTAATTGAATTCTGTTTATGTTCATTGACACTTCATCTTATTAATCTTTTTATGTAAAATGTCATGATTTACTTGATCAATGGCTGTTTGATAACTAAGCTAACATCTGTACTTAATATGTTAATCCTTTATTGTGTTGTTCAATTGTTCATTATATATTATTCTGAATTGTAAATTATAGTCAGTTGGAATCAGACCTTCGGTGCTGATGCATACCAAACTCACGTTAAAGTATATTTTATGTAAATAAAGTCTAAATAAAAGTCTGAAAACTAAAACGCGTGTTGGCTTGTTGGAGGTTTCATGGGGCTGGGTCCAACAACAAACTTATTTCCGCAATGTGGTATCGATCCGAGTACCCTAAGCTTTGTAGGTGAAAATGTTGCCACTACGCTTATTCGCTTGTTACTTTGATAGAAGTATCACCGTGCAAAATTCGCTGTTCAATTATAACTTTATTTTGGACTTTACTTTTAAGGTGGCTCTATACACCCACAGTTTATTCCAATTTTCAATAGAAGACCACAAAACATATACTTATCAAATATTAAAATGACGATAGGGATACTATAGGTATTTTTAAAGAATTTTTTAATGTTTTTTCGTGTTTTTGTAAAATATTTTTTAAAAAGACAGCTATCAACAAATTGAGAGAAATTATTTTGTCATATGATGGATATTTCCTTCGCACACATACAAAAAATATAACACTTCTTAACATTCAAAAATGTTATTAACGCAATTTTTATTAGTATTTCCCCAAAACATAATTTTTCATATTTTCTTACTCTGTTGACAAATCATCTGAAAAAGTTGCTTGATGTTATAAGAAAATGTATTTTAATAAATGTGACATAAAAAATTGAATGAAAACCATTGCAAATAAACACAATTTTTTTTTAATTTTATTTGGTATGAAAGTTCCTCATGTAAGGGTTATCGTTCCTAAGTCCCAAGGCCCAAACACCTTGGGGACTTTTCATTTCTGAGTTGAAGAAAATTTCCTAAATATAATGTTGGAATGATAAATACATACATATTTCATTATAGACTTTGCCCTGTATAAGTGAATAAATTCGCTTTAATGCAAAACTAAGTTAAATAAATAAAGGGGAACATTGACTAGGCTAATAGGATTTATGTATCTCAACCTGAGAGAAATTCAAAGCAACCCTCTCATCCCCGTTAGGTGTCGATATTAATGTGCATTAAAGTATATTATAATTGAAATATTTTCACCTGTTTAGAATTTTCTTTCACGGTATTCAACCAAAAAATACGTTTTAGAAATTTTTGGAAAGTTAAAAAATTTATTGTTCTCAACGGGAATCGAACTCATTACCTACTGGTTTGTAGTGAACCCACTAACCCACTGCGCTACGGTGTAACATATCGATGATGCTAAAGAAACTTTTTAAAAATTTATACTTGATTTTATTGTTTATTTCGATAAATAATACCACCCAACGTGAAGGTGTCACATACCACATTACTTGTAAGTAATGAATTTTCCAATTATCAAATTAAATCTATCCATTTAACAAATTTTTCAAAATAGCGGTTCCCATACAATTCACCTCAGTTTAAATCAACCAGTACCGGAAATGCATGTTTCCAGATTTACTTTTTTGCGTACTGCGTCATCAAAAAGTGGTGTATAGAGCCACCTTAAAATTCAACACCTGTTTCGTAATATTTTCTCATAGTTTATTTCTTACAAAGTTATTTATTTAGTGATTGACACTTTTCGGACTCTATATGTGATTTCAAAGAGACAGAGTGCCATGTCTCAAGGACTGCTAATCTCAAAACAACGTTGAGCAATTATCAGTTTTTCATTTCTTGGACATCAAAGACTAATTGAGTTTATTTAATTATTTTATATCTGTGAACCTTTCACTCAGCCTACTTATGTCATCACCTGTCAATTTATACTCATTTTTCAGATTCTTATATATAGTTATGTACAATTGTCAATCGGCCGCAGTCTGGAATAAGGCGGCCAACCTCGGCCACGTCCGACTCACCCAGAGTCTTGAGTCCGGAGGCCACTACTGGCCATATCCGACTTGTTTGTAATATGTCTGTCTGTTAAATGGTTACAATGTTGCCATTGTTGATTTGCGTCCAATAAATTCAGAATAATCCTGTATCAATTGCCTGTTTATTTTTTTGGAACTGTATACTGGTGGACCTTCGGGAATACGACAAACCTACCCTTCGTTTTTACCTTACGGCCTACAGCGCGCCACAACCTTATACCTTTTACTCTTTACGCCAACATTCCCTTACCCGGTTCGTACTGCACACGACCGATGCAGATCCAGACGAATTATCTAGCAACGTAAAATCTACGCGGTCACAGAAGGTAAAATTTGTTGATTTGTGTAGTCAATTTGGATGATGATAGAAAGAAGAGATGGAGCGTTCTTCCGTCCATCTTAAGTTGATACCCAATGTTGTGAAACCTTGAGAATAGATAAGCGCCTAGCGATTGGATGAGAGGACAGTATTTGATATCAGCTTAGTAATAAAAATCAGTGCTGCTTTTAAACAGTGTGGCCGGATAGCCTTGACTAAGAAATCAACAGGCCAGGTCAAACTTTTGTCGCCAGCGGGTATTTGAAGGTGTGGGAACGTCACGTCGGCTTACCTGATGCGCATTCTCCTGGTGCTTGAAATGCACGTGCTTAGAAATCTATTAACTATCATGCATTTGTGGATTACAAGTAGGGAAAGTCTGAACTGAATTAAGGCCAGTCATGTATTTCAGCAAAGTCGAGAAAGAAAATGTAAACTAAATTCATATATAATCGGGGTCTGGGAAGGAAGAGTTATCTTTCGTAGAACTTCACATATCGTGCAAGTTGCTGATAGAAATGTAAACACAAATTTTCAGTGAATTTGAGCATGAATTTATTAGATACAAATATCGAAGCGTTGAAATTTCGTTTCTCGGGATGCTGGTTTGATGCCGCTGAAGTGGATAACTTTCTTCAATATGGTTCATTTTGTTTGAAATTTGGCAGGCATTTAGACTCAGGTGTGCGGAACAATTCCATGAATTTTCGCTAAGTCTACCGAGATTTACTGGAACCGGAATTTTTATTCGGAGGCGTAGTCTAAAACGCAGTCTGGAGTCAAATCGCAGTCAGAGTTTCAGACTTTTAAACAATTTTGTCAAACGGTTGCAACACTTTGTTAGGTGTTATTTAAAAATAATACAAATGTTAAATTTCAAGTTCAAATATCGAGGGTCAAGTTCATATAAGAATTCAATCCTTATAGAAAAGAAGATAAGGGAAGGAGGCTACTTGTACATATATTATTATATCAGTTCTAAGAGGTCAAGGTCAAAGGTCAGGTCAAAGGTCAAGGTCAAACCTAAAAATAAGAGGGATTTATGTTTGAAAGAGCTAATTAAAATAATTAAGGTCTTCCGTTTCCAACGGAAGACCTTATAGTGATTGTAAGGTTTTTAGGGTCTTCCGTTTCCAACGGAAGACCCTCTTGTTATTCTATTGTTTCTTTTTATTATTATTATTATTATTATTCTTTTTCTTTATTTTTCTGACTTTTTTAAAGCTTAATATCTCAAAAAGTTTTCAACGGATTTACATAAAACTTTCAGGGATTATGGAGCATCACTGTCCCTCAAAGATGTTAAATTTTGAATAACAACGTCACTTCTGTTTTTACGTTACGTCAATTTTTAAATTTCAAAAAAGTGATTTTGTCCAGGGCGTTTTTCAAAAACGCTTCAAGATATAGACTTGAAATTTTCTGTGTTGAAGCATTGATCGTTTTTATTTGGACATAAGGTTGGAATTTGGTTTCCGTCACTTCCGGTCTTAACCGGAAGCGTTTTAAAATTTTCGAATTTTCGAATTTTTCGTTTCAAATTCAAATGTTTTCAAGGTTTGTAGAGTTGGTCATGCTGAATACGAAACTGAAATCCGTTTGAAAATCGGACGATGCATTACAGAGATATCGGGGTTTAAAAATTGATTTTTCCGGAAATTTTGATTCCGCGTCCTTGGTTTAAAAAATAGCGTAATGTTCAAAGCAAAGTTAACTCGTACCAAAAATAATTGCTAAGTCGTACTTGAACACATTCGGATTTTTTTTGTTAAGTCGTTCTTAAAATCGGAAAGGTTTTTGTTAAGTCGTACTTTAAATCATTCGAATTTTGTTAAGTCGTACCAGGAATATTCGATTTTTTCATCTTTTTATCTAAGTAATTCTTGTTATTGGTTTAAGAGCTCTGCTTCTTACAGGAACTTCCAGCTTTACTTCCAACATTAACGGAAGACCCACTCGTTGCTTTGCAACGAGCTTTGCTCTAGTTTATTATTATTATTTTTTTTCCCAGTTTTTGTCCACAAGATTTCTCAGAGATGACTGGATAGATTTATGTGAAATTTTCTGGAATGGAAGAAAATGACAATATCTCGAGGGGTTTTTTCATTTTGTCAAAAATCGTTTCCGGTCGTCCGTTTCCTGTCCCGTGTTGAAAAAGCTTGTACCAACGAGATCTCAGAAACGGTAAACACTTGAACATCCAAACTTTGTGGGATGATAGACCTATAGTTGTAGATGTGTTTAAACTATTTTGTTTTGTTCGGCGTAACTTCCGGTCGTCACCGGAAGCACTTCAAATTTTTTTGTTTTTACATATTTAATTTATCTCCCATAAAATAAAGATATTAGTATAGATCCTTTCATATGTCATCTATACAATGTTAAATAAACAAAAAAATTCTACTTCCGGTGAGATATCTCGATTATCTCAGGAAGCTTTTTTAAAACATATTTTGTACCCGCAAGTTCTCAGGTACTGTACGTGATCAAGACACGAAACTTTCACTAATTATAGACATTTGATTGAAGATGTGTTTAAACAGTTTCATTTTGTCTTCCGTCACTTCCGGTCCACAGCGGACTGTTTATCCATAAAACTGTTTTTATTTGATAGTTTTAGCTACTTCGATGAATAATAATGTAAGATAGGAGAGTAACAAGATATAAAAAATTTAAATTTCATTAAGCACTTCCGTTTGTCCGTTTCCTGTCCCGAGACAAAAAACCGTATATCGACGAGATCTCAAAAACGGTAACGACCTCAACAACCAAACTTTGTAGGATTATAGACCTGTGTATGGACACGTGTTAACACTATTTTGTTTCATCCGGCGTAACTTCCGGTCGTCACAGAAAGTACACCAAATTCTGATTTTTTAAAAATATGTTGGTTATTTGGCATGGAAGTAACCTTTTAGTTATAAAAATACAGGAGGTCATCCACAGATGGTGAAAAAAAAAAAAAGTTCTACTTCCGTTGAGACATCTCAAATATCTCAGGTAGCCTTCTTTTAAAAAAACAAACTACCCCCAAGATCTCAGAAACTTTGAGAGATCAAGACACAAAACTTTTATGGATAATGGACATTTGAACGAACATGTGTTTAACGGGTTCCATTTGGTCGTACGTCACTTCCGGTTTTCACTCGAAGTGATAAAATAAAAGCAATAAAAGGTTGTTTTTTTTTAAATTAAAATTTTTTTTAGCATATTACTCAATGTGATGAACAATACACTTATCATAGTTAAATGTACTAAAATACGTATTTTCAATTTCTTAATCACTTCCGTTCGTTCCTTTCCGGTCCCGAGACAAAATCATTTCTCAACGAGATATTATAACTAACAAAAACTTGAACATCCAAAATTTGAGGAAATACAAGGCAATGTATGAAGATATGTTTACTATGTTTTGTATGATCCGGTGTAACTTCCGGTCGTCACAGAAAGTACTCAAAAATGAAGTTTTGTCTTTTTGTTTGTTTATTTCTTGGGAATTCCTTTTTAGTATAAATAATATCCATTTTCTGTTTACAAGAGAAATGGATCTTTTGTACAGATTTATACATGAGAAACGGAAGACCTTTTTGTTGCTATAGCAACAAGAGTCTAGTTACAATTATAATTGTACACATAAATTAATCATATATATGTTTCATATATTTATAACACATCAGTACTTAAAAGTCAAGGTAAAATCTAAGGTCGAAGGTCAAGGTCAAACCTAAAAAAAATAAATAAAATGGGTGTTTGAAAGAGTTAATTGTACATATAAGTGAATTTGATATGTATATGTCAAATATACTTGTAACACATCAGTACCTAATGTCAAGGTCAAAGATCATGGTCAGGTCAAAGGTCAAGTTTAAATTTAAAAATAAAAGGGATGTGTTTGAAAGAGCTAATTGTACATGTAAATGAATCTGATATATATCTATGTTGCAGATACTTATAACTCACCAGTTCTAAGAGGTCAAAGGTCAACGTCAAAAGGTTAAGGTCACAAGGTCAAAGGTCAAAATCACAAATAGGGGGACGGGGTGTGTGGTGTATTTCGGTGTTAAATCAATGAATGTAAAGGGGAATTACAGCCAAAAGGGGACGTTGGACCCTTTTGGGAATATAGATTGAAGAAACTTTTAAGTGTACCGAAGACTTTGGTAAAAGTTTCAAGTTTCTACCTCTTATGGTTGAGGAGCGATAACAAGCATTTAGTACAAGGGGGAAATAACCCACTATTTCAAGGTGGGAGCTAAAGGGCTACATTTTGAAATGTCTTAAGACTTCCTACTACATCCTTGATAAAATTTCTCTATATCACCCTAAACAAAAGAGATACGAAAATTTAAGAATACGCAGATTTTCAAATGACTTTGACCTTTGATCTTTATTCATTTTAATCGGCCAAGGTAGACGCTTCCATCCCAAGTGGTCCAAAGTCTCTATGACAAATAGTAAAAACATTTGGAGGTGATTTTATGGAAATTTAAATACTTTCAGTGGCAATAACTGATTGAAGAGTGCCTTGGACCCTTTCGGTATGAATAGATTGAAGAAGCGTCTTAGTGAACTACAGACGTTAGTAAAAGATTCAAGTCTCTATCTTTTATGGTTTCAGAGGAGTAGCGATAACAATTACTTCGTACACGAAGGGCAATAACTTTGTTAGTTCTGTTAGTAATCATGCAAAGGTCATTTGATGCCATAACGGTTTATGAGAAGTAGCGATAACAAGCATCTTGTACTATAGAGGCAATAACTCTATAATTGTTTCAAAATAGGGTATTATTTTGAAATGTCTCAAGAAGTCCTACTAAATCCATGAAAATCTTTTTCTATACCACCCTAACCAAAAGAGATCTAATAACTCATTAATTAACGGATTTTCAAATGACCTTGACCTTTGACATTTATGTTATTTTGTTTGGCCAAGGTAGACGCTTCTATTTCAAGTGGTCCGAGGTCTCTAGGACAAATAATAAAAAAGGTTGGAAGTGATTTTATAGAAACCTAAATATTTTCAGGGGCAATAACTACTAGAATGGGGCCTCGAATCCTTTCGGTGAGAATAGATTGAAAAAACCCTCTAAGTGTACTGAAGACATTATACGTTTCAAGTCTCTATCTCTTATGGTTTCAGAGGAGTAGCGATAACAATCACTTCATTCACAAAGGGCAATAACTCTGTAATTATTTAAAGGAAGGAGCCAAGGGGCTAAATTTTAAAATGTCTTAAGAGTCCTACTACATCCATAAGAAAGGTTTGTCTCTACCACCCTAAAGAAAAGAGATCGAATCACTGATTAATTAACGGATTACCAAATGACTCTGACCTTTGTTCTTTATGTCATTTCGACCAAGGTAGACGCTTCTATTTCAAGTGGTCCGAGGTCTCTTTGACAAATAATAATAAAGTTGGAAATGATTTTATAGAAATTTAAAACTTTCAGGGGCAATAACTACTGGAAGGGGGGCTCAGATCCTTTCGGTATGAATAGATTGAAGAACCCTCTAAGTGTAATGAGGCATTGGTAAAAGTTTAAAGTCTCTATCTCTTATGGTTTCAGAGGAGTAGCGATAACAAGCTTTTTTTTTTTACACAAGGGCAATAACTTTGTTAGTTTTGGGAGGTATCAAGCAAAGGGTCATTTGGTACCATAACCTTTAATGCTCAACAGGCTTGGGGTAATGCTAAATGTATTGGTAATGCATTGCAATGCATTACATTTTTTCAAAATAATGCTTGTAATGTGTAATGCCACAAAATTAGCATTACAAGTAATGGTAATGTAATTCATTACTTTCCAAAATCTAGTGTAATGCTGGCATTACATGGCATTACTTTGCATTACTATGCTTATTTATGCATGTTCAGTGTTCACTTTAAAAAATGTGATAAATAAACGAATAGTTGAAATTGAATTTGATTAGATTTATTTTTAAAGAAGAAAGAAATAATTCTTGAGATAAAAATGTTTTAATTGTATTATTAATTTCAAAATTCATTTTGAATTGTTAATATAACTAAATTAAACAGCACAGTTTCATAACATTTTTAAGAGTGTTGTTATTCAGAGTTTTTAATCATTTAAACAAATTACTCCAATTAGTTTGCACTTCAATAAGAAATGTGTCAACAACACACTATGCCCCCAGGATTCTAAGTATCAAAACAATCTATTGTTATAAGAAGTGCTAAACACCCCAATCCGCTTCCCTTCACTATGTCTCAACAGAGTAGGAGACAGACATGCACCTTTAAAAGCAAAATGAATGCACTGTCCATCCATGATGAAAATCAGTATCACTTCCAATATTATAACCTACCGGGTATTTGAAAATAATTTACTTACTTATTCTCCCTCTTGCTCTCTCTCTCTTTCTCTCTCTCTCTCTTTTATATTAAGTACACTGTACATTAGTTTGGACTGATGGAAATACAAGATTCATGTATTTTTTGTCTATTATTGCACTTAATATATCCTAAGATAAAGATCGTCAAACAGTATTTTTTCGGTCAAAGCCTTGACGGCTCCTGTAAAACATTTATTTAGTATAGCTGGACAGATTTTCAAACTAACCCTTTGAAACTTCGATCATAAAGTGCAACAGCAATCTATTGTCTTGAGTTGTCCTCAGTAGAAAGAAATACGATTTAAATATATTAAGTTTTCTATAACTGGGAAAAATCATGTTTATAAATTTATACACTTAAGTGTCCAAAATTATAAAGATTTGTTTAATCTGGGGAAATATCTCTATTCAGCTTTTATTATAACTGCAACATTATTCCATAAATTGTTTTTTGTTATGCATGTAATTCTGTGTCTCTATTTCGTATCTGATATTGTATCATGGCAAATGTCTATAAATATATAAATGTCTATATATATTTAACTTATTTAATGTTCATAATGCCACAGTATGATTATATATTGAGCAAATAAAGACTGACTCTTGTATACATGTAGTCATTGAATTTGAACCTGATACTGAGCATGAACCTGTAGATATGTTAAAGATTGTTTTATATTTGAAACATTTGCAATAACTCTTTCTTAGCTTTATTTTTTTTAAAGTAATGGTAATGGTAATGCATTACTTTACTCATGTAATGGTAATGTAATGCATTACTTCAAGAAAATCAAGTAATGGTAATGGTAATTTAATGCCCAAATTCATGAAGTAATGGTAATGTTATGCATTACTTTACAATGTAATTCGCCCCAAGCCTGATGCTCAATAACATAAAGAAAAAATTATTTTATTATCTTTTGAACCAAAAAAGCTGTCCTTGGAAAAAAGAGAAGAAAAAAAAAATTAAAAACTACAAAAACTAAAAATTAAGAAATACAAAAGGTCTTTCTCACCTGAATGGTGGACATACCTAAAACATAAGATATACGAAAGGTCTTTCACCTGAAAAGTGGGAAAACCTAATTGAATATGAAAACACATACACATTCCGAGAAAATGCGTCTTGTCTTTTTTCTGTCAACAAATAATTCTGCATATAATTTTATGAATGATATTGTAACGCTGTTTTTTACCATATTATTTCTTGATTTTTTTTACTGCGTGTATAACTATAACCATGTTTAAATTAAGAATTCCAGAGGGAAAAGAAAACAATCCACTATCACCATTATCAGAGGGAAAGGAAAGCAGTCCAGTATCACCATGGATATTTGTCGGAATTGCTATCGCTGTTGTACTTGCTGCTGTGTGCTGCATAGTGTGTTGTATCATACGAAGAAAACGTAAGATAAACTATGATTAAAACCAATACATAATGCTTTAAAAAAATCAGGTATATTTCTCGCAAGGTTTCCTTTAATTCTGGTAGATTTACAGAAGCTATTGGTAAGATAGAAAATGGCTCTAGAGAAAAATGTGTATTTATTCATGTCAAATAAACTGTGATTTTTTTTTACTATATTACAACAATGACATAAAAGATATTGAAAAAAATGTATTTTGATTTCAAACAAAATTTTAACTATTTTTAATATTTGATATAATCTTTCTTTTATGAGCATTTTTTAAACTCACCTACGAATTAATTGTACATATACTTGAACTTACACTTTTAATAAACAACGATAACGCAAAACCGCCAAAAGAGAAACAACCACCCTCTAGCAATATTGTTTGTTTTTATCTTTTCTTTCAAGCAAACATCATATTTACAAGTAATGAAAACCTATTCCGTGTAAATTACGTGTAATTAATTCCCCAGAAAAAGTTGCAGACTCTCAAAGAGTATTACTTTTTAAAGATATTCTTTTATTATTGTGAGTTATATATCATAAATCATGTAATTTAAACTTAAAGTTTTTTTAAAAAAATGATATCTTTGTAATGTAAATAACACTTGTGTTAATGTTGATTTTTATCCTTAGAGAAGAAAAATAAACACGCATCTGAACTGGAACTTCTTCCTGTCGAAAATGAAATTCCTCTGAGTAAGAAAATCAATTTTTGATATATTTGCAAAACCACACTTTGTTTTCATGGAATAGAAAGAAAAACTTAAAAGGGTACTATTACATTTCAAATCTCCTTATGAAATGTCCATTATTGATATTATAGTAGATTAGGACTCTGTCTGTATTCTTAAAAAGTAATATTATGAAAGAATCAATAACGAAAATGATAAAAATTTTATTTGATGACATATTTCTTGTTGGCTGAGGAGGAAGAGTCTGTTTTACTAGCTACTTTGGTCTGTGTCCCAGATCCATTTATCTATGTCCGTGCTTCCAAGTTAGTCATGTACTAGTAACTTGTATTTTGTTTATTTATGAACAATTTATGTTTAGTTTGTTTATTTTTGTTTATTGATTGTTTATCTTGTTAATCTGGGAAGCGTTCTTGATATCACTTACCTTGAGTTTCGTTTTATATAATATATATTTCGTTTCTTCATACATTTATATTTTCTGCAACGATGATTCGCCCAATGCTTAGAAATTAAGCAACTCCAGTAAATGGTTTTATGGCGAGTTTAATCAAGATCAAAATTTATATATTTACATGACATACGATGAAATGTTTCAATCTGACAGGTTTCAAGAAAGCGATTGACTATGTGAAAGGACATGTGTTTTCAACTAACCGAGGTTATGGACTTGGTATTAGCATTTTGGATAACTATAATTGCATAGCAATCATAGGACCACCTGGATCAGGGAAAACTATTACAGCTGTCCAACTGGCCTATCGGAAATGTGAATTATCGAAGTTATTCTTTTGTCAGACAGTAGAAGAGATACTTGACACAGCAGAAATGCATAAGGGTGTTTACATTATTGCGGATGACTGGATAGATAAATATGTGTACTATCCATATAAGTTCGATAAAGCCATCGATTTATTGAGCAATGTTTATAATAAATATGTACGGAGTGGAGAGCTTTATCTCATTTTAACAGTTCAAGAAGATATCTGGTGGAGATTCAAAGGATCTTTTGAAAAGTGTGGTTTATTTCAGAGAGAATCTTTGTTGAAAATTCAGTCCTTAAACTTTACTAAAACTGAGAAGCAAAATATGATTCTTTGTCATTTTAAACATTATAATATAAAAGTATTTTCTGATAAAGGACAGAATAAATCAAGAGATAATTTTGCCGCCAATCTGACAAAACTAGGAAATGAATGTAATTTTTCTTTCCCAGTGATGATTGATTTGATTTGTGCACTGGAACTGGTAAGAGCACAACAACGAATTTTGATGAATGGATTCTCAAATGTATTACAAAACTTTTTTGATAAATGGTTGGAAGAAGGCGACACCAATCAGAAAAGAAGTTTTTGTATACTTGTTTTTGCAGCGTTTCTTGGAGGCAAGGTTTCTCTTTCAGACTTTAAATGTCCAGTAAGTGGTCCTCTGTTTGATAAAGTTTGCAACATGTACAAATGTTCTTTTAATGCAGGAACTGAATTGATTCAGGACAAATCACCTGATCAGGAAATTAAAATGTTATTAGGCGAAAACGAGCAGTTGAGAAGTTGCTTGTATCAAACTAGTTGCAGACAAAATGATATTGTGTTCATTTTTCACCACAGTTCATTGTTTAGATTTGTATTATCTTACATAAAAGAGAAAGGAGAAGTATTTTTTATTGAAAATGTACATGTAGAAGTTTTATTGAAACATTGTTGGATTGTGGAGCCTCAGGGTATATTAGACTTATTTTTAGCAGATTTTGTTGACGAGGGCTACCCTCATAAACAACCAGAAGGGTCAGTGAGTCTTTCTACCAGTGTTATAGAAACATTAGCAAAGAGGATCTATTCTGAAAAAGAAAAAGGATATTGCATACCTGAATGGGATGACCACATATTTATGCGACGAAAGTACTTTAAGAAATTTTGGAAAAAAGTTGACCATTCAATTCAAATTTAACATTGAATGATACTACCAAATGAAAGCTACCAAAATTTTTATAGAAAATCAATATGTGCTCTTATTTCTTGTGAAATGGTAAAAAAAAAATTCAAATAATTCCACGGGCGATTTTTTATCCCTACCAATTAGAAAAAAAATCTTTTTTCTTGTAAAAATAAACAGATTTATTTTGAAAACTATTTTTTACAATATTTTTATTGAGAACAAATTATTAAAACCGTAAATAGAGAAATATTGGAGTGATTTATTCGGTATTCCAAAATACCTATGAACTGACGTTTATGAAGAAAATTACAAGACTGTCTTATAGTCATAATGCAGAATTGAACTACAAATTATTGCACAGTTTTTTGAATAACAATCTGAGCGTGAGTAAGTAGAATTCAAAAGTACAAAAGTTTTGTGACAACTTTGGAGAGATGTAAAACATCTTTTATACATCTGTAGTGAATCATATTTCATATGGAAAAAAATAAGAGGTATTGTTGATTTGAAATTAGCTGGAAACATGTCCTAATTGGTTTTTACAGAGTTTTTGAATGCCATGAATATGTTTATTTCTTTTGTTGCATTAAAAATCTAAAGATATAAAATAAAATATAGAATAACGCTTTCAACTACGAGTAGAGATGCTCTGTATAATTTTGTAAAATCGTGAGTGATTGCATATCAACAAATTGCAAAGAGCTCATATTCAAATACACATAAAAAATTATTTAAAAAAGTTTGTATATATTTGTAATGCATGTACATATTGCCAACTCGTCTACAAACTAAACGAAGACGCTGTGTGTTAGAATTGGTGTTTGAAAGAAAGTGTTTGAATGGACTCTGAAAGAGTGAACAATTGCCTAACATGCCAATTTTGGTAATTTTATATGCGGGTTTGTTTTTTACTTTGTACCAGTTTTTCTATTTCTATACAGAAATTGTTTTATAAGACGCAAATAAGACGCAAATATTTTGAGTCATACTGATGTATCTCTATAGATTATCGACGTACATGTATCTCTACATACATATTACATAAACAATAAGGGATTATCTACCAAAATTAATCATATGATTTATATGTATAGATATTAATATATATATAAACATGTATTAATAAACATGTTTTTTTAGACAACCAGTTAGATACTTTTAAACGTCCTCTCAATGAAAACATGTACATTTATATGCAGCACTAATATAAAAATCAAGGAATTATACAATATGTCTGTACGCTAATTATTGAAGTTTTTGTATACTTTGTTTTCTCTTATAAATAAAAGATAAAGAAAAATTACGGATTTCAGAAAGTTGTTATTTATAAATGTAAATATACTTTAAACATTCTTCTGAACTCCGCTATATACAATGAATATACTTGCCGTCATTATTATTATCTTAATTAATGTTATGAAAAATCTAAATATTATTATTTCGGTTATTTCTGAACCATTACTGTTAATATGAACAGAAACTACATATTTAGTTCTAATACTGATCTCCTACTGTGAAAATTTCTAACTCGTGTATTAATTGTGTGTCTATATATAAACAATGTTTTGTTTTTTTTTTAAAATAAATATGGGGTAAAACCCCTATCTATTATTTCATATACATTGAATATTTTGAACTTCATGCTGCAAAAAAAATGAGCAGGTTAGTCTTTTACATTTGATTTATTATTATAATTTTGTTTTGAAAGGGATTTAACAATTCTCCACCATTAACCAGGGGGTATAGATTTATCTATCTGGTCAGACAGTTTTTTTCATTATATCTATCTCGAGAAGCCCTTATTTCACCAATGACCTTGTTTCTTAGATCACGATAATTTTCCCAAATGATGAGGATTATAACTGCTTTTCTATGTATGCGATTTCTTTTCGTCATCAGCTTTTTAATAGAACTATTCATGAATGCTTTGTCTCTATGACGAATTGTAATTAGTTTGGTCGGAATTTGTTTTTGTAATGCATGAGGTTGTCATACTTTTAAAGAGTTTATTTCATTAATATTTTCATCATTAAAAACTTCTTCCTCCCAATTTGTTGCAGTTAAATCATTGTTGAGACCACCATAATTAGCATTATTGTAATTCATTATCACCCTCTGGTAAGCATACTGTTTCATAATATGAAACATAACTTCCACCCCTGTTATAGAATGATAACTACAACATGTAGGGTTGACAAAACTATCACAAACAATACCAGTGTTAGTTGTCATGATGAGATCTATACATGAAACCTAAGGTATTGTAACGTTGTTTGGTTCGTATATTAAGTTTGAGAGGCCAAACCTTTGTAAGAGTAGCTTAAACTGCAAAGTTTGATAATGATCAAGGAAAAATTGACATTAAAATTGACATTAAAAAAAAAAGGTAGGTTGCATTCCAAGTCTTTTTAATATTTGAACAAAATATGTTCCAATAATCAGCTAATGTATTAGGTGGCCTATACAGAACACCAACAAGGAATTTTTTAATGGCAAGATTTATCTCAGACCAGTAAATTTCTAGATTAATACTTTGCAACTCTACGTTCATAGAATGCAAATTCATCAGAAATGTACATTGCCACGCCACCTTCATGCCTAGTTCTATCAATGTGGATGAAAGCCATTGATTACTAAGGAATTATTTTCAATGCTGCTATCAAAGTGTTTTTAACAAATGGTAATAATATAAAAATTGGATAATTCTGCAGCAATGATGTCAACTTTTGGAAGTAAACTACACATATTATTACGTGCTATTTTCAAGTCTTGAATGATTTGCAGGACCTGGGTTTGTTTCAATGCAACCAAGTAATAAAAGATATTGAATCACAGTAACTTAATAATAAATATAGAAATAAATAGCGAAATAAATCATGATATACAAAAAGAAATATAAAGTTGATAGATACCCATGGCTTACTATCAGACTTCATATGTTTAATCAATGGTCTCAAAGTTAAAAAAAAAATAATGTGAAAAATAAGAAGAACAGCCATGGGATTAAAAAAGAGGGACACTAAACACAGAACAAAGTCCGTACTAGCAAAATAAGTGTGCATAAGAATAGGTGAGAAAATGTATGTACAAGCAGAGACATCTGAAAAAATATCATGGTCTCTATTACAAGGTAAAAAAGCGATTAAACATCTTACTATTTTACAACTAGTGTCTTGGACAGCTCGGAAAGCACAACAATAACCGTCCGGAGCAACGACAAAAGAAATCAAGGAACGCAGGTGAAAATTAACTTGCAAGTGCAACCAAAAAAGGACAAAACAAAGATGATGGAATATAAACAGATGTTTACTTGGAAAGGTGTACAGCGAAGAGAGTGCTAGCATATATATATATATATATATATATATATATATATATATATATATATATATATATATGTATATATATATATATATATAATCCAAAAATAAATAGTATAAATCCACACACGTAGTATTATATGAAAAAAATCACAACACCGAAATAAACTCAACTAGTTTCATTTTAAATCATCAGGAGTTTGAAAACATGTTGCTAAGTTACACAAATACACATACATACGAATCATGATTTCGTATGTATGTGTATTTGTGTAACTTAGCAACATGTTTTCAAACTCCTGATGATTTAAAATTTTTTATTTCGGTGTTGTGATTTTTTTCATATATATATATATATATATATATATATATATATATATATATATATATATATATATATATATATATATATATATATATATATTTCACAAGTTTGATAGACATTCTTGCTCATCCTAAACATGCACGTAGTTTACATGCTCAAGGCACAGTTGCCGGATTTTGAAAAATCACACATAATAATCATAGTAGTATCAGTAATAGCAATCTAACACAAGTACCTCTAAACCAGACAAGGCGAATTTTACAATCATTTTAAAAGCATTCTTTGTTTATCATATGATATTTTATGTTGATTTTGACAGGGTATGAATATTGGTGAGCCTCTTTTAGCGAATCAAAAAGAATATTTGTCCTAATAATCAAACTAGATAGTTTCATCCCAATTGACAGTCTAAACTCTTGTAAAAAGGACTTTTACATAGAAATGAATAGCGACTGAATAACAATTAACACATAGATGATTCTAGATTGGCGCATATGTATATTAACTACGTGCATTAATCAAAATGTTTTTTATGACGAACAAACACAGCGAAAGAAACCTTATTAGAACTTTATAATAGACCAAATTAATTGAGATGAGATGAGGCAGGAAGTGATGTCAACGCCTAAAGTAGTAACTTAGGAGAAGTAAGAAAAATTGTTTTTTCCCCGACAAGTTTGTTTTGAGTTGGAATTAAAACAGTTTCTTTTCTAAAAAAAACAAAAAACAACATCCCGAGTTTTCCATGTGTATACTACGAAAGCTACAAATATTTTTTTTGTAGTAAATACTGTTACATGGATCTGGATCAAACAACACCAAATCTTGATAATTTCAATATTACATCTATGTTACATACAGAAACATTTCTTAACTAATAATATACACAGCTCAACATTCTACAGCAAAGGAAATCATTTAATAAAATTCGTAACATTTATAATTTTTTTTTTTTTTTTTTAATTTTTTTTTTTATTTTCAAATTTTTATAGTATATAGACAGACAGACAGACAGAACACCCCTTTCTCACAGACTCTCACACACAGCAAGTTGGTATAGTGAATTTGTATACACTTATATATATTTAAAGATATTTACAGTACAAATTATCTAAAGAAAAAGAAGAAGATTAATATCTACATCATCATTGATGTGTTAATTAAATATTTATACTGGAAAGAGACAACTCCATGGTGACCATCTCTTAGTAAAGTCTACAGTAGTAAATAGTTTCGTTTCAGTATTGTAATAGGTTTGTAAATAGGACATTAACATTTCAAAACATATCTTTATATCTTTTCTCGACCTTTGAAAAATAAATTTTTTTACTAATATAATAATCAAATTAACTACATGATCCATATCTGGATCACCTAATAGTACACTCTGGATATCAAATGTTATTCTCTTGCCAGATCTATTAAAAATATAGTCTGACAATTTTGTCCAGAGATTAAAGATTAGTGGGCATTGGTAGAATAAGTGCTTAAAAGTTTCAGGTTCCAACATACATATTGCACATAAGTTATTGTTTTTTATCTTAGAAAGATACAAAAATTTATTTATACCTAAAATTCTATGAATTATTCTGTAATTAAACCATACCAGTTCTGTATCTTTTGTGATTAACTTAGAGTTGCAATATATGAGGTTCCAATTAAAGTCTGGTTCGAGATTTAAGTCAATTTCCCACTTAGATTCACATATTGGCCTATGCTGTAGTTTTGAGATAAAAAAGTCATATAATGTTCTTGAGCCTTTTTTATCTTTACACAGAATTATTATAGATTCTAACTGGTACGGTTTTACTACCAATTCATGTGAAAATTGCCTGATACTGGGCCAGGAGCTTAATATAGCCTTTTTTAAGCCTTCATATTTAGTAAATGGTAGCTTAACTAGGTAATCATTGGTTATTTGTTCATAACTAATAAAATTCCCCTGCTTATCCAGCAGATCATATAAAATATAAAAACCCTTTTCATATAAAGACTTATAAAAAATATAGTTATTTTGCACACTGATCTTCTCATTAAACCAAAGTGGTTCTAATAATATATCATGTTCACATTTTGGCTCTATAGAATCCAGAAAATCAGCAAAGTAAGAAAGAGTTTCTTTCCAAAATAGATTTGTTGTTGAATTAGCTTTTTGTTTAGAGTACTTTGATCCAAATTGTATGAGATGAGCAGTGTTACAATTAATTACTTCATTGAAAAACATGGACCATTCCGAATTAGAGTGAAGAAGCCTTCTTATCCAAGTAAGTTTAAGAGATTTTATGTATGTATCAATATGAACCATTCTACATCCCCCTTTATCATAGTCCAACTGTAAAGTTTTCCTAGATACTTTATCAATTTTATTACCCCAGATATATTTATAGAAAACTTGCTCTAATTTTTTAATCCACTGAGAGTTTGGTTTAGGTAACACTGTAAATAAATGGGTAAACTTGGATAAGAATAAGCTTTTCACAACTGTAATTCTGCCAATAGGAGAGATGTTTCTCTTTGACCATTGTGTTATTTCTTTTTGTACCAGATTAAATTTCTCATTAAAGTTCAGATGTTCCATGTTTTCCAAATTAGCTGTATAAGTTACACCTAAAACTGTAAAAGGTTCATATGTCCACTGGAGCCCAGTATCTTGACAAAGGAAAACTTGACTGTTAATCATGGATCCTATCCAGATTGCTTTAGTTTTGTTAATATTAGGCTTAAGCCCTGAAAATTTTGAAAACTGAAAGAGTAGGTCAAGAGCAGACTTGAGAGATTTTTCTGATCCATCTAAAAACAAAACTGTGTCATCAGCATACTGTTGTAAACAAATTTTTTCTTTTCCTATTTTAATACCTTTAATATTTATATTTTGTCGTATCATGTGTCCCATGATTTCGACACACAGGTTAAAAAGATATGGAGAGACAGGGTCACCCTGTCGACAACCCCTTCCAATTTCAAAAAATTCTGAGAAGATCCCATTTATAATTTATAATTTACTTCATTTGAATATATACACCAGCCACGTTTGGGCATCAAACCTTGATAAATATCTATATAAATGCAAGTTAATACATACATAGTTATTAATAATCCCTTAGATATGTACCTATTCATGTATTAAACAAATTCTCAGCTACTGTGAGGGACCAATGTCGGGCCTAGATGACGGTACGTCTGTTTTTGTAGGCGGATTTCACCGAACTGATGTACGTTTATTTTTGTAGGCGGATTTCACCGGACTGATGTACATTTTTTTGTAGGCGGATTTCACCGGTCTGATGTTGTTTTTGTAGGCGGATTTCACCGGTCTGATGTTGTTTTTGTAGGCGAAGTTCACCGGACTGATGTACGTTTATTTTTGTAGGCGGATTTCACCGGTCTGATGTTTGCCAGCTACCACAACCATCCTGAGGTAGCCTCTGTTGTTATCCAGGCCGGTGTAACATAGAATAATGACCCCCGTAGAATAATAACCGGGGGTCATTTTCCGACGTAGAATAATAACTCTCCGGTCATTATTCTACGCAGAAAAATAATTTCTGAGCGATTTCTCTAACATCATTGCTCAATTCTTTTCCTCTGCGATCCATTTTACTTTCGATGTCTGAGATTTGTTAACAAATGCAGACGAAAAAACAAATCACGTGACCTATAAAACGTCATTGATGAAAGAATATAATAAATAATTACCGAAATCCCAATTCTATTTATAACCCATTTTATCTCCGTTGCATAGTAACGATGTGAAGCGTGATGTTAACACATCACCCTTTTTTACGAATACCTATTGCATCATACTGTAACTATTATTCTACGTCGAAAAATGACCCTTTTGTCTGAAGAATAAGTGTCATTTTCATAAAAATGAGCACACTCTACATGAAGAAAAGTGACCCCTGTAGAATAATGACCCCCTTATAGATTTAAGTTTTTCAGTATATTTTTTCTTACTATTTGTGAAATAGTCTTTATAATATTGTAATTTTTACTGTAGTTTACAGAAAGTATAAACTTTAAGTGAAAGAAGGGGTATATCTTAGAAAATAAAAATCCTTCCATTATAACAAGATACTGGCGTACATATATTGCATCGGAGTATGGTTGTCATCTTAACGATTACATTTACATGTATCTATGGTGTTCCGAAAGAGCCACTTCGACCTTCGCACTTTCGCATTTAGGGGGAGAATGCGAGAGTGCAAAGTTGTGAAGGCGAAGGTGCGACGGCGAAGGAGAGAAAGTGCGAAGATGCGACGGCGAAGGCGAAAGTGCGTAGTTGCGAAGGCGAAGATTCGCCTTCGCAACTTCGCACTCTCGCCTTCGCATCTTCGCGCTTCGCCTTCGCCTTTTATAATTGAATAGCTCTCTTTTGTTTAAAGGGTTCCGAGGCATATTTTGAAAGTTTCATTTTATAAAATTAATAAAATAAGATTTTAATGGGGATAGGGTCCGGACCCCCTCTCCCCTTTTACATCGTGAAATTATTAATATTGAATTTTCCGGGGGGGGGGGGGGGGGCGGACCGTATAGGCGAAAGTGCGACGGTCGAAGTGGCCCAATCGGAACATCATATGTATCTCATTATTACGAGTGACAACACATTAAAATTATTTCGAGATACAAGACACTACAAAACAATATTCTGTTTATTGGCGTCAATATTATTCATGAATTATACTTGCATTGACGATTTCCCTACTACAAACTGCTTGGTATGCAAGTGCATCACGCAGAATTCATGATGAAACAAAAATTATGAAAAGTTTACTCCACTGTTAGGCATTATGACCAAGATGATGTAGCAGGCACGGACAGCAGACATTACGCCAGTAGAGTTAACGGTCAATAATTAAGGAAAATCGTCAAAGTACTGAAAGTACTCGAACAGAAAATATATTTCACTTAATCATCGCCATACATCAGTTAATATCAAGATGATTAACGCATCAATAGTTTGTGTGAGCATTGATAACTTTGGATACAATAAAGATCGTGTGATCAAAATCAAGGGGGATGTAAACCCCTAAGATGGGCCCGAACCCCTTATCAACACTTTTAGAAACAATCTTTTCTTATTATAATCAAACAGTGTTTATTATCTATTTAAGATGTACGATAGTCAGGTACTCTTCACACATTTGCTCTAAAAGAATAAGGTCTATTCATAATCACAAATACAACATTAAAACAAATGTTTAGAATATCGATGTTGATGTATTACGTAGAAGGAAACAAATTAACGTAAAATCACTTTCCCCCAGAAATGTAAATAAGAAGTATTCATATTCCTACGTTACCTGCCTCCCTAGTCTTTTTCCATAAAAATATATACATGTATCATTCTTCGATTGACAATTCATTCACCAACGAATATTGCTTATATTATTACAACAATTATTCTTTTATGATTATTGTTCGTTAATTATCACACAATATCCTCATTGTGTATGAATTTGGTTTTTATTTATTTGCGTCATTTCCCGCCATATGTCGACGACAGAAGTGACGTAACTGTTAACAATCAATTTGTGGCAATGTTAAAGTGTTTTGTGTGTGCTTGCTACGGATGTGAAAAACTACATACAGCGATTTATTTACAAGTCCGGTGTTTATAACTTCAAAATCAGTTGAACAGAGTAAGTAATTTCAAAGTCGTATCTTGGATACGCCATTACGGGGTAACAAATTTCTACTCTTGTTTACAGGGGGGGGTCATTTTTCTACGGGGGTCATTTTTCTTCATGTCTAACATGAAGATATTTTACCCCTGGGTCTTTTTTCTTCAGAAAAATCCAATTATTCTTCAGCTAGGGGGGGGGTTATTATTCTACGTCGAAAAATGACCCCCGGTCATTATTCTACGGGATTCATTATTCTGCATTACACCAGCTGCAAAGGCAATGTATTTAGAACTGTGAGTAATGTCCTAACTGAATTATTGTTGCTATCTCTGATTTTTTTTTTCCAGATGACATTTTCTTTATAAAACAAAGGAGATGGCGACATTATTGCAACTAGTAAAGAAGATGTATTAAAGACACCAACCTTTCAGATATATGCCGGGGTAACTCTATTGTTACTATGATTCCTCTCTTGGGCACTTGCAGAACCGTTGGACGGCGTTACACTGGGCTTATGATCAAGGCTATGAGGAGATGGTGTTCCTTATTTCAGAGGCGGTAGTCAGATCAGTAAGATTTACCTATGTTATAATTGTCAACAGCAATCAACCCCACAATCAGAGGATGGGTAAGATGTAGCTGTAGATCGAGTCCAATATAGCATTTGATACTAAAAAATTCATAGAAATACAAAGAGTAAAAAAGAACACAATCAGCGGAGCGATTGTTTCCTTGTCAGTTGTCTCTCGCCATTCCGTCGAACAAAGAATTCTTAAACCTGCATCTTGCTTGTAACTCGATGTTTGACTTTCAAACTTTGTGAAGCATTTAAAATATTCATATATTAATTAGTCCAGACATTTAAAAAAATGATAATATGATTTGGGCGCAAATCTTGTGTATGTCCCTTTAATCTTTACCCTTTACATAATTTTCAAGCATTGGGTAATGTGTTTCAATATCTTTTAGAATTGTAAATCAAAAGTTGTAGTTGTTTTCGCAAAATCCTTGACTTCCAAGGATAATCACTGCTGTAGGAATGGTAGGAGTCATTCATTCATGTAGTTTAAGACAAAGACATCAAGTATTGGGTCACCTGAGTGACTCAGGTGAACTATTGCAATTGGCCTTTGTCGTTGTGCGTTGTTTGACGTCCATTAACAATTTTACTTTTTTAACCTCCTTCTTCTTGGAAACTTGTTATCATTGTTGTTTAAAACTTATCTTAAATGAGAGGAATCGAAATTGTGAAATTCATGACCCTTCTACGTAAGGAGTGTCATTTGTATGGCCAAAAAAGGCCATATTTTCAAAAATATTCTTCTGTACTGCCACAAATGTCGGAAAAAACTACATGCATGGTTATGACATTCATAAAACTCCTTACCAAATTTGTAAAGTTCGTGGCCTCTGGATAAGAGGTTAAGACCTCAGGGTGGGTCCAATATGGCTATATAGTTAACATGTATCATATTTCATAAAATGTACCCTATGATTATGCTGTCAATGAAGACATTTACCTCATTTGCAAGACGCTTGGGATCTGTTAAATTGTGTACGAAGGAATTGAGAATATAAGCCTTACAAGTACAAAGACTAATGACTATACTATAAATACTGCAGTAAGGATGTTCAAATGGTATATAAAGTGACGAAACATGTCATTTTGCAAAATGTCTTGAAATAAAACCTAGTGCAGGAAAAGAATGAAACATATCAGACGAAAACCATCAGCTCTTAACATAGAAAGAAGAAGAGACAAGAATAATTAAACAACAAGTTATCGTGTCACAAGATCAATCGACTGATTTTTCAAGAAAGGGGTGATAATGTGTTTCTTTTCTTTAGCTACAGTATCAAGTTAAAAACAATTTAGGAAATTAAACATTGTTAAAAGAAAGTAAAAAAAAAAATAGGAGAACAAAGTGCGATTCATTTGATAGTTAGATATCTTATCTTTCTTATCAATTTTATACTTTTTTGTACTTTAACCTCTTATTTCACCTTGTCATATTTGACCCATGAATTTTATCATATACAAACATTTTTACGTAATATGCAGTTTAGATACCAGTCATGTTTATAAAACGAAAAACGCCTTGTCCTTTTACTTTTAGCAAGACTGTACTGGAAAAGCACTGTCTTTTACTAGTCTAGGTACAACCGATGTCTTTCAGACGAAAAGAATAGATCAGGAGAAATATGACATAAAACCTAAAAGGTAAGGCTGATTGCAAGTCTTGCCCACAGGCGCCTGACAAAATATTTTGTTTACTGATATTATCCCCTGTACTACCGGTATAACATAGTACTGGGACAATCATAATTATTAAAACAGATATTCATATACTAGTAGTACGGGGATAATATAATATTAAAAGAAATAGGTTAACGTCCAGCGCCCGTGATTGTGTGTCCTTTATCTTGATACGTCTTTTTTTATTAATAAACATTAATCATTGTCTCGTTTGTCTGTCGAGTATATTGAACATCATTGACTCGCCTAAAAGTTTCCTACCGCCAGGATATGCTTTATTCATCAGTCAGAGGCCCGTTTAACAAAAGTATCTTATGACTTAGATCTATCCTAAGACCAGAATTTTCCATAAGATCTCATCGTAACCGTTTCACAAAACTGTCATATCTTATAATTATCTTACGATCTGTGATAATCTTAAGACAACCAATTACATGTCGTAAGTCAAGCCTAAACATAGTAGAGCCTATATTTTGGTTTACAACCAAAGGTCAAGTTTTTTTCGAGTGCCTACGACTTTCCACAATCCTTTATGTTCATTCTGCCGTTTGTGCAACGTTAAGATTTCTTTAGTATTATATTTTTAATCAAAATAAACATTACCCGTAACATGTAGGTGTTAAAAATTAATTTTAGACATTAATCAGTAAAATGCTAAAGTAGTCCTATCATTAAGGGACAGCTTGATTATTGAACGTCGTTATAAGCGGCACTACTCCAGATATTGGATGATAAGCCATTTTCACGATATTTGAGTCCACTCCATACCCGCTTTACATTCACACCTGCGGACATTCAAACAACATCTTTTGTTTGTACAGACACAAATGCAGCGGTGAATGAAATAAAATATTTGTAGGACTGCAATATACTCTTTAAAAATACCTTTTATTCCGTAATTTATATGTATTTTTTTTTAATAAATAGTTTAATATCAATATTTCAGTAACGACATTTAAGGTCAGGTTGGCGCTTGCATATTTTAGGAACTATACCAAAGTTACATACCATTTTGTTCAATAAACTAATTTTTTTTTCTCATAAAATTCAAATGAATTTGCCGGTCCCGTTTTATAGCTACAAAAGGTCAAAGTTCATGGTTTTAAGTTTTCATGCTGATGAAATGTTAATATTAATAATTTCGTGAAAATATGTACGTTTTTCATGTGACTATTATAGGGGTTATTTATGCATAGAACATTTAAATATGATATCACTATCTACATCATGATTCAAATTTCAAATGAACTTTTAAAAATAAAATAAAATGCAACAAAAGTCTTATTTTTGGACTACTATGATGTGAACAAATTCATCTTATTTGAAACCTTCTTAAGTCCTCCGATTTCAGGAAAAACGGATCTTAATATATTTGTAATCCGATATTTCTAAAACACTATTCAAAATCATTTGATGCAGACTTTTTTTTTTGCAGAAATTGATATAAAGCTTGTTTCGTGTTATTTTTTCAATGAAATTAAAAATTAAGAAACGCAAATAAAAAAAACCTGAAACCAATTAATATGTCATATTAATTTTGCCGTCATAGCTGAAATAAAGTGAAGTCGGTGTTATGCCACAGTGATAATCTGTGAGTTATGTCCCTGATACGGCAAACCTTACAATAATCATGCTTTAGATAGTTCAGTTTTGCCAAAAAGAAACCCTCTTTCCCCATGCAAGATATTCAGTTGATGCATGTTAAATATGTAAAAATAAGCAAAATAAAAATAGCTTTTGCGCAAGTACAGTATTTTGGGTACTAAAAGTTTATTTCATTCTGGCAAACATAGTTCATGGAATGAATATACTTGAAACTTCTTCATATCAGCGTTCTTTTATAAAATGTTATTTTCTTACGGCTGTTATCAAAATGGACCTAAAATATAACTATTTATTCATTTGTATTCTTAAAAGAATAATATTTTGCAAATGTAACTTGAGAAAACGTGGTCCCAAACAAACGTTATCACCAGAAAGATATATCTGACATTTATTTAAAAAGTTTTACACATGAGTAAGACGAAACATAATAAATCACTTGCCCAATGTTATTTTTAAAAGTTTTTAGTCAGTGTGATAATCAATTCATAGTTTAGAAAGATCAACTTATCACTATTGTTTCTCACCGATTTGTTATCATTCCAAAGATCTGCTTGTGATAATACTTAGATTTCATCTATGTATCATTTTATACAGAAGGAGTTATTCATCTGTTATTTATATCGTTTGTTGTTTTATTTTATATAACAAAGATGAGGCGGCGTTGGTACAAAAAAGCTATCTTTTGTGTGTTTGGATTTCTGGTATTGGTTGCCTATGTGAATATTATAAGGATCCAAACTGAAATTGCTAATAAAAGGATCAAACCTGATATTGATGATATTGAAGAATTCCACAAAAAACGATCACGGCTCAACAATTATCTACTGCAGCCACATGGAAAAAGAAACCTTACGGAAGAAAAAGACAAACTTTATTCGCAGGCGAGGCATGAAATACATGTAGTATACGAAATCCTTCAAAAGAAAAGAGGGTTTTTTCTCGAAATCAGTGTACACGATGAAAAATATTTGTCCAATACATTTTGGTTGGAGAGAAAGCATGACTGGACTGGTCTCTTAATTGAAAGAAATCCAGATTTATGCAAAAAGATTGATAAATTAGAGAGGAATGCGTGGAGGTTATGTGCTTGTTTATCCTATTCTCCAAGGAACGTGGCGAAAAGTAGGGATGAAGCTGGTACTGAGGTTCATATTGAGCGCAATATGAATTTTTTAGACAACAAAAATAAAAACGTTGATCAATGTTTCAGTATAGAAGAAGTTTTGGACGCAATAAGTGTCCATCATATTGATTTTGTCTCCTTAGATATCAATCGACTAAATTTGACTATTTTAGACACTTTGAAATACGGGCTGAAACATGGATCATATACAGTTGATGTATGGTACATTGAATACAAAGTATGGGATGGCAATCAGATTGTTATTGAGAAATCGAAAATAAATATAAATGCCTTAAGAAAATATTTTGAAGAAATTGGAGGTTATTTTGAACTGCCTTCTAATAGTGGCACCAAATACGGATTGGCTCCATGTGTTTTATTTGTTTGTACTGGCGAATGGTGTAAAACAAGGGAAAAGCTGCCAAACGGAACCTCCTGTCGTGGAAAAAAGAGAGCGTCTTGTACTGAAGACTTACTTTTAGAACCCTTCCCTTATCGGAAAATAAAAGACGCAGATAAGCAGCATTCCCAAGCCAAACAAGATGAAGTCATATACGATATTTTTCAGAAAAAACGTGGATTTTTTGTTGAAATAGGAGCTCATGATGGGCAGAACCTTTCGAACACTTTATGGCTGGAAAGTCAACATTTATGGTCAGGACTATTAATCGAGGCAAATTCAGATTTATGTCAAAAACTCGATAAACTAAAAAGACATGCATGGAGACTCTGTGCATGTCTCTCTAGTACCAGAAGATCAGTGATATTTATAAAAGGTGACGAAGACACGGTTGGTGGAATTGAAAGTCATATCGATGAGCATCATATGAAATTGATGGACAAGATTAGCAAAATTATAGTGCCATGTTGTGATTTAATGGATGTCTTGGATAAAATAGAAATATATCACATTGATTTTTTCTCTCTAGATGTTGAAGGTGCAGAAATGCCAGTGCTTGAGTCTTTGAGAGGTGGTCTGGAATCAAGCCGTTTTACTGTAGATGTGTGGTCAATCGAGTATCGTGTGTGGGACGGAAAGCATGTTGTTTATGAGAAATCCATAGACAATCTGAGGTCCCTTAGACAGTACTTCAATGATATTGGAGGCTATAGTGAGTATTCCCAACTGTCTAATGATCACAATGTCAGTGATGGATATGCATTGGACGTGGTGTTTGTAAGAAACAAAAGTTATTGTAAAAGGTATGATTCATTACCGGACGGTACTAAATGTTCAGGCTAAATTTAATCGTCTCCCCGATGCATCCTAAAATTTTGATTTGATTATGAAAGATCATATTTATGTATACTCATTGAAAATTCTCAATCTTGATTTGTCACTTTTGTTGATGATACTAGCTTTCTACTGGCAATTTAACATTTAGTATTGTATCTTACCGACCAAAGAGTCATTGCTTGATGGAATCCTAAAACAATGTTTTGATTATTTCATTTACGCGTGTAAGGTTATCATTTCCAGAATAAACTGAGTTATATCATGATTACATTGTTTATGAATAGTCCTTATCGTTCCATTATACATATATTAATTTTTTAGGTTTTACATATATGTTCTCATCAAAGTACAACCAAACAAAAATAGAATTTGTTTGATAACTTAGTTTTGCTTTTGTTTTAAGGTAAGACGACATGTTCCTCAATTTTAGATAACTTTTTCCAGGAATTTGTTGATGGTTTACTACTATTTTGACAAGCTTTCTTGCAAAAAATTAGGGTACCTTACCAGGCATTTCTGCAAAATACTAGAATATGCAATTTCCTATATAATCTTCTTGAAAATATACTTGAATTGCTGATATAAAAATAAATACATATACACCACAGCAAAATTCACTACATTGGAACTCTATCTCGGCCGGGGCAGGGCTCACGACCTCTAGAACCTATACACTTCTGTCAGTGAGCGGCCACAGTTCTAACCACTCGGCCATCGAGACACATATCAATTAAATTTTAATCATTTTTTAAAAAACAATATAAAATTAATATTTTTATAGGAACTCTTTATTACGAGAAGATACAAGAAAGATTCTCGAGGAAAGTGTTGTCTGACATTAAAAGATACAAAACTTTGAGTGATTTTGTTTATATATATATATTTACACTCAACAAAACTTCTGTTTACTCTACTAAATAGACTGATTCTGAAATAACGAAATAAAATAATATGAAATTTTCAACATTTCGTAACTGATATGTCTTCTCATCAATAGCAAAGATAGAATGAAACAACAATTAAAATAATTTACCCGTAACGAAACGTCAAAACATAAAATTTGTATTTTTCTCCGCATGCGTAATATGATTGTCATTATTTTGTAACTGATTTTAGTCCTTAGTGACAAATACATGTATACCCGCTCCCCCTCTCTGTTTCTCTCTCAATAATGGTCAATCATTAAACAATTCTACTGAGAAATCTCTCTCTCTCTCTCTCTCTCTCTCTCTCTCTCTCTCTCTCTCTCAATAATGGTCAATCAATATGTAGCTCTAGTGATTTTTCTAAGACACATTAGGTTAAATAATGAAAACATTTGCAAGGTTGAGTGAGTGCATACTGATATACTGATTATCTGATTATATACTTAAGTTAGCCAATATTTATATTTTAAGTGAAAAAGGAAAATGATAGTAAATACATGATTATAATCAATTTTATTTTAATTATAATATCATAAATAACACCTGTAGGGTATTTTTATCTATTAATATGTGCATCATAAAATAATCCTGTGAAGAGTAATCTGAAGTAATCGAAAAAGTAATTTTAATTACACTGAAATGTTTAGCTGTAATCGATTAAATTACGATCACTCTCTTCAATTACAGATTACTGTCGATTACTTCAAAAACAGTAATCATTACAATAGATTACGATTACTCGATTACGATAGGTCTTTTAAAAATATTTTTTTTTCCTTAAGTAACATTGAAAATCTTATTTTAGATTTTATTGAAACAAATTTGTTTGAAACATAAAACAGAAAACCTGAAACTGTTCGAAAATGTGCAAACTAGTTTATTAGGAATTTCATCTTGCTGTGAAAGACATTTTGTTTTTGTTATGTTTTGCGAGTTTCTGGTATGACCTATTCAATAAAGTAATTATTTTTAAAATAACCGTGTAAATATATATAAATATCATTCAGTTACAAAATCCAAATAAGAAAATAATCAGTTTTATTATCATTAATTTATCTCATACGTGTGGTGTATATTACCCGTGTGATAAACCTTTGCTATATCAAACAGGTGATGCTATATCAAATACTTCCGGTCCGAACTATTTTTGACAAACCCCTCGCTTCAACGCTTTAGTGACCTATTTTTGAGGATTTGCTAGTACTTTCAACATAACTATATCTACTACAAAAATTGATATTAAATGGATTCGCAACTTTGTGTATGTCAACAAACTTGATTATTCAAGTCTTCTGATCAGCATTTCTATTCAAACAAGTGAATAAGCTCTAAGAAAATGATTTAGAGCTAAAAAATTATTTTAAGATTAATTTCAGTGAAACTTTATATTAAACAGTTAGATTTATCTCAGAAATGACGCAGTAAATTGTATTGCGCAAGGTCACAATAACTGCATAACACAACGTTGCATCATCGTTTTTGAAAAAAATTAATTTGGGTAATATAAGGGACTGTCTCAAAAGCTTCATAATATAAATCAAATTGTTTGAGATAAATAGAACATCTATTTAAATTGTGTGATTTTATATTTGCTTTATCCAACTCATTGAAATGGTTATATTCGCTCGGCAAGCCTTGCGAATATATACACAATTTCAACTCGTTGGATAAAGCAAATATAAAGTCACACAATATAGATATCCTCTATATGCATAATAGGTCAACGGTATAGTATCCAAGAGTTATCCCCTTTCATAAAGCATTGAATACTTATATGATATCAAAAAATCTATACATATTCAGATATATTAACCAAATATTATCATGATTATCTAAATTGTCAAATTGATTTCTTTCAAAAAGTATAAGTTTTAATTGATTTGCATATGATTAAGAAAAATAGACCAGTTAATGGAACAGAGTAATACATGTACTTCTATCTGTGTACGGTACATGTAAGCCTTTAACACAGTCTTATATCAGTATATTACCGAAAATAAATAAGTGCATTCACTCTAACATCTTTCACATTCTATATATTAAATTTAGTTTGTAAACTCGGAATAAATGATTGTTTCAGAAAATTAATTGAAAACTCTTTATTTCGAAAGAAAATCAATTATTACATATTTCTTTGTTACAATCTAAAGAGTAAGTACATGCTATATTATTCTTATGAAAAAATCAAGAAATGTACAGTCTTTATCTTGGATCCAATTGTTGGTGATAAAAGCTTTAAACAATGGAATTTAAGAAATGTAACAAAGCTCAAACACTACTGACGCACACTCTTACAAGTGTTATGAGAGTATTAGGTGACGGATCATAACATTTTGTTATTGGTGGTTTTTTTTAATTACAGTATTCTGATATTTGGTGATTTGTTTTGTAGTTTTTTTTGTACATAATGTTGGCAAAAGTACACATACCTGTTTATGTATCAATGCTGGTCAATCGACATATATCTTTGTATGTTATTCATAAATCAAAATGAAGTTACATATTCCAAAAAAAATATATATAATTGTACACTTGATTTGTATGAAATAGTCCAATCCACACTTTGCAAAAATTTGTTTCCCTTTGCGGGTCAACCCAAAGGTCAAAAGGCAAAAACCAAACGTTTTCCTTCTTTATGCTACCAACTATTTGGGCGTCCTGTGATAAAATCTTTTAGTTTATTCCTTCAATGTGTGGGTTGCCCCATCCTGGGGCAATCGAAATACACAATGGAAACGGAATTTTATTGTCAAATGACAAAGTTACAAACCTCTAAACTACAAAGGCTACTGTGAAAAACCAATGGGTTTTTTCCCATAGATGGCGGCCAAGGGACATAACTTTTGTAAAGTGTGGATTGGTCTTTATACTATTACACAGTTTTATCTATACAGACGTTCAATTTATCTTTTATGCTCCATGATAAGTCATTTGTGTTATTTATGAAACAAAATTGCTTATAATGAATAATTACCTTATTTTGCCTTGACAGAGAGTAGATCAAAATTGTCTGCATCATCTCAAATCAACTACTCGCGATATGAATTGAACGCAGCAAGTTTATCTTTCTGTTAAAACTTACTCGGCCCATTTTTTTTATTTCTGTCTTTGTAGGTACGCTTAAACTGTTTTTAATTATTCTTGAATATCGATATTTCTATGTATTTTTTAAAATCATTTTGGAGATGGAAACTCATATCATAATTCCAAGAACGATAAATATTAGTTTATTAGTTTTATCTATAATTAGTTTACTTATGATATTGTATTTTTCCCCAAGCATATGGTTGGTCTATTGATGGCACATAATCTTGTTATAAACATGTATGTATTTTTTTGATAAACATCACATCTGTGTAGTATATGAGATATATTATACACTACCATTTTCTCTCTTTTGCACTCTGTTTTTCATTCTTTCTCTCACCTTAAAAAGTACATTGTCTTGGGTATAACCAACAATAGTAATGCCATACAACGTCGAAATTGTGCAAACTTCTACTTAAGTTGTTATAGATATTATTTTGTATTTATAGTAAAGATATACTGAATATATATTAACAGAGTGCTTTCTTCTCGAGCTCTAGTTCGTAAGAAAACCTATTGTTTCATAGATCATTAAAACTGGAGATTCAGGGACTGTACGAGTAATTAATATTATAATTAATTAACACATATCAATAGTCAAAACAAAATAAATTGTTAAGACATGTAATCCCAGATGATTTTAATGGCTTTAAAGATAAAATGTGAAGATACGAATATATAATTGCTCTTTACGAAGACCGGTTTTTTAAAACCATATACAGTATAAACCAGCTCTATTGGATTTTCAATGGTTCGTTAAAACCCATTCAATCAGGTTCTTTTTAGTGATAATATCAAAATACAGGTACATTTGCTGAAAAAAACAATAAGAGAATTGCAATTTCTTGCACCTCGAAGCAGATCAAAAAATACTCTCACAGGCATTTTCCCCAATATTGTAATATTGTTATATGTAATAGATAACACCATTGTCTAACCGATATGTAAGAAACGCAAAATTCTACCATCTCTTTTTGAAGATGGTTATCTTAGGATATTAAAATACACCATATTTGGAGCATTGTACACGTAGATTGGTACGATGGATTCATTCAAAAATAATTCCAAGAATAGCATTATTTTGTGTTACATTTCTACATAGCTTCATTGTATTATAACCTGGTAAATGCACAATGCATGATCACCTACTGAACAACAAAAAGAAAATGGATTTTTCTCAAGTCTAAAATTTTATAAGTAATTTGTGTTCGTGCTCAATTTCATAAATGGTATTTACCTTTTCGAAAAGGTTTAAAAACAGGTTGTTATAAGAATGCGCAAAAGCATGCACATTAAAAAGACGCAAACAACACAACATATTATCGTTGTAAAATACTTCATTGATACTTTTTCAATAAGGTAGTGGTGATTTCATGTTAAATTTGCCACAGCGAGACACAAGAATCTTGCTATTTGTTGTTTACAATAGCTCCAGTGGGGGTAGCATCAGTGTGGGTACGAATAGAGACATTGTCATTTTCATACAATATAAACACCGCTAATCCAGTGGTGGACTGAGATGCGCCATTGCCAGTGCTCGAGGGATCTGTACGATCTCTTGGTTCACCATTAACAACCAGTTCCAAAGGAATATTACCGACAGCAGGAGTTACCCAAGTTATTACATAATATCCCGTGAATGGAATACTGTAAGTTCCAGTGGATTGGGTATATTTGAATTGTGTGTCTGTTACAACCTTATCGAAAAGCAAGATTTGGTTTCGTCCTAGCTAGTGGACATCATTTGTGAAACACGTATGTAATGCAACTGTAGTTTCTGAAGTTCTCGGTTGTGCTTTCACTGTAAAACAAAACAATACGTTATATGCTCAAACATGTGCTTATTCTTGAAGTTTAAAAAGTTGTCAGAACAGTAAGAAAGTTTTTCCCCCGCTACATTATATATGAATCTACGATTCTATTTCAATTTGCTATTAAACCTCAGTTGGTCCTTTTTAACTGTTCGGTTCTATTCACATCATATGGCTGAACTCATAAAAATAGAAACACCTACACACTACTACTACTACTACTACTACTACTACTACTACTACTATCTAAATGAAATACAATTTAAAAGAATAAAAGTAAATATGATCGTCATCCTGTGGCATGAGTAAGATGAACTTTTTATAAGACCTCCAGGTTACTAAATGAAATTCATCTTGATTTTTTTTAAAAAATAACTGTAGAAGAAAAATACATTTTTTTATCCTTTAACTGTGATTTGCTGTAAACAATTAAAGGAAATGAACCGTTTAACATGAAAATACCTATGTGTAATTCGATGCAATATGATGTATTTTCTCGAGTCTCGATAATGTCGTTAAGCGTCCTCTGTAAATCACCAATGACTGAAATAAAATAAGTTTATGGTTATTGTGAACTTTGTTTTCCAGATTCATCAATTGTTTAACCAATTCTTTTGACTTGTACAGTGTAGTGTGAACACTAGGCATAGTTTTATATCAATTTACCTTGGTCCTTATTTAGATTTTCTCTTTTCAAATCATCGACCTCTTTTTGGAGAGTTTTAACCCGTCCATTGGTTTCATCTGTCTGCCGGTAGAATGCTACCTTCAACAAAGAAATTTCATCTTCCACTACATCCAAAGAAACCCAACACTGAGTTACAAAACCTAAAATCAAAACCAATACAAGCCAAGCACTAGACATGGTGGTACTCTATATTATGTAATTGATAATTGTAAATGCATTCTTTCTTCAGAATGACACGGAGATATTTCATGAATGTTTTGGTCTTACATGCATGTTCTGTTCGTTTGTCGAAGGATATGTGTTAGTGATGGTTATATAACGAAACTAAGGTAAAATATTGACATATCAGCATTGAGCAAATGTCATGCTTAACAAGCGGTCCAAATGGCCTTAACAGTATCAAAGTCCGTAGATAGACCTGTCTAGGAGCCCCATGTGTGCATTTCGGTGTCAAACCTCTCATTCGAAACTCTTCTGACCATCAAATTTACTATGTACAAGAATCAATTTATATCGGGGGTAGGGAAGAGTCACAGAAAATTCGTATTATCCATACTTTAACTCCAGAGGCAAATAATTGTAACCTGTTGGTAGACAGATACATAAAAGCCTTGGTGAACTTTTGTGATTGATTGCACTTTTAATCATTTCAGCAGTTAAAGTGACGAAAAGGCATGTACATTTAAGAAAACTCGAAAAAAGATATTGATGAATAAACAATGTTTTAAAATGCTTGACTTGGTGATACAATTGTCTCAAATGACATGTTAAACAACTCAATACGTCAAAAGACATAAATTCAAATTTATCATTAATTTCCAAGCATAACTTAGTTTGCCTACTTAGTGATCAGTGTTAGAGCGGAGAAAAGGATTGATAAAGAGGTGTTCAAAATTAACTATATCGACTAAACCTCCCTGTACAAGTACCATCACCTCTGATAAAGTGACAATTTCACAAGTTTGATTTATTCTTGTCATCCAAAACATTTAACTAGATTTAATGCTAAAAGCATAGTTGTTGAGATTACATTTCTTACAATAACGCGCATTCATTTTAGTAGTACCGTAGTATTACCCTAACACCTGATCAAGGGAACGTAAATCTCATAAATTTGTTAAGAAGCTTCCTTGTTTATTATGTGATACATGTATATTATTTTGATTTTGACAGGGTACGAATATTGATGAGTTTCTTTTAGCGAATCAGAAAGAAGTACCCACTATTTGTTTTAAAGAGCAAACTAGATAGTGACGTCCAAACTCTGTTATTTATTTTGGAGAGAATCGATCAGTTTATACCATGTAATTTGAGTTAAATTTTATCTAGAGCGTAAACGATAAATATTATTTTTACTTTTGTACCTTGTTGTTATTTGAATTTTTGTTCGTTGTATCGGTGCGTCCGGTCCCTGTTTGTGTGTGTGTGTGTAATTTCCTATCTTCTTATTTAATGGTTTTAAAATATGCAATGTATAAGTAGATAGATTTAAAACTTTTTATTTTTTCTCTTCATTCTTTTTTTTAGGTCAAAGTGATGAGGCTGAATCTTTGATAGCAATTTATTTTGTAACTTCCTCCCTACTTATACTTTCTCTACGTGTATGCAAAACTAGCTTGAAGTTGATCAATTTGACAGTAAAGTATTTCTATTGCTCGTATCTATATAATCTCTCTATTTTCCCCCCAAAATATTAAAAAACTAATCATCTGAGGCAGTCATCGCAGTTTATACTGAAATAGCTAGTACTCGCATTAGAGCTCTTACTTATCTCAAATAAGGAATGGGGCCATGTAAAAAATCTTTTGGGTCTCACCAAAGCGTGTGCAATACTAAAAACGGGTCTTCAAATCTCAAGGAACTGTTAATTCGAGTTAAATGTCAGCCATTTTGGCAAAGCAGAACGGAAGCTATACTCTTTTAGAAAAAAATATGCCAAAAAGATTTCTTAATGAATATGTAAGTTTATCTCGTCCTTTTCCCCCACGCACTGGTTCTTCGAGATCACCTCGCTCGCCAGCGCTGCGCGCCGGTGAGCTGTGCTCGCTATAAGCATTGGATGATTATTTTTAGATGTCGTCGGTCTTAAAAGACAACAGGCGGTGCAGACAAATTATCATACCACGCTAACACCTAATGTGTTATAGGACCGACGACATCCAAAAATAAGCATTTAAAGGCGTATATAAGTGTATGTAGACTATATACACATATGTCATGTATATTTCTGTTTTTGTAAGAAGATTAGAAATTAAAACAAGAGGCCCATGGGGCCACATCGCTCACCTGAGCAACAATGGGCGTTCAAAAGATATTGTACCATATGGCCCTCGGTAGAATAACAAAAAAATTAATATTGTAAAGTATTCGAATTTTTTAGTTATTTTTGCATACACGTAATCTTTGACATTGTACTATCATGAAATACTGTTTTTACACAGAATAAGAAAATCCTACGCAAGATATAGAACTAAATATTTCGTAGGGGTACACTGTTATATAACTTCTAATTTCCTGTATTTTCGTTCTGCCCCCCTCCCCCACTTAATAAAGCGATCACAATATATGAGAGCATATAGGTACATTTTCTTCCTCAACTACTTACTAGTTATTTTTTTTTTAAAATATAATAGTTATTGTATTTTATCAAAAAATTCTACATATATATATGTGAATCAATTTCTCAAATTAAAAATATTCAACAATTCAATTTGTCTTCTCCATTATAATTAAATGACTGTTGTTTACTTCGCGTAAACTCGTGACTTTTATAACTTTACTCACACTTGATTGATGAATACACTGAAATGAAAAATGTTGTCACGTGACATGTTAAAAAGAGCTATAAAAATCAATGTTACCGTTTTGACAGGCACATCATTCTAATTTACTATGGCCCACCCATTATTTTTTTTATTTTTATTCAAAAATAACAAATGGCTACAAACCAGGATAATTTTCCGCTGTAATATTTTCTTAGGAATAGCGATAATTCTTTTATCCCCGCAACAGAAATGTGTCAGAACTATGGAAACTGTTTTAACGATGTCGTTTTTATTTACTGACATTTCACATTATTCATTGTATTAAGAGAGTAGTTATATGCAGCATATTATTCTTTATTTTTTTTGTGTACGAGTATTTAACATATTACTCAATTCATATAGAATTTCTAATGATCAACTAAAATTTCAGCGTCGATCGTAAAATCATAAGCAAGATGAGCTCAAAATTTAGCTAGGTTTGAGTCATATTTTGTTCACATGAGTTTATTACATTCAGCTTAAGATTTTTAACTTGGTATTAAAATTTTCCTATTCGGCATTTAAAATGGAAAAAAAATGAGTGGCCTCAGATCTGTGTACAAACATAGAATTGTGAGCAAATCTCTGTATCTTGCTTAACACTCAAATATGGTAAGTAAATAGAAATTGTAAACAATTAAACACAAGAAACATGCACTATAACAAATAAAGAACACAATTTTTTTTCAAAATGAATCATATACATGTATATACCCACATATTTCCGTCAGCAATATTAAACTCTATTTAAACTGAATAAACTCGAGAAAATGCCGAGCATCTCAATAAAACATATTGCATTATTCTACAATTACGCAAAAGATGATACCGAATTATCGATAGCCTGATTGAATTGCATTTTAGTTTTTTCTTAATACATCAGATGTTGCTTAATTTGCGCAGGTGAACAGTAAACTATTTGATTTACCGAAGTCTCTGTTTGATTTGATACGTACAAATCAGGAAATACAAGCGACAGTTCCCAGGTTGACGCAAAGCATAAATGAAAACGAAACGAAAATCACGAAAAATTAATGAGATAGGCAAATTAATAACTGTCAATCTATTGTTTTGCACTGGCGCGGTCTTGCCTACCTATTTTACCAAGACTCATGGATGCTATAAATTGCTTGAAACACGCCTTTTCTTTCTTAT
Organism: Magallana gigas; assembly: GCF_902806645.1. Classification (NCBI taxonomy): domain Eukaryota; kingdom Metazoa; phylum Mollusca; class Bivalvia; order Ostreida; family Ostreidae; genus Magallana; species Magallana gigas. The sequence goes on along the minus strand of NC_047559.1, from coordinate 1,378,494 downwards.
TATTCTCGTAATAACTCAGATTTGAAACAGAATTAGCCCATAATTTTTGCAATTTATATTTTCCTTCCCATAAGGATTATTCATGCTAAATCACGTTGAATTTGCCTCAGTAGTTCTTGAGAAGAAGATTTTTTTAAATGCACCCCCCTTTTTTCACAGTTTTGAGGTTATCTCCGCTTTCAATGAAAATTTTTCTTTCATTTCTGCAATTTATATTCATCTTTCCATAAGAATGCTTTGAGCTAAATTTGGTTGAATTTGGTTAAGTGGTTTTAGAGAAGAAGTTCAAAATGTGAAAAGTTAACAAACGGACGGACAGACAGACAGACAGACGGACGACGGACAAAATGTGATCAGAATAGCTCACTTGAGCTTTCAGCTCAGAAGAGCTAAGAAAAAATCCTGAAATTCTAAAGATCAGAAACTCGGCTATTTTAGATCGAAACTGACACGTTACAAGAATAAACGGAACAATAATATACCAATGATATGCATGCATTATTCACTATTATAAATAAAAATAATTTAATTCTGGTTGTAACGCGGCATTTGATTGGATAGAAAAATTTAGTTAAATTTGTATAACCTGGTTTGCACGTCACAAGACACGTCACAATGCACCAACGTACTGATTCACTTGACGTTACGTTTGAATTTTGAACAGATTTATATCATTTTTAAAAGTAAAACGGACTCAATTTGTACAGCTAATTCCAGAAAATTAAATTATAAGGAATGAACTCAATATCTACCCAAGTTATACTCGTATAACCTGGGTTGGAGCAATTTACGCTTTTTATAATCCGCTTCGCGGAGTTGAGTTCATTTCTTAAATAAACAATAAAATCATTTGATACGAACATGGATATAGCTAAATATCAGACTTATTGAGTGTTTTTTAGTTCTTGCAAAAATCTTGACAAATCTTTTCAAATTTTAACGGTTATAACAAATACGAATATAACAAATTTACGTTTATATTAAATGATCTAGTTTTGTATTTCGTGTTCCACTACTGCTTAGAGGTACACAGCTTGTCGCGAAAGACACTGATACCTGTACACCTTTGCTCTCCTAGATCTCTACAGTAAAGGTTACTTTTGTGGTAGTCCACTGTTTGTTAGATTTTAGTTTTGTTACCAATTCGAAGAGAAGAAAGAGCATCATCTCTATCTTTGCTGGAATGGCCGAGTATAAATATCCACATCTTACGGATTTATTGCACTGAAAAGCATGTACTACTCACTTATATTTGACAACAAAGATATAAATCGCAAGGAAAATGTTACAGAAGGGCATCATTTGCTCCACAAAGCTTGCTATTGCGACTGGAGGTGAAAAGATGCCTCATTTCTGGGAGTTGCTGTTTGCATACCATGCAGTTTTTTAGCAAATGATGCAACGTAGATATTTGATATTGTTCTTGATTCCGGAAGATAATTCAAGGAAATAAAAGTATAACCACAGAACAGTAGAAGGGCATGTCTCGCCACCCCGGTTGTATCACGTGACAATCACAAGTGTATTTATTATTCATATCTACATTTTCATCAGGTAGTATTTTTATTACAAATTTAAATAAACCGACTAAGAGCCTGTCTATAATAACGAGCACCTACAGGTATTCCATTACGTTATAAGGGAACATTCTCGAGCACCTCCTTTACTTAACTAGAAGAGTCGCCATTTCGAGTTGAGAAGGTTTGTAAATGTATTTCATTTTAACATTGGTTTCTAAGATCGTTTGTATACATATGTTAAATTGTATCTCATCCGTTCATAAACTTGCGTGTTCTTATACATTTTTACCAATTTATGTAGTAGCTAAATGCTATTTTTGATATAATAAAACTATATTCTGTCCCAAGATATTTATGCAGCACATTTGGACGATTTTTTAATAAAAATACACTTACCTCTGAAAGAAGTGCAATTGGAATAGTTGAAAGGGATATTTTCCAAGATAATTTCATTGATACATTATCATCTTTCACTCGGAAAAATTCACAGGAACGAAAACAGATTCCTGACGGAGATTTATAATGGGGAATGTTTACATCTTTTCTCCCTTCGGAATACACTCGGAATACATCGCGCAATATTTCAACGTTATCATCCGGGCTTGCTTCAATACAAAATCTCCGTAGACATCACAGTTTTTAGCATTGTATTGAAACCTGATTAGCTAACAGGGGCGTTTTGACTGAGAAATCTTGGAAATTTTTCATACTTTTGAATGAACATCGTTTGAATCCTGAGGTAATTATAAATATCAAGCAATTAAGCCAAATGTGAATCCAAATGTTACAGAAGGGCATCATTTGCTCCATAGAGCTTGCTATTGCGACTGGAGGTGAAAAGATGCCTCATTTCTGGGAGTTGCTGTTTGCATACCATGCAGTTTTTTAGCAAATGATGCAACGTAGATATTTGATATTGTTTTTGATTCCGGAAGATAATTCAAGGAAATAAAAGTATAACCACAGAACAGTAGAAGGGCATGTCTCGCCACCCCGGTTGTATCACGTGACAATCACAAGTGTATTTATTATTCATATCTACATTTTCATCAGGTAGTATTTTTATTACAAATTTAAATAAACCGACTAAGAGCCTGTCTATAATAACGAGCACCTACAGGTATTCCATTACGTTATAAGGGAACATTCTCGAGCACCTCCTTTACTTAACTAGAAGAGTCGCCATTTCGAGTTGAGAAGGTTTGTAAATGTATTTCATTTTAACATTGGTTTCTAAGATCGTTTGTATACATATGTTAAATTGTATCTCATCCGTTCATAAACTTGCGTGTTCTTATACATTTTTACCAATTTATGTAGTAGCTAAATGCTATTTTTGATATAATAAAACTATATTCTGTCCCAAGATATTTATGCAGCACATTTGGACGATTTTTTAATAAAAATACACTTACCTCTGAAAGAAGTGCAATTGGAATAGTTGAAAGGGATATTTTCCAAGATAATTTCATTGACACATTATCATCTTTCACTCGGAAAAATTCACAGGAACGAAAACAGATTCCTGACGGAGATTTATAATGGGGAATGTTTACATCTTTTCTCCATTCGGAATACACTCGGAATACATCGCGCAATATTTCAACGTTATCATCCGGGCTTGCTGCAATACAAAATCTCCGTAGACATCACATTTTTTAGCATTGTATTGAAACCTGATTAGCTAACAGGGGCGTTTTGACTAAGAAATCTTGGAAATTTTTCATACTTTTGAATAAACATCGTTTGAATCCTGAGGTAATTATGTTAATTATATACCCGAGGTAATTTAATTAAGCCAAATGTGAATCCAAAATATCTTGAGACAGAGTATAACTAGATTTGTTTTGGACTCTACTCAAAATATCAATAAGTGATTGATTACACTTAACTCAGAAAGATTTCTACCACGTTTAATTGTAAAACGTTCAATAACTTTTAAAATGCCTCGAAATGTGAAAGTTAACACAGACGCGAAAAGAAAGGCTAACTGCAGCTCAGATGATAAAAAAATATTGTTGAGTATATGTTATCGAGCGCCCATCCTTCTGAACATGTATCAGAAAGAGCAGACATATTCAGTCGCCATTTTGAGTTAGATTGGGTGTTTCGTTTTTTTTTTTTTTTTACAAAGGATTCTAAGGACCCGTCACTTTTACATATCTATTGTTATCCTGTTGTCAATGAAAACTAATTGGTCTCTACGCAGCACAGTTAAGACTGTCAATAAATTCCGTTCAAGCAAAAAGTACGGGAAATGAGCATCTTGACATCACAGTATAATTACAAACCTCAAAATTACTTATTAATTTATTTATTAGCAAAATTAATCATGCTAATCTTTTGATTGAAAACAACAAATGCTATTACTTACAATTTTGATGTCCATTATATCGTACACACTGAAAAATACGCGCGATTTCGTTCTTGCTGTTCTACAAAATATGACGTCATATGCTTCAAAATGACGCACTAAGTTTAGTCATTGAAGGCTATCATGCAGTTTTTTTAGCAAAGAAAAATAAGTGTCATAGATTAACGGAAAGATTATAAATGAGTATTTTGTTTAACAATATCATTAGTAGAATGCTACCTGGTTAGTCTTATTTTTATTTTGTTATAAGTATGCAACCTCGGTTTTGTGTAAAATATCGTATATCTTAAAGCTTAGTACCTAAATAAATCACTTAATTGCAAGGGTATACACTTAACTGATCTTTTACATGGGAATTTGAAATACACTATGTAACTTAAAAACTTCTACAATCCTTAGAAAATCTTACAAATTAATTATTTATTTAATGAAATTAATCTTGTGACCTTCAAAATTATTCAACATATGCATTATAAATTAATGTTACTACTAACACATATTCTTATTGTAATGTTATATATATATATATATATATATATATATATATATATATATATATATATATATATATATATATATATATATATATATATGTAACCGGAACCAGTACGACAAGGGCAATAACTCTTGTGATCAAAGTATCTCTAAAGTCAAATACTGGCTCAGTTAAAAATCAACCCAGGTAAGGGGATTCCTGAACTATGGTCAACACTTGTAATGAAAACACCAGTAAGATTTAACACAATTTATTAATGTTTATAGAGTTGATTTAAGTCAAGGATAGCAACAAGAATTTTATAATAATAGACAAAAATATGGAAATTAACAAACAGAAGTACTCAAAGGGAAAATTACTCTGAAAATATGTATAATCTGAATTTATAATGAACTGATATTACAATGGATACTTGATAATTTAATTAAATTCTACAATTAATAAAAAAATAAGAAAATGCAAAAATGCCAAATAATTGCCAAAAATCAAAATATGTTCCTACTGGGCCACCATAGAATCTAAAAATAGATTTAATAATAACAGACGAGGAACGATGAATAAGGAACGAGCTACATCTCTATAAATATTAAATTTCTCCTCTATGACAAATAAATGTAAAAATGACTAAGATAATCCTCCTTATAAAAATAAGTTATCTACAACACCTTGAACCAGGACTGGGAAAGGGAAAACCAATCTAAACTTACACTCTAAACCTTAAGGAAAATCTGTATTATATAAAAAAAAATGCTTTAAACCCTACAAAAATGAACTAAATCCTAACTCTACATAAATCATGCTTTCTTATACTAAACCTAACTCTAACCTATTCATAGCTGTAAAACCAAGAGGTTTACGTGCCAAGAATAGAAAGGGAGACTTACCATAAGGTAATCACTCCCTAACCCAAGTGAAGAAAACTGACCGAACACTCTCTTATATATACCTGTATTCTATTCACTAATTTTAACCAATGAAAACCACAGAAATTAGACTAACTTAGCCAATCAGAGAACAGGTAACTTTATAACTTAGGCAAAAGTGACAACATGGATACTATTTCCTGTAGAAGTGTAACTATAAATAGGATAATTTTTAACTTGTTCAAAATATGAGAGTAGAAAGAATTAAATGATCAACAGTAAGTATTTGAACCTAAACTGTAAAAACTTCAAGAAAAATGCAAACTGTATAATGAAAATAAACAAATTTGTTACATTCCTCCCCCCTTAAAAATAAACAAAATCACAGATTTTGTTTAATTACATATAAATGTCAAAAGTGAAGAGGTTTCATGTCCCTAGCATTATAACATGTTGGGAGGTTAAAAAGTGGTGTAGAAGAGGCTGATGCTCGACGTCTGGCTTCTGCTGCCCTGTCCCTGGCGTCCCTATGTATAGTAGGCAAGGGCATATCTATCTGTCCAGGATTATAGTATCTTGGATTTTTAATGTTCCGACACAAAATACACCCCTGAAGTCCTGGGTGTTTCTTATCCCAATGCTTACGGATAGGCGAAATTTTAAAAGCTCTGAAGGAGCATCCTTCCTTAGGACAATAATATACCGGCACAAATTCCTTATGAAATTTTATGAAGTGGGCCCTGTACGATCCTATTTTGTGAAAGACGTGCTCCCCAGATGGACAGCTAGGAATGGAACACGCTTGTCCATCTGAGGGCCACTCCTTAGGAAAAGATGTACCAAAGAGCTCCTCCATCTCCTCTCGCTCAACTGATAACTGTAAAACATCGGCCATCCTAGCTGAAAATAAAAGAATAATAGGATAACCCAGATTAATGATAGAATTGCAAGCATTAATTCTCAATTGTAAATAACCTACTCCGAAATAACTGATGATAAAATCTTAAATTCTAAGACTTTATTGTAAACTGTACTATATAAAGGGTAATTCAATAGCTATCAATTCAAAATATGTTTTCTACTATAGAAAAACATCTAAAATAAAAGATGCCTAAATGCATCTCTCCCTATAGATAAACTATATGAAAAACCGTAGGGTTGCTTCTAGTTCAGTACAAGGGAGATAAACTAAGGATCATCTACGGAAAGCATTAATCTAAGAATGCTAAACTCTCAATGATTCGTATCTATGTATTACTGATACTAGATATTCAAAATAATTATCTATCATGTACTGTTTTGACTTCTAGATAATTATATTAGAAGATACCATCATGTCTTAATAATTAAAACACTAAACTATCCTTTATCCAATAAAGTTCAAATACAGTATAACCTGAAGGTTAATTTCAAGAGCAAGAAATAAAACAACTCAGAAACACAAACAAAACAACCAGCAATCTAGATGTGACTAGTAATTTATAATTAAACTTTTAATTTTACCTCTATGTATCAGTTATGTTATGCTATCCTGACATACTAAACAAAAATTTAATCAACTCTATAATTATTTAATGAATAATAAAGAAAAATATAAAAACAGACTATGTACACAAGGCATAAAAATAATAAAATATGCCTAGATACTGGTTCAAGGTGAGTAGACAACTGGAGGTTTAATTCTTCTACCCCATCTTGACTGTCTGAAAGGTTTAGCACTGGGCACAGTAAAATCTGGTGAAGCAGAATCTATCTCTGCATCTTCAGGCTCAAAAGACTCTGAAGATTCTAACCTGCTAAATTCAGGGGGTTCTATAGACTCGTCTAAAAGGGTATCTACTGGTAACCAGTTTTTAGGTGGAAGTATACCTTCATAGGGTTTAAGTTGGTCAACATGAACTACTTTCAAAGGACTTTTGGGATCTCTCTGTATTTGATACGTTACATCTGTGATCTTTTTGGTCACTTTGTAAGGTCCCGTCCAACCCAGACCTAATTTTACACCTGCTGCTGGTGGATACCACCTCCAAACAAAGTCATTTTCAGAAAATTCTCTGGGTTTAAGACCCCTATCATAGAATTTCTTTTGTTTGACAGCTGATTTTCTTAAATTTTCAGATACAAAGCCATAAGTATCGGCTAGAACTATCTGTAACCACTCTACATATTTAATAGGGCACACAGGAGTTGGAGAAGAAGGAGGATTTCCTATGATAAGATCTACTGGGCTAACTGTCTCACGTCCTAACATGACTCTATTCGGAGAACAACCAGTACTCTCTTGTACAGTAGACCTATAGGCTGTAAGGACATAGGGAAGATTATCATCCCAATTATCTCTATTCTTATTTGCATAGGAAGATAGCATTTGCAATAAGGTCCTATTCATTCTCTCAACTAAACCATCTGACTGTGGCCTATATGGAGTAGTGCGTGTCTTCTGAATGCCTAATTTTGAACACAGGACACTAAAAAGTTCCGACTCAAACTCACAACCTTGATCTGAGTGTAACTGTTTTGGACAACCAAACTTACAGAAAAACTCTGTTACTATCTTGTCTCCAACTGTCAATGCAGTATGATCAGGTACTGCCCAAGCTTCAGACCACTTAGAGAAATAATCACAGAGAACTATAATGTACTCGTTACCATTATTTGTGCGGGGTAAAGGACCTACTATATCTATGCCTACTCTGTCTAAAGGAGCACCACTGACTGACTGATGAAGAGGCGATTTACCAAAACCTGGACCAGCTTTTGCCCTAGCACAAACATCACACTCTTTACACCACCTTTTAATGTCTGTAGACATACCAGGCCAATACACTCTACGCTTGACTGCCTTGATGGTACGGTCCCTGCCTAAGTGACCAGAAGTTCTATTATCATGCAATTCATGCAATATCTTGGACCTAATTTGTCTTGGAGCAATCAATAACAAAGTCTCCCTATCATTTGGTTCAATCCATCTATAATACAGAATGTTGTTCTTAACTATCAAAGATTCCCATAAACCATAGTAGGTTTTTAAGTCAGGAGCTGCATCCAAAACCACATTTCTAGGGGGTTTTACAGAGTAATTTTCTTTCAAATTCATGATTTGTCTAATTGCAGGCTCTTGATGTTGCCAAGTTCTTAATTGATCAACTGACCAAGTATCTAACCAGTTAGGCACTATTTCTGAATCACAACTTGCACCATTGTCATCCGTAGAATTGTCAGATTCTGACTCCATCAAATCGAACCTTTCTATGGTTCTAACGGAAACAATCCCGGCGGGCAAGGACAATGTATTACTGTCCATTTGCTCGGGCACCGTAACTGTTTGACCACCAGAATCATGACAATCCCCCCAATGACAATCAGGACAATCCATGCGCTTACAATAACTGGGAGGACGTCTAGACAAACCATCAGCATTACAATGCAACCTGCCTGGCCTATGTTGAATGGTAAAATCATATGTCTCTAAAACTGAAAGCCATCTAGCCAATATACCTTCTGGATTTTTGAAATTTTTGAGCCATATAAGCGATGCATGATCGGTTCTGATCGTAAAATGTCTACCCCACAAGAAATGTCGATATTGCCTGATAAATGTAACTACTGCTAACAATTCCTTGTAAGTGGTACAGTATCTGACTTGAGACTTGTTTAATGTCCTACTGGCATAAGCAATAACCTTCTCCTCACCATTTTGTATCTGTGATAAGACAGCACCTATTCCTGACATGCTAGCATCTGTATCTAGAATAAATTCTGATGTGCTATCTGGATATGCTAATATAGGAGCTGTACAAAGAAGTTCTTTAAGTTTCTCAAAGGAGTTCTGACATTGAAGAGTCCAACAAAATTTCTTTCCTTTTCTAGTCAAATAAGTTAACGAAGAAGCAATGGTAGAAAACTCAGGGATGAACCTCCTATAATATCCAGCTAAACCCAAGAAACTTCTAACATCAGACACATTTTTGGGGACAGGCCATTCCTTAACTTTTTCAAGTTTACTAGGATCACACTGAATACCTTTGTCTGAAACTATGTGACCTAAAAATGGCACTTCTTTCTGAAATAAGACACACTTGGAAGGTTTCAATGTTAAACTGGCTGATGTAAGTCTATCAAACACTAGCTTAAGATTTTGCAAAGCTTGGTCAAAAGATTTTCCAAAGACAATGATATCATCTAAATAACAGAGGCATTTTTCCCATCTAAGACCTCTAAGAACTAACTCAATTAACCTCTCATAGCAACTGGGAGCATTACACATGCCAAAAGGTAATACTTTGAACTGAAATAACCCCATGTGAGTAGAAAATGCTGTTTTATGCTTATCTTTTTCCTCCATTTCCATCTGCCAATACCCAGAAACTAAATCTAATGTGCTAAAATAAGAAGCACCTGCTAAAGAATCAAGGGATTCATCAATCCTAGGTAAGGGATAAGCATCTTTCTTGGTAACTGAGTTAAGTTGTCTATAATCAACGCAGAATCTCCATGACCCATCTTTCTTAGCAACTAACAATAATGGAGCTGACCAAGGACTTTCACTAGGTTCAATCACATCATTTTCGAGCATCTTTGCAATTTCATTTTCAACAATTTCTCTCTGAGAATATGGAAGTCTACGAGGTGGAATCTTAATGGGTTTAGAATCCCCAGTATCCATACTATGTTTGACAAGATTAGTTCTTCCAAATTTACCATCAGGTCCAACAAAAATATCTTGATATTCTGTCAAAAGCTGTAACAACTGACATTTTTCTGTTTCAGACAACTTGTCACAAGATCTTTCATAAAGAGACTGTAAATGCAAAGGGAGGACTGAAGCAACATGTTCACCTTCAGGTGAATCTGACTGCACAATATCAACCTCATGTACAGAAGCTACTGTCGTGTGTTTCTTGATTCTTACAGGCCTATTTGAAATATTAACAATTGAAAACAAAATCTTCTCTGGATTTACCAAAGTTCTAGCGACTAACAGACCCTTCTGAGACAAAAATTGAAATGGCTCAAGCAAACTATTTACAGATTTGTCAACACTTCCAACTGAATAAGCAGGAACTACTACTTCACAATCAGGGGGAACAACTATGTTTTTAGCAACTCTGACTCTTGCACAAACAGGAGCTGTCTCTCTTTCTAACTGGATAGACTGACCTCCAATAACTAAGAGACCTCTAGATATCTGAAATATCACATCATTGTTCTCCAAGAAATCCATTCCAATTATTCCTCTCAAATTTCCTAATTCAGCAACAATGAACTCATGACAAAACCCAATCTCTCCTATTTCAAATTCTAAGTCAATCTTCCCCAAAACTTTCATATCTCTACCATCAGCTGTTGACAAGGACAATGAACAAGGTTTCAAAGGGGGTCTTTTATCTAAAGTCATAAAAACATGTGCATCTAATAAACAAGCCTGTGAACCAGTGTCAACTAAAAACATATTTACATTCTGACCAAGCACACATCTGACACTAAAACATGACTTCTGTACTAAATTCACTTGAATTCTCTGAGGAGCCCTAATATCACAAGAATCATAGGTCACACTATGGGCTTCTAGGGTAACCCCTACTAGTTTTCCTGAGCATTTACAGACTGGGTTGAAGCAGAGTTAGTGTTATTTTGATCCTCGTTCAAAGGGACATAAGTGTTTGGAGCTTTACAATATTTTGCTATATGACCCAACATTTTACAGTTGTAACACTTTACAGCTTTTCCTGACTGGCTTAATCCTCCTCGATGTCTATTAGACAATTTGTTAATGCTAATCTCCAAAGACTTTATTGCACTTAACAACTCATCAGGGGACTTAACTTCACTAGACTGTACAGAAGAAACATAAGGTTTAGTGATGGAGAGTTGTGGCCCCTTAATTGCTTCGAATTCTGTAGCTGAAGAAATGGCACTCTCTAATGTATTAGGGTGATGTAAAATGACATGCGACCTAATGTCACTATTCCCAATACCATTCATGAATTGCTCTACAATGATTATCTCCCTATTTGAGTAAGACATGTCTGGGAAAGCTAAATTTCCTAGTCTCCTGAGAGCATACCCATAATCAGAGGGAGTTTCACCTGATTTGCGAGAACGAGATCTAAACTCTACTCTATATGCAACTGTACGTTCCTGTGGACAAAACCGACTTGCTAAAATGGACCTAAGTGAATTATAATCCTTCAACTGACTCTGAGATAGGTCACCTAATATTCTTTGTGCCTCCCCCCTTAAGGACATAATAAGCTGTTGAGACATTTCCTCATAGGACCACTTGTTCCAAAGAGATACTTGTTCAAAATGCACTAGGTAATCTTGCCAAGCTACACTTTTACCATCAAATTTGTCTGGCTCTTTCTCTTTTCTTAACCTGTGCCTATTGGAGTTATCTCTGGGGAAGGAAGACAAAGTTGTCTCTAACCCATCTTGAGCTCTCTCATTTCTTTCACTCTGTGCCAAGTTTATTTGTGCAGGTGCTCGACTCTCATTCATTTCTGTCGCACTTGCTAGAGGAGTCTCTGTCTCTCTTACTTGCTCATGCACACCTGATATATTACCAAATGATATGTGGCGTCTGCGTCTTATGGTCTGCTCAAGCTCTGCTGTGTATCTCTGGTAGTCAGATGTAAGGTCTTGAAGAGCTTTCTCCAAATCTGAAATTTGGGTGTTAATGTGCTCTCTTTCACTCTCACTCGCTCTCTCTACAGGAGGGGATGTTGACTGTCTACTTCGTGACAAAAGTTTACTTCTAGCACCTTGTGAGGGATTAACATTAACTCTAGGAGTAGATGTAGCTCGCCCTACACTATCAAAAATAGAATTAAGTGAAGCCATGGTTTCTATTCAGGAATCCTGGTCACGGCACCAAAATTATGTAACCGGAACCAGTACGACAAGGGCAATAACTCTTGTGATCAAAGTATCTCTAAAGTCAAATACTGGCTCAGTTAAAAATCAACCCAGGTAAGGGGATTCCTGAACTATGGTCAACACTTGTAATGAAAACACCAGTAAGATTTAACACAATTTATTAATGTTTATAGAGTTGATTTAAGTCAAGGATAGCAACAAGAATTTTATAATAATAGACAAAAATATGGAAATTAACAAACAGAAGTACTCAAAGGGAAAATTACTCTGAAAATATGTATAATCTGAATTTATAATGAACTGATATTACAATGGATACTTGATAATTTAATTAAATTCTACAATTAATAAAAAAATAAGAAAATGCAAAAATGCCAAATAATTGCCAAAAATCAAAATATGTTCCTACTGGGCCACCATAGAATCTAAAAATAGATTTAATAATAACAGACGAGGAACGATGAATAAGGAACGAGCTACATCTCTATAAATATTAAATTTCTCCTCTATGACAAATAAATGTAAAAATGACTAAGATAATCCTCCTTATAAAAATAAGTTATCTACAACACCTTGAACCAGGACTGGGAAAGGGAAAACCAATCTAAACTTACACTCTAAACCTTAAGGAAAATCTGTATTATATAAAAAAAAATGCTTTAAACCCTACAAAAATGAACTAAATCCTAACTCTACATAAATCATGCTTTCTTATACTAAACCTAACTCTAACCTATTCATAGCTGTAAAACCAAGAGGTTTACGTGCCAAGAATAGAAAGGGAGACTTACCATAAGGTAATCACTCCCTAACCCAAGTGAAGAAAACTGACCGAACACTCTCTTATATATACCTGTATTCTATTCACTAATTTTAACCAATGAAAACCACAGAAATTAGACTAACTTAGCCAATCAGAGAACAGGTAACTTTATAACTTAGGCAAAAGTGACAACATGGATACTATTTCCTGTAGAAGTGTAACTATAAATAGGATAATTTTTAACTTGTTCAAAATATGAGAGTAGAAAGAATTAAATGATCAACAGTAAGTATTTGAACCTAAACTGTAAAAACTTCAAGAAAAATGCAAACTGTATAATGAAAATAAACAAATTTGTTACATATATATATATATATATATATATATATATATATTTGAAAATATATTGCATTTGAGTGACTGTTATTGATTTTAAAAAGGACATGCCAGTTGAACTAGAGTATACGTGTGTTCATCACAAAAATTTGCCGATATTTTTCTTGGCCGCCTTAACTGTACTGCGTATCAATATTTGGCAGTAGCAAACTACTAGTGCTATTCCCGAATAATATAAAGGCGTCATTGAGTGATATTCCCTTCCGACACGAAACGTGCCAACATGTCATATTTTGATTCCCATTACCTTAAAAAGCTTTATTCCAAGTTTTGTTGATAATTGTACAGTGCCCATCCCCAAACGTTGAAAATGTAAAATGTTAACACATAAAACTGGTAGACAATGTCTTATCAAAAAAGCTAACTGCTTCTTGATGAAATCTAACGCATATTAAAGTTTCGTAAACTTAACGAAAAACTGTTGAATAAGATGGTTGAGTGCTAAAGTATCTTTCATATGTTTGCACACTTTAAAACAACAATCTGCATGGTTTTAGGGATGGTAATTGCCAAGGTCCCTTTCTTAGCGTTTAACGTTTTTTCACAGACTAATTGTAAAGATGAATACAAGAAATCAGGCATTGGATAGTTTTAAAATGAAAACTGTCAAATTAGCTGAACTGAACTGAACGTCCCCTAAAGGTTACTAGTAGAGAATCAATATCTATATAGTTTATACCTACGGAAATTTTCATGCTGATGAAATGTTAAGTACAGCTATTTGTAAGAACCAGGCAGGGGGTGATTCATGACCAACTCAGATTTCTATGAAATTTTAATATGAAGTTTTATGGACCACCAGAACATCATTGGAGATGATGACTTTTTTGTTCAACCTTTGTTGCCATGGTAACGTGGCACCATGTAAATGTACCTGAACAGCAAACACCAAACACATACTATTTTGAATTAATCTCTTACTTTCGGCAATTAAAAAAAAAAATTAAACAAAACTATACAAATTTTATTTTTGTTTCTGTAAATATGGCCCAATATATTCACTGTTAATCATAATAACAATATTATTCTACCTTTCCAACAAATGGTAAAAATAAGTTAAAAACATGTTGTTTTTTAAGAAATCGTCATTAAGGTTTTTTCCTCAGAATCAAACATTTTCAAGGGCATAATACGTAAAAATGCCACATGTGCCAAAATTTTGAGCACAGAGGATAAAAAGTACACATCCCTTACAAAACACTTTTAAGATAAAATTCATGGGTTTTTAAATACATAATGTGTTACCATGGCAATGAAACTATATGAAAATTCAAATTTTACATATACACTACCTATCATCATATTTTGGAAAGATGTTGTGGAAAAATAACACTTGTCAAAGAAATCTTAATACCTAAAATAGAAAGTACACACCTTGAACATTTAAAACTTTAGATAAAACCGATGGGTTTTTAAAAAGCATTTGGTAACCATGTCAATAAAATTTCCCAAAATATCGTTTTCATCAAAAAACCAAAAATTGTTACATTTTGTGGACATACTGCTAATAATAAATACAAGTTTAAAAAGAAATAGAGCATATAAGATAGAAAGTACACATCCTAAAAATGACAAAATACAGATAAAACTGGTGACTTATTAACTATCAAACTGTTACTATGGCAACGAAATATCCATAAAATTGCCTTTAAAAATACAACTTAAATTTTTACATTTTGGGAGCATATTTCAGTTAGCCGCACAAGTTTAAAAAATTTTGAGCATATACATGTAGCAAGGAAAATACATATCTTAAACTTGAATTAAAGCATTTGGAATCTTAGTATTACTCTTTTACCTTAGCAACAAAAAATATCATCACAATCTGTATTTGAGTAAAATAAAATTTTGTCAAATATCTAAAAGATCAAACTGAGATATTAAACGAAACATTCATTAATTTCAAATATACAGAATTGAGAATGCCAATCCTCAGAATTCAAAATTTAGATAAATTGTAAATTTCTGTTACCATGGCAGCATAATGACTACAGAAAGAGTTGAAGCAGAAATGACTTTTCACGTGTATATCTATATATAAATCAAAGTAAAGTCCTGTGCTAATATGTTTCAACAAGGAATATTTCAAAATCACAAAGAGTCTATTAGCTAGTAATTATGACTGTGAGCAAATTAAAGTTTAGCTTTTTTTCATTTTAATTCTTTAAAATTGATAAAAATTAATACAAAAAAATAACCCACATGTATATTTCCTTTCTTTTGAAATCTACTTTTTAGATATCTATGCATTATCACAACTGTTATTGCCATGACAACCACAGAAGCTGAAAGAATACATATAAAAATACACCTAGGTTTTGCCACATATCATTTATGATTCCATGCATGTTAGATGTACATACAGACATTATCTAAACAAACCAACAATCATTGAAAGACAGCACCAATATTTCTACATTTACAAGTTTAAACAATCATATTGGACTGTTAAGTTCTAAGGTCATGGCATCTCTAATGCTGTCTCTTTCTTCTTCCTCATATATTGACTGCAGTATTTCTCGCAGATGGTCATCTTCTTCTGGTTCATCCTTGATATCCTTGGCTTTTGCATTCAGAGAAAGTCTTGAAAAAAAGGAGTTAATCTGAGAAGGCTGCAGCCATTCATCGGGATTGAAAAACTTCTCTCCAGTGCTGTTTCGCAAAGATTTCATACGTTGAGATACTTCAACAGGAATTGCTTTCCTTCCTGATTCTTCGCCCTCTTGAAAAACTGTATGGAGAAAATCTTTCACTTTGGAAGAGAAGCGTGCAAATTTCCTTGTTTTTTTCAGTGCCCATCCTTGTTGAAGCTTCTCTACTGATGAATTCTTCACAAGGGTATGGTGATCTCTGCCTATTTGCACCAGCTGTTTAGAAATGAACAAATTGGAATTACACAACTCGGACCAATGATGTCGTAGAGCATCATAAGTTGATGTTTTCTCTTGAACATGTCTATCCAGAAGAATATGCTCTTGAAGTATTTGGTATGAGGAAAACTGCTGATTACAGCCTAATTCAGAACAGTGGAAAATACTGGTTGGTGTAACTGAACAGTTTTTTATGTGAGAGATCACACCATAGTTTTTTGATGGTTCTTCAAAGTCAGACAGTATGATGAGTCCTGTGTCAAGCTGCTCACTTTTCAAGACATCTTCTCTTTTTATCTTGATACCAATACCAATACTAAAACTGTGCCAGGCAATGATATCATCTCCTTCAAAGGCAAGATTATTAATGTTTGTGATTCCCTTGATGCAATGACTAGTCATTGTCTGGTTTTTCCTGTCAACTTCCACAACTGCACATTGACATCCTGCTACACCACTTCCATCCATTATTGCCTTCTTCATGTCAAATGGTGTTGTTACATTTTCTCCAGATGAAACAAACATCCTTAATTTGGATCGCATATGGGCAATTTTGGCATCGCAATAACTTTTTCCTGCCTGAGGTTCACTGAAGTCATAGCGTACAATGCTGATACCTGAAAAAAAAGTTATTAAAACCTTATAAACACTACTTTCATCATTTGCACAAATTCTGCCAAAAAAATCTATGATGCAAATCATAAACCAATGTTTGTTTAAAATAAAACAACAAAAAATATCATGGTTTCCTTTTATACCCAAATATAACAATAAAGAAAAATCATTTCAGGCAATTGAAATCTCACCTGTTCTTTCACTAATTCCATGCATGCTCAGCCACAGGCACCCACAGTGATAGCAACCTGCATTGTCACTTCGTAAAAAAACTTCTTCAATTCCAGGCATTTGTACTCTTATACTCTTTAGGATGTGCTCGATGGCTGATGCAACAGCAAACCAATCTTGCCTCACTGCTCCAAAAATGTGATTGAATGTCTTGTGCTATAAATGCAAAGTTGGATTTATCATTTTCATACCTATACATGCATAATCAATATGCTGTATACTACTACAGATTGTTTTCTCTCTATCAAATTAAAAGACAATCTAATTCCATCTTATTCAAATGCGTCCAATTAGTCAATGTCTTATGTATATCATTTGTATATAGAGTTCTCAATCTTTATATCATTGATATATTAAAAATGTGTGACATTGTCTGAATAATATCTTGAACGGTACCTTCAAAGATCCATCTTCTGCTCTAAATATAGCAACAGAAACATGCCAGCTCATGCCTTTTTGTCCAAAAAAATCTGACTGCTTTTCTCTATAAAGTGCAGGAAGGAACTTCATTGCCCAGTCCATAATAATCAGAAGTTGGTGTGGCTGCAGCTCTTCTAATGCTCTATATCTACCCTCTTCTTGGTTCTGAGTCCTTAGTATGTGGGCTTTCCAATCTGATATTTTCTCAAGAGCTTTCTCTGCTGTTAATGCTAACTCTTCTGCTACGTCAGATGCTGTTAACAAAAAATGGGAATGTTAAAATACATGTTAAATGAAGTGCTTTGTTGCGAATATAAAATAGCTAAGCTCTAATTCTAAAAAATTGTTAAAAAAATTGAAATATTGCTCTGCAAAAAAAAATTACTTACTTCTGATATTTTGGATTTCATTAAACAAGGCACTGTTTATTTCATTGAGGATGTTGCATTTTCCACAAATTTCTTCATGGGAATGATCACATTCTTCCTGCAACAGCACATTGGTAGGGTGACTCAAAGCAAACTTCAAACAATGATCTTGGCATCCACTAGATAGTCCCACGCTAAATTTATATTCTGACTTGAGGTACATCTTTAGGGATTTTAAGGCAGTGGTGAGATTGGCAACTGTATTTGTTTCAGATCCTAATCCTTTTAATTGGTCACACATTTTTATTAGGTCATCTACAGCTGCAGCACCATCAGTGGCAATGTTGTCTAGACCTGTTAGGTTGGTTCTCTTACTTGCAGAGCATGTAGACAGAATTTTGTAGAGAGTAGAATCTGACAAAGGAACAAAACCTGTTTCAGAGCAGTATGACTTGTACATTTGTAGGAGAGAAGAGTGGCATGTTGTTCTCACTACTTGGGGTATGGTGACAGTCTGTCCATTGTCACAATGCAAATCTTTTGTTCCATATGAACAAATTTGATGAAATTTTGGATCCAAGAAAAAAGATAAAGCATGCTCCAGCTTTTCTTTGTTCATGCGATTCCGGTATCCTGGTTCCATAGGTCCTGGTAAAGAACCTGCTCCATGAGATGCAGCATGTGCTCGACTTTGATCAATTTCCCACTTTGTAAGTCCTGGAATGAGTTTCTGAAGTTTCGATTTACTATGTGCATTCGGCAAAGACAGCAGGGACAGAAGTTGACGTTTGAGAGCATTGTTTTCAGCTTCACAATAGAGTTGAAGAATTGTATCAGTGATTTCAAGTTCTGTTTTATCACTTTGCTCTGTATCCTCATGACAGTTGTCTTCATAAAGTAACTGGAACATATCACTGAATTGTCCTGGAGCCAAATGATTGAGAACTGTATGCACTACCTCCTTGGCCTTCCTTTTTAAATATCTTCTTGTGCTAGACTGGACCTCCCTCAATGGAGTTTTCAGCTGAAACTTTATTGGGCTTACTTGGCCACCACTTAGAGACATCAAGGTGTTGTTCAGATTTTCTATTCCATCTGTGAGGTGTATTTAATTGTCCTTCTAAGGAAGTGCTCCAGCTAGATTCTTGTGACAAAGTATATGTTGTCGATTCATCTGTCTGTGAAAAAAAATTGAAATGATTAGTAAAAACAATTTTCCATCAAGTGAATTTTAAGATTTTGAGGGAGGTTGGGGTTTAGAAGCTGTACAACTAAATACAAGTGAAAAGCTGTCAATGTGACAGCAAACCAGGTTTTCTTTTATGTGAACTGTATCCATAATCCAAGTCAACCCGTATCCAGTGAAATGGAGTACCCTATATGCAATATTTTGCCAAAAAATGACTAAGTTCAAAAGCTGGTATTTTTTTCATAAATTATCGGAAATCAAAATCCTAGCAATATGCACACCTCTAATATATGTTCAATTGATCTGCAAAAGAACAATTACCTATCTTGAGAACTGTAGGAGGAGTTATCTGTACAATGAGGGTACCCTATATGCAATATTTTGCCCAAAAATGACTAAGTTCAAAAGCTGGTATTTTTTTTCATAAATTATCGGAAATCAAAATCCTAGCAATATGCACACCTCTGATATATGTACAATTGATCTGCAAAAGAACAACTTCCTATCTTGAAAACTGTAGGAAGAGTTATCCGTACAATGAGGTATCCTTTTGGCAGCCGCCCGCCCGCCATTTTTCACCATTTTAATAACCAGATTTTTCCGTTGGAAAACCCGGTTAAAAAAATAAATATGCAAGGGATGTTTGAAAATTATTGAAACATTATGCTAAGGTTTCATTCCCACTCACTACTACATTATTTTTAACAAAATTTACAATCATTATTATATTCTAGTATTGAGCATTGCAGTTCTCGAAAAGATGATCAGACTTAAACAATTGTTTATATATGGATTATGTGAGGCCCAAGAATTGTTCAGGAGCCAGAGTCAAAACAATTTTTAAACATAGGTAATCACAGATTACAAAGCTCACCGAGACGATGTATCACCATTATGAGACCACCTTTATCATATTATATGAAAATCATGATTTTGACAAATTTTAATCTACACTATCTGAACTGACTAAAGTAAGAGCTTTTCTAGAAAAATTGTGTTAAAATAAAAGATGATTTTTAAAGATTTTTCTCTATATATTCCTAAGTAAAAATTTGACATCCCCCCCCCCTTTTGTGGCCCCACCCTACCCACAGGGATTACGATTTGAACCAACTTGAATCTACCCTATCTGAGGATGCTTTCAAACGATTAATAGCTTTTCTGGCTGATCAGTTTCTGAGAAGAAGAATTTTCCTTCTACATTCCTATGTAAAAATTCAACATCCCCATTGTGGCCCCACCCTACCCCTGGAAATCATGATTTGAACAAATTTGAATCTACACTACCTGAGGATGCTTCCACACAAGTTTCACCTTTTTGGCCAAATGGTTTTTGAGAAGATTTTTAAAAAATACCAACAAATTTTCAATGATTTTTAATTATCTCCCCTTGAATGAAGTGGCCCTCCATTTTAACAAATTTTAATAGTGGTTCTGGAGAAGAAGTCAAAAATGTAAAAAAGTTAACGTACATACAAACAGACAGATGGACGCTGGACTAAAAGTGATCATAAAAGCTAGCTAAAAAGTGGCCATGCTCACATACCCCACTCTCCCACATTAATTGACATTTATTGTACACAAAATGAATGTCTGGTAAGTGGTAATGTATGAATACTGCACATAATTTAATTTCATAAAGAAGCACAAGTTCCGAAATATCATCACATCACATGCACATCTTTAACAACAAAATTCTATATGCAAGTTGTTGCGAGAGGTGTATTTAAGCCATATGAAAAAAATAAAGCTTCTATAATTATGATGATTGTGTGATTTAGCATAAATTGATATAGTTTATTTGCTTGACAAGTCTAGTGAGTATTAACACCATTTCAACTCACTGGATAAATCATATTAAAAAATCACAAAATTTACAAATCCTCTTTATATATATATATATATATATATATATATATATACATATATATATGTCCAGTCTTCAATTTTTACAGGACAGTATCTAAGACAACTTTACATATGAAACACCACTAGACATCATTGAGATGCCCTGTTTTTACAAAAGTGTTACAGGGGATTCTGCTTTGACCTTAACCTCTACTAAATTTGGGTCAAGATCATTGCACATCCCTTAATTAAACAAGTACTCTATGGGCAATGAATAAACTTGATTCATGCTCACCTCACAGCCAATACCTACTGGCAGTCTTCTGGTCTAGTCTGAGATTCATTGGGTCCGAGAGAGAGAGAGAGAGAGAGAGAGAGAGAGAGAGAGAGAGAGAGAGAGAGAGAGAGAGAGAGAGAGAGAGAGAGAGAGAGAGAGAAAGAGAGAGAGAGAGCAAAGTCAAGACAAGGATTTTGACAAATAAAGGTCTGCTAGTCCCTTAAGGTTGATATAAAAACTTGATTCAAGGTCACTACACAAGTCAACCTTTACCAGAAGGCACTTTGTCTGTGAAGTATTTGCCAGATTGGGCCAAGGGGAGAGAAAATATGCCCCAGATAAGTGATACCAGAAAGACAGATGGATGGACGGACAGACAGACTGATCCCTATTGGGTGCCGGCTAGGAGGATACAATTTTTAGGGAATCAAGTATCAAAGCAAATACCTGTGACAAAGTCTCTGAATGGCACTGTTCAGCGGAATTCTCTGTCTCTGAATGGCACTGTTCAGCATAATTCTCTGTCCTTGTTTGGAGGTTCCTGGACTGCTGAAAATGTATATATGTTTATAAGTAAAAGATCAAACTCATACAGGTTTTATTTTAAAATGCAATTTTTTAAAAACTGTTTGGTCCAATTCTTTGCTCATTACAGTATTTCTGTAAATAATTTTTCATCCCAATCAATTCTCCAAAAATTTATAATATTTTTTCAAATTACCCAAGCAATATTCATCTCTTTTCAAAGAGATAAATTCAGAAATATTCAAATTTAAAAAAAAGAAGGTTTATAACAGGTTAAAGAAGAAACATATGTACAATGTGCATGTGACATGGAAATGTATAAACAAAACAAAATCATTTGAAAACAAAATCATTTGACTTTGTCCAAATTTGAGAGTTGATCGATTTACTGTACTTTTATGCATCATTAAAACAAACTTTAGAAAGTTTCTGACAAGTTGTACACACAACTATCTTCAGGATTTTATTACAATTAGCCTCATATTTTATAAGCACATGAAATTAGTGCATAAAATAAAACTGTTTGAAGACTAGTGAGAGACAAATTGATAACATTACCTGTAAGGTTGCTTCAGGGGTGTCATCCGAGGTATTTTTGCAAATTTGAGCAGAAGATGCATCTTTACAGCACTGAAATTATGTCATATATTAAAATTTAGCTTGACAAAATAGTTTGTTACTCCAAAATAATCACTAAAACGAGACACAAATGCATTTGAACTCTAACTTGGCCATGCAGCAATATAAATTTTTTATCTTATAAATGCCGATCCCGATTGTTTTTAGTTTAATTTGTGTATGACGTGCGATTCCGATAAAGTCAATATCATAATCATATTGATTATAGACATGATCAAACAGATAAATACATTGCCTTTATTCTAAGCAAATTTAAATACATTTTGTTAAAAATGCAGCCAAATTATTTTTAGAGTTTTGTATACTAGGTATTATGTACTTTAAAATAGCATACAGAAATAAGTTTTTTATGTGTGTGTGTGTGTGTGTGTGTGCTCATCTATTCCCATAATCAATCATGTATATCATACATGTATAAGTTATTTAATAGCATTCAATTCATTGTTTTATTTGTTTTAAAATAAAACATAAAAATTATTTCTTACCTCGCACCATTTCATTTCCTGGGTTACATTTTTTCTACATCTACTGCACAAGCCTAAAAATGTATTTTAAATTATGCATAAAAGACATAGAAGCTAAAATATGTTCCTTTATTGTGAGTTAATTTAATAGAATTTTTTAAAAGGCATTCAATGAAGATACAAGAGTGATATCTCAGAGACATAAATAACATAATAAATGTTATTTATGTCTCTGGATATATTAATTGTGGCATTTCGCACATAATTATAGGTGCTCCCTATTTAAATCAATATAACATTTTTTTTATCTCCATATAACCTACTACTTGTATAAAATGTTATAGAATAAAAATTTTATACACTGATTAAGATGGGTTTTAGTGCCTATGTCAGAGACATAAATAACAGAGATTGTTATTTATGTTGATCCCTGCCTAGTGATATGTTAATTCTGAAATCTATCCTGTTATCAATATTATATAAATTGATATGTGTCTGCATTTTTAACATGTATGCAAAATCTATTCATTGACATGATATATGCAACTTCCACTACACAAATACAATACATATATATATACCTGAGCCAATAGGGACAATATATCCATATACTGTATGAAGGTGCCGAGACATAGACAAAGTTATGCTCCTCCCAACCTCTGCCTTTGCCGTTGTACTGTGACTCGGGTGTGAGCAGGATGACTTCTTCTTCCATCGTATCCCAAGGGAGTATCGATGAAATGGACAGATGGTATAGTCCCCAAATAGCGAAAAAACACCAGCACGGTAACATATCAAATGTCCCTCAGAAGCTATATCTCCTATGTTACATGATTTGAGGTGGTTTTTAATGTTTCTCCTACAGTTTTTCAAGTACACTAAACTGTTTTCATTTGGGAAATAAGGTGATGTGGTACACTTGCTTTTATCAGGTAAAAATGAAGAAAAACTGCATACAAGACTACTTTCCATGGATTCTAATATTCCCCTAATATGAAATATATTAACTACATGTTCAATATATTACTTAATTTCAAATAAATCTACATTTTCTTTCCTGCATAATCCTCACCTTCCATGACCTTCTACACACGGAAGAGCATCACTGTACCCTTTTCAACTCCAACACTGAAGAGCGACAAAGGGAGATAACTAGATTTTGATGAAATTGCATAATTTCTAATCGTAATATTTATTCATAGTTTGAATAACCCATGGAATTTTCAGTTGATATAAATTCTGCATAATCAATTAAACACAGTTTTGTTTTCCATATACCTGGAAAATGTAGGATTTTTAGAAACAAACCTTAAATGTGTAACCACTATATACAATAGAGACTGTAGACTGAATCAGCAACTATGGTGTTTGTTGAGTTCATTTTTTTTAAACCAGTGCACAGAATCAAATTATATTTAAGAAAAAATATTCATATAGATGTTTTTTAATGTGTTTGTACCAATTTTTACAAACAAATTAACTATCATGAATCAGTCATCTATGTTTCTGCCTGGTTCTTACAAATAGCTGTACTTAATAAAATATGTACGTTTTATATCTGACTCTTTTCGGAGTTATTTATGCTTATTAATTTTGCCGTCTTAGCTGAAATCAAGTGTAGTTGGTGTTACGCCGCAATGAAAATCTATGAGTTATGTCCCTGGAACGGCAAACCGTACATTAATCATACTTTAGACAACTCAGTGTTGCAATACCCGCCCCCCTTTCCCCTTATAAGATATTCAATTGATGCATGTTAAAGATGTAAAAAAAAATAAGCAAAATAAAATTAGCTTTAGCGCAAGTACAGTACTTTTGGTACTAAAAGTTTAATTCATTCTGGCGAACAGAGTTCATGAAATGAATATACTTGAAACTTCTTCATATCAGCGTTCTTTTATAAAATGTTATTTTCTAAGGGGTGTTATGAAGATGGACCTTAAATATAACTTTTTATTCATTTGTTTTCTTAAAAGAATTATATTTTGCAAACTTGAGCAAACATGGTCCCAAACAAATGTTATCACTAGGAAAATATATCCGACATTTATTTAAAACGTTTTACACATGCGTAAGACAAAACATAATAAATCACTTGCCCAGGGATACTTTTAAAAGTTTTCAGTCAGAATGATAGTCAATTCATAATTTAGAAAGATCTCACTAATCACTATTGTTTCTCATCCATCCATCATTATTATTCCAAAGATCTGCTTGTGATAATACTGAGATTTCATCTAGGTATCATTTTATACAGATGGAGTTATACATATGATATTTATATCTGTTGTTTTATTTTATATAACAAAGATGAGGTGGCGTCGATGCATAATAGCTATCTTAAGTCTGTCTGGATTTCTGGTATTGGTCGCCTATCTAGATGGTAAAACGGTCCAAACTGAAATTGCTAAAAAAAGAATCCGACCTGATATTGATGACATGTTGCAGACAACTGAAGAACTCCACAAAAAAAGATCACGGCTCAACAAATATCTTTTGCAGCCACATGGAAAACGAAACCTTACGGAAGAACAAGACAAACTTTATTCGGAGGCGAGGCATGAAATAGTATACGAAATCCTTCAAAAGAAAAGAGGTTTTTTTCTCGAAATCAGTGTACACGATGACAAATATTTGTCCAATACATTTTGGTTGGAGAGAAAGCATGACTGGACTGGTCTCTTAATTGAAAGAAATCCAGATGTTTGCAAAAAGATTGATAAATTAGAGAGGAATGCGTGGAGGTTATGTGCTTGTTTATCCTATTCTCCAAAGAGCGTGACGAAAAGTAGGGATGAAGCTGGTACTGAGGTCCATATTGAGCGCCATATGAAAAATTTAGACAAAAATAAAAACGTCGGTCAATGTTTCAGTATAGAACAAGTTTTGGACGCAATAAGTGTCCATCATATTGATTTTGTCTCCTTAGATATCAATCGACTAAATTTGACTATTTTAGACACTTTGAAATACGGGCTGAAACATGGATCATATATAGTTGATGTATGGCACATTAAATACAAAGTATGGGATGGCAATCAGATTGTTATTGAAAAATCCGAAAACAATTCAAATGCCTTAAGAAAATATTTTGATGAAATTGGGGGTTATTTTGAATTGACTTCTAGTAGTGACATAAAATACCGATGGGCTCCAGGAGTTTCGTTTGTTCGTACTGGCGAATGGTGTAAAACAAGAGAAAAACTGCCAAACGGTACCTACTGTCGTGGAAAAGAGAGAGCGTCTCGTATTGTTAACTTTCTTTTACGCCCTTTTCCTTATAAGAAAATGAAAGACGCAGATAAGCAGCATTCCCAAGCCAAACAAGATGAAGTCATATACAATATTTTTCAAAAAGAAGGTGGATTTTTTGTTGAAATAGGAGCTCATGATGGGCAGAACCTTTCGAACACTTTATGGCTAGAAAGACAACATTTTTGGTCAGGATTATTAATCGAGGCAAATCCAGATTTATGTCAAAAACTAGATAAACTAAAAAGACATGCATGGAGACTATGCGCATGTCTCTCTAGTACCAAGAGATCAGTGATATTTATAAAAGGTGAAGTAGACACGCTTGGTGGAATAGAAAGTCATATAGATGAGCATCATATGAAAGTGATGGACAAGAACAGCAAAATCATAGTGCCTTGTTGTGATTTAATGGATGTCTTAGATAAAATAAAAATATATCACATTGATTTTTTCTCTCTAGATGTTGAAGGTGCAGAAATGGCAGTGCTTGAGTCTGTGAGAAATGGTCTGGAATCAAGCCGTTTTACTGTAGATGTGTGGTCAATAGAGTATCGTGTGTGGGACGGAAAGCATGTTGTTTATGAGAAATCCATAGACAATCTGAGGTCCCTTAGACAGTACTTCAATGATATTGGAGGCTATAGTGAGTATACCCAACTGTCTAATGATGAAAACGTCAGTGATGGATATGCATTGGATGTGGTGTTTGTAAGAAACAAAAGTTATTGTGAAAAGTATGATTCATTACCGGACGGTACTAAATGTTCAGGCTAAAGTTATTCGTCTCCCCGATGCATCCTAAAATGTTGATTTGATTATGAAAGATTATATTGATGTATACTCACTGAAAATTCTCAATCTTGATTTGTCACTTTTGTTGATGATACTAGCTTTCTACTGGCAATTTAACATTTAGTATTGTATCTTACCGACCAAAGAGTCATTGCTTGATGGAATCCTAAAATATTGTTTTGATTATTTCATTTACGCGTGTAAGGTTATCATTTCCAGAATAAACTGAGTTATATCATGGTTACATTGTTTATGAATAGAAGTGCTTATCGTTCCATTATACATGTATTATTTTTTTTAGGTTTTACATATATGTTCTCATCAAAGTAAAAACAAACAAAAATAGAATTTGCTTGATAACTTGGTTTTGCTTTTGTTTTAAAAGATACAAAACTATGAGAGATTTTGCTTATATATATTAACACTCAACAAAACTTCTGGTTACTCTACTAAATAGACTAATTTTGAAATAACGAAATAAAATAATATGAAATTTTCAACATTTCTTAACTGATATGTCTTCTCATCAATAGCACAGATAGAATTAAACAACACCAATTAAAATCATTTACCCGTAACGAAACGTCAAAACATAAAATTGGTATTTTTCTCCGCATGCGTAATATGATTGACATTATTTTGTAATTATACCCTCTCTGTTTCTCTCTCAATAATGGTCAATCATTAAACAGTTCTACTGAGAAATAAATCTCTTTCACAATATATTTTTTAAGTGAAAAAGGAAAATTATAGTAACAACATGATTATAATCAATTTTATTCTAATTATAATATCATAGATAACACTTGTAGAGTATTTTTATCTATTAGTATGTGCATCACAAAATATTCATGTGAAGAGTAATCGGAAGTAATCGAAAAAGTAATGTTTATTGAAAATTCAGCCTAAAAAGTTTACTAAAACAGAGAAGGAAAATATGATTTTTTTGTCATTTCAAACATTTCAACAAAGTATTTTCTGGTGAAGGGCAAAATAAATCAAGTGATAGTTTTTTGCTGCCAATCTGAAAAAACTCAGAAATGAAGAAATGTTTTCTTTTCCAGTAATGATTGATTTGATTTGTGCAAACGAAAGACTTGAAAGAGCGCAAAATCTGATTTTGCGTGATGGATTTTCAAAAATATTAAAAGAATCGATGAATATCTGGTTTCGAGATACTTATGACAATGCATACAAAATTGTTTGTATACTTGTTTTTGCAGCATTTCTTGGAGGCAAGCTTCAAAAGTCCAATAACTGGTCCTTTTTTTGATAAAATTTACAATGAATTCAAATATTCAGTTTTCAGAGAGGAAAAGAAATTAGCTCACGACGAGTTCTCTGACCAATTACCTGAACAAGAAAATGAAATGCTTTTAAGAGAAAATAAGCGTTTGAGAAGTTTTTTGTACAAAACTATTTAGATTTGTACTTTCATGCATATTAGAGAAGAAAGGAGAATTGTTTTTTATTGAAAATGCAAATGTAGAAGTTTTAATAAAAAAATGTTGGATAGATGTAGGTATACTGGTAAGCAGTTGGGAAGATTCCTGTCGAGAACCACCATTAAGATAAGTCATTTTAACACTTAAGGCTTTAAAAACATTTGCAGTTAGGATTCATTCTGAAATAGAACAAGGATACACAATTCCTGATTGGAAAAATCACATTTTTATGTGTAATAACACACTCAAGCGCTTTTGGGAAAACGTTCACTTGGCAAAATCCATTCAATGTCAACATTGATAACAATTTTTGGTTGGGAAATATGTTTGAATGCATGTTTATTTGTTTGGCTTTTATGAAAAATTTAGATGTACATATCTCGTTGTTTGTATTCTTATTTATGCTTGTGTTTGCCAGGACATATGATTGTCATTCAATAAGCAAAGTTTAACAAAAGGAAATGATTAGTAACATGTTGCATTTGAACAAAATTTTACTAGTAGAACAACAAAACCATTAAAAAATTACCTTAAAAAATTACCGGTCATATTGAATTTATCCCCTTAGATGTGTAAATACCTGCTCATAAAGGTGGTTTCATTTATCTGATTAAGTTTTGAGCAAGGTCATTCATGCCAAATTACAAACACGGTTTTATCATTTGAAAACACAAAATAACCTCTAAAACAAAGAAAAGTTTATTTTGTATCAAATACAGAAAAGCAGCAACAATGGACAAGATGACGCACAAATATTGCTTTTTATGACACATGTGTATTATGTAAATTTTACAATTCAAAGCTAAATACCTGTTCCAAGCCCTTCTCAAGAATTTCAATCCTATCTTATGTAAATACTTTCTTTTATTAAAAAGAGTATTTTACAATGATATTAAAAAAATAATTAAACTAATGTATATATTCAAATGCTTTTGACCCGCGTTTATGTTTGATCTTTTTAAAATAAAATCTTATCTCTTTTTGGTTGTAATCTATTATATCTAGTATATTAATGTTGCTTTAATGTTGTATTTTAATAAAAAGAGATAATGTATACAGGGATATTTTCGCCCCGTGTTATTTTCGCCCTTCTTCACCTGCAAACGAGTTTGCCCCGTCTTAAATTCACCCAGACTGGCTTGTGTAGTAAAGAAATAGCTTGGGACAATGGAATTCGCCCAGTCTTAAGTTCGCCCGCTGACAACGAGGGCGAAAAGGGCGAAAATAAAACGTTGGCGAATATTTCCCTGTATACGGTACATCACGTGTTGTATTATACTAGTAGTTTATATGGCTTCAAATGGAGCGTCTTGATTGACAATCTTCCATCTGTAAACAGATAGCCATGCTATGACCTTGAATTGCTAGTTTTAGATAATGGTCACTATGATATTTATGTGTACCTAGGAACTGCGCATTGAATGGCGTTAATGATAATTAATATAATGAACTCTGTGACTCTTGTAGCAATGCGTAGTATTTCTAATTGATGTTATGAAACCAGGCGAATAATACGGGCATAATAATATCCAAATTGAAAGTTTAAAAACAAGTGTCATATTTGGCGATTCTGTGTCTGCAACGATAGCTCTAGTACTCTATATTGACTCATGTATTGTGTATTCTATATATTAACCTTTGTAACCTTTTATGCCGTGTATGAATGAACGTATTATAAGTAAGTGATGCCTCATACTAGGTGGGGGACTCCGAGACCCAGGACTCGGAGACTCACATCCTGCATCCAGACTCTTTGATTGGCAGTTTTGACGGTTTTGTTACTTTATTTAGGAATAAAATATTAATCTTAATTTTGAACACTAAATGTTCACTCATGATCGTCGTATATGGGCCGAACTTCCATGTCCATCATAAGTAAAACCTTATATATACCCATGTGAAATGAGATTGAGCAGACTCCTGATTTGGGCTGCTATTAGCTGATGTAATTGTAACTATACGATCACGCTTAATAAAACCGCTTGAGAAAGAAATACTGGACTTGTCATCACTAAGTTTGAGCTGACCCTCAATTGGATCCGTAAGGCAGAAGGCTTACACATCAGAAGTGCTCGATCTGACATACCTGTCGTAACCCTAGGATAATGAAGCTTTCTTTGACTTAAGTCAGAATTATTGCATATTAGAGTAATTATTACATTGCAACGAAATTCAAAAATGTTTTTAGGACTCTATTTTATAATACATAAAATGTGTCAATCTATGGTTAATAAACATTTCGTTAATGAATGATATAATTTATCTTTCTTAATCCTGAGCTCTGTACCGCCATTCGGGATCGTGCCACAAATAAAAGTTCACTATGTCTTCGATAGCTATTGTACTTTCTTGAACCTTTGCAGCATATCTCGGACAACATGAAGGCATTTCTGAAGCCCCTATTAATCTCTTTGAAATAATATCTTTTGTTGTATATTCTTATTACACCATTTTTAATATATTAGCATAAAATACATCTGATTTCTATATGAATATTCATTCAGGCAGCGAATGCATTGAAGTACTGTGCACTATTGTGCACTTTTCATTCAAGGGTGTTTTAAACA
Organism: Magallana gigas; assembly: GCF_902806645.1. Taxonomy (NCBI): domain Eukaryota; kingdom Metazoa; phylum Mollusca; class Bivalvia; order Ostreida; family Ostreidae; genus Magallana; species Magallana gigas. The sequence goes on along the minus strand of NC_047559.1, from coordinate 1,347,698 downwards.
CCGGGTTTGGAAACATCGAAGGACCGTACTCAGGGGCCTGACTTTTCAAAGTCACCTACTAGTGCTAAATACACGTATTTGACAAATGCATTTAAATAGAAAAAGATCTTAATTTTTTCACCAATAATGCCGTTATATAGTTTTAATATTGATCTCTGGAATTAAAACCATAGGGAGCTGCCAACATTTTGAATAGTAAGAAATAATAGTTTGAAAAAAGTACACCAATCAACCAAGCTTGTTTAAAATTTAATAGGACCCGACACTCTGACCACTTAATGAGTTTTTATAAATGAGATTATAGAAGTGTGGAGTGTTTCGGCGGTTTTTTAAAAGAAAAGTGAGTTTTGGCTCTTAAGGTCCGCCTCATCAGGGGTCCACCTTATAGGTTACACATTTTCGTAATCGAGAGTGAGTTATTAATTCGCCCATGTTCTTGTGTTTACTGTGGGTGATTATTGGATCAATTTTAAAAATTTCCTTGCAGACTGGATCTTTTTGCAGAAGCTTCAAGTGTTTAAAAATGCGTTTTTCATACCCTTAATAGGAGGGTTATATTAAGTAATCATGATATTTCGTTGCCGCTGTTTGCTTTCTGCAGCTTTTTAATGTAAATATTTTGTTCTATCTTAAACAAATAAGTCTTAAACTTTTTAAAGATTTTTGTTAAGATCGATGGATCACTTGTACTTCTTGCATGTCTGATACATTCACCTTTAACAAATCCTCTCAATACAAGAGGACTGTGGGCACTCTCTCTATATAAATACTGAAAAGTGTGTGTTGGTTTGACATATGTTTGAATTTCAAGTATTTTGTTCTTCTGGAATCTGATGCCCTTGTAATTTATAGTGTCAAGAAAATTTACTTGTTCATAGTTTGAAAAAAAAAACATCAATTAACCAAGCTTGTTTAAAATTTAATAGGACTCGACACTCCGACCACTTAATGAGTTTTTATTGAATGATTTATTTAGGAAGTGTTGAGTGTTACACACATACACTTATTTTTTAACTCAATAAATGAAGTTCTCTTTACAAATCCCAACATACTACAACAAAAGAAATCATTACACACAATTTGTACTTATGTAGTTATACACCTTTATCACCTGCATATAACGGTTTTGTCTCTCGGCTGATTCGATTCGCAAGGATATGCTCTAAATATGTGATATGATCAATATCTAAAACGAGGCAAGCTACTGACAAGCAAGTTGATAAAAATATTTATTGATAGTCTCGATTGACGTTATTTTTTCGTAACTTCTATCATGTCTGGTTGATACAACGACCTTAAGCTTGTAAGCAAATACAATATTCCGCTAGACTGAATGCTTACTGATGTTTTTACTTATTGTTAGACCCTGAAATGAAATGACAACATTAATAAGTGATAGGTTAAAAATACATTATGAACCCAGTAATGTTTTACTCTTTTTAAAGGACACTAACTCATATATGTAATCATACATGTAATTACACGTTTTATCCATTCATATTATAAAATGCTTTACAGCTAAATATGAGCTTTATACGATATGTCTTTAGATTTGACATACGTTATAATAAAAATAATGATAAAAACTTAATCCATACCATTCATATCGGTATTGGCAGTCCCCCGCCCTATGAGTGTGATCCTAACTACGAGCTGACACAGCAGAGACAGACGTACTACAAATTATATATATTTTCATAAGTAATGCTAAAATACAGATTGCTTTAAAATTAGTTTTTTCTAATATTACTTCTAGGTCTTGAAGTTCAATATATTTTAAAAAATCAAAAAATCATCCATTCTAATAAAGTACAAAAAGATAATTAAATTTGCTAAATTACAGGATATGAACCATTAATTAGATATTAGCACTTCTGTTATTGTTAGAAATAATTAATATTAGCTTACATATATAAGATGAAGTTAAGTCAAACATGTATTTAAGGTCTTGCTAAGTCTTTCTATGAGTATTGTCTCCTTAACTTCAATATCAAGAATGTCTTAAAACAAAGAGGACTTCTGAAGGTGTTCTACCTGAGTGATTAAATAAAGAACTGCATATATTATATCTTTACTAATCAATAACAATACTGTGATTAGATTTATTCATATAATACTTAATAAATTTCATATTATTACACTAACTGAAATATTGTTGCTATCTTTGATTTTTTTTCATATGACATTTTCTTTACAAAACAAAGGAGGGAGCGAGATTATTGCAGTTAGGATAGAAGATGTATTAAAGACGCCAAACTTTCAGAAACATGCCGGATAAACTCTACATTTACTATGATTCCTCTCTTGTGGTACTTGTAGAACCTTTGGACGGCGTTACACTGGGCTTGTGATCAAGGCTATGAGGAGATGGTGTTCTTTATTTCAGAGGCGGTAGTTAGATGAGTAAGATATATCAATGTTATAATTGTCAACAACAACCAACCCCACAATCAGAGGATGGGTAATATGTAGCTGTAGATCGAGTCCAATATAGCATTTGATACTAAAAAATCCATAGAAATACAAAGAGTAAAAAAGAAAACAATCAGCGGAGCGATTGTTTCTTTGTCAGTTATCTCTCGCCATTACGTCGAACAAAGAATTCTTAAACCTGTATCTTGCTTGTAACTCGATGTTTGACTTTCAATCTTTGTGAAGCATTTAAAATATTTATATATTAATTAGTCCAGACATTTAAAAAATGATAATATGATTTGGGCGCAAATCTTGTGTATGTCCCTTTAATCTTTAACCTTTACATAATTTTCAAGCATTGGGTAATGTGTTTCAATAACTTTTAGAATTGTAAATTAAAAGTTGTGGTTGTTTTCGTAAAATCCTTAACTTCCAAGGCTAATCACTGCTGTATGAATGGTAGGAGTCATTAAATCATCTAGTTTAAGACAACGACATTAATTATTAGGCCACCTGAGTGACTCAGGTGAACTATTGCAATTGGCCTTTGTCGTCGTGCGTTGTTTGACGTCCGTTAACAATTTTACTTTTTAACCTCCTTCTTCTTGGAAACTACGTGGCCAATTGTTATCATTGTTGTTTAAAACTTATCTTAAATGAGAGGAATCGAAATTGTGAAATTCATGACCCTTCTACGTAAGGAGTGTCATTTGCATGGCCAAAAAAGGCCATATTTTCAAAAATATTCTTCTGTACTGCCACAAATGTCGGAAAAAACTACATGCATGGTTATGACATTCATAAAACTCCTTACCAAATTTGTAAAGTTCGTGGCCTCTGGATAAGAGGTTAAGACCTCAGGGTGGGTCCAATATGGCTATATAGTAAACATGTATCATATTTCATAAAATGTACCCTATGATTATGCTGTCAATGAAGACATTTACCTCATTCGCAAGACACTTGGGATCTGTTAAATTGTGTACGAAGGAATTGAGAATATAAGCCTTACAAGTACAAAGACTAATGACTATACTATAAATACTGCAGTAAGGATGTTCAAATGGTATATAAAGTGACGAAACATGTCATTTTGCAAATGTCTTGAAATAAAACCTAGTGCAGGAAAAGAATGAAACATATCAGACGAAAACCATCAGCTCTTAACATAGAAAGAAGAAGAGACAAGAATAATTAAACAACAAGTTAACGTGTCACAAGATCAATCGACTGATTTTTCAAGAAAGGGGTGATAATGTCTTTTTTTCTTTAGCTACAGTATCAAGTTAAAAACAATTTAGGAAATTAAACATTGTTAAAAGAAAGTAAAAAAAAAATAGGAGAACAAAGTGCGATTCATTTGATAGTTAGATATCCTATCTTTCTTATCAATTTTATACTTTTTTGTAATTTAACCTCTTATTTCACCTTGTCATATTTGACCCATGAATTTTATCATATACAAACATTTTTACGTAATATGCAGTTTAGATACCAGTCATGTTTATAAAACGAAAAACGCCTTGTCCTTTTACTTTTAGCAAGACTGTACTGGAACAGTTAAGTCTTTTACTAGTCTAGGTACAACCGATGTCTTTCAGACGAAAAGAATAGATCAGGAGAAATATGACATCATCAAAGTATTTGGGTCCTAAAAGGTAAGACTAATTGCAAGTCTTGCCCACAGGCGCCTGACAAAATATTTTGTTTACTGATATTATCCCCTGTACTACCGGTATAACATAGTACTGGGAAAATCATAATTATTAAAACAGATATTCATATACTAGTAGTACGGGGATAATATATTATTAAAAGAAATAGGTTAACGTCCAGCGCCCGTGATTGTGTGTCCTTTATCTTGATACGTCTTTTTTTTATTTATAAACACTAATCATTGTCTCGTTTGTCTGTCGAGTATATTGAACATCATTGACTCACCTAAAAGTTTCCTACCGCCAGGATATGCTTTATTCATCAGTTAGAGGCCCGTTTAACAAAAGTATCTTATGACTTAGATCTATCCTAAGACCAAAATTTGCCATAAGATCTCATCGTAGCCGTTTCACAAGACTTTCATATCTTATACAGCTTACCCCACTTATATTGAAATTATTATTATTTTGAAATTACGCTTATTTTGAAATAGAAATAAATCCCCAGTTCTAGCGTCTCATATTCTTTGCATTAAATTTACGGTTATAATGAAATCGGCTGTTTTGAAATATTGCTTATATTGAAGTCACTGATCGGTCCCCAGAGGTGATAATGAGTTGTTTTCATAACGGTTATATTGAAGTACTCTCTGGCGGCTGTCGTCACGGTTGGTGACAATAATTATGACTGACCGGTTGATATACAAAGGTGTTAATTGATAAGTTCTCCCCTTATGTGTTTTTATACTGCTATTACAAAATAAAATATTTTCACTGTTGAATTCTTTCTTTCCACGGACGTATTGATCAGTTGATGATGCTAGACGTAAAATGGGAACTCAACAAAAAAGAAAAACTTTATCTTTAGATACTAAGTACGAGCTTATTATGGCAATTAACAAGAAAGAAAAGCCTAAATCTGAAATAGCCAAGGATTTTGGGATTAATCAAAGTACGCTGACGATGATTTATAAGCAGCGTTCAGCAGTGAGAGAAGCATTCAAAAATTTTGCAAACCTGCAGGAAATCGAACTTTTTATTGACAATGAATGCAACAAAAAGAAACAAACAAAACTAACTGATTTTTTCAAATAAACTTTCAAAGACTATCATCCCATGTTTAATACATGTATCTGTTAGATAAACGATGATTAAATTAATGTGTTTGGGTTTGATCTTCTTTATTTAAGATCGGGATTGAACTTTTACAAAATGGCGGCTTCATGTCAGTCGATTTCGCTTATATTGAATTACGGATATATTGAAATAATTTGAATGGTCCCCTGAATTTCAATATATCCGGAGTAGGCTGTAATTATCTTATGATCTGTGTTAATCTTAAGACAACCAATTACCTGTCGTAAGTCAAGCCTAAACATAGTAAAGCTTATATTTTGGTTTACAACCAAAGGTCGAGTTTATTTCGAGTCTATACGACTTTCCACAATCCTTTATTTTCTGTCTGCCGTTTGTGCAACGTTTAGATTTCTTTAGTATTATATTTTTAATCAAAATAAACATTACCCGTAACATGTAGGTGTAAAAAATTAATTTTAGACATTAATCAGTAAAATGCTAAAGTAGTCCTATCTTTAAGGAACAGCTTGATTATTGAACGTCATTATAAGCTCCACTATTCCAGATAATGAGTGATAAGTCTTTATTACGATATTTGAGTCCCGTCCGTACCCGCTTTACATTCACACCTGCGGACATTCAAACAACATCTATTGTTTGTACAGACACAAATGCAGCGGTGAATGAAATAAAATATTTGTAGGACTGCAATATACTCTTTAAAAATACCTTTTATTCCGTAATTTATATGTATTTTTTTTAAATAAATAGTTTAATATCAATATTTCAGTAACGACATTTAAGGTCAGGTTGGCGCATGCATTTTTTAGGAATTGTACCAAAGTTACATACCATTTTGTTCAATAAACTAATTTTTTTTTCTCATAAGATTCAAATGAATTTGCCGGTCCCGTTTTATAGCTACAACAGGTCAGAGTTCATGGTTTTAAGTTTTCATGCTGATGAAATGTTAATATTAATAATTTCGTGAAAATTTGTACGTTTTACATGTGACTATTATAGGGGTTATATATGCATAGAATATTTAAATATGATATCACTATCTACATCATGATTCAAATTTCAAATGAACTTTTTAAAAATAAAATAAAATGCAACAAAAGTCTTATTTTTGGACTACTATGATGTGAACAAATTCATCTTATTTGAAACCTTCTTAAGTCCTCCGATTTCAGGAAAAACGGATCTTAGTATATTTGTAATCCGATGTTTCTAAAGCACTATTCAAAATCATTTGATGCGGACTTTGTTTTTGTAGAAATTGATATAAAGCTTGTTTCCTGTTATTTTTTCAATGAAATTAAAAATTAAGAAACGCAAATAAAAAACCCTCAAACCAATTAATATGTCATATTAATTTTGCCGTCATAGCTGAAATAAAGTGTAGTTGGTGTTATGCCGCAGTGATAATCTGTGAGTTATGTCCTTGATACGGCAAACCTTACAATAATCATGCTTTAGACAGTTCAGTTGTGCAAAAAAGAAACCCTCTTTCCCGATACAAGATAATCAGTTGATGCATGTTAAAGATGTAAAAATAAGCAGAATAAAAATAGCTTTTGCGCAAGTACAGTATTTTGGGTACTAAAAGTTTATTTCATTTTGGCACACAGAGTTTCATGGAATCAATATACTTGAAACTTCTTCATATCAGCGTTCTTTTATAAAAAGTTATTTTCTTACGGGTGTTATCAAAATGGACCTTAAATATAACTATTTATTCATTTGTATTCTTAAAAGAATTATATTTTGCAAATGTAACTTAAGCAAACGTGGTCCCAAACAAACGTTATCACCATAAAAATATATCTGACATTTATTTAAAAAGTTTTACACATGAGTAAGACGAAACATAATAAATCACTTGCCCAATGTTATTTTTAATAGTTTTTAGTGTGATAATCAATTCATAGTTTAGAAAGATCAACTAATCACTATTGTTTCTCACCGATTTGTTATCATTCCAAAGATCTGCTTGTGATAATACTGAGATTTCATTTAGGTATCATTTTATACAAATGGAGTTATTCATCTGATATTTATATCATTTGTTGTTTTATTTTATATAACAAAGATGAGGCGGCGTTGGTACATAAAAGCTATCTTTTGTGTGTTTGGATTTCTGGTATTGGTTGCCTATGTGAATATTATAAGGATCCAAACTGAGATTGCTAATAAAAGGATCAAACCTGATATTGATGATATTGAAGAATTCCACAAAAAACGATCACGGCTCAACAATTATCTATTGCAGCCACATGGAAAAAGAAACCTTACGGAAGAAAAAGACAAACTTTATTCGCAGGCGAGGCATGAAATACATGTAGTATACGAAATCCTTCAAAAGAAAAGAGGGTTTTTTCTCGAAATCAGTGTACACGATGAAAAATATTTGTCCAATACATTTTGGTTGGAGAGAAAGCATGACTGGACTGGTCTCTTAATTGAAAGAAATCCGGATTTATGCAAAAAGATTGATAAATTAGAGAGGAATGTGTGGAGGTTATGTGCTTGTTTATCCTATTCTCCAAGGAACGTGGCGAAAAGTAGGGATGAAGCTGGTACTGAGGTTCATATTGAGCGCCATATGAATTTTTTAGACAACAAAAATAAAAACGTCGGTCAATGTTTCAGTATAGATGAAGTTTTGGACGCAATAAGTGTCCATCATATTGATTTTGTCTCCTTAGATATCAGTCGACTAAATTTGACTATTTTAGACACTTTGAAATACGGGCTGAAACATGGATCATATACAGTTGATGTATGGTACATTGAATACAAAGTATGGGATGGCAATCAGATTGTTATTGAAAAATCGAAAATAAATATAAATGCCTTAAGAAAATATTTTGAAGAAATTGGAGGTTATTTTGAACTGCCTTCTAATAGTAGCACCAAATATGGATTGGCTCCATGTGTTTTATTTGTTCGTACTGGCGAATGGTGTAAAACAAGGGAAAAGCTGCCAAACGGAACCTCCTGTCGTGGAAAAGAGAGAGCGTCTTGTACTGAAGACTTACTTTTAGAACCCTTCCCGTATCGGAAAATAAAAGACGCAGATAAGCAGCATTCCCAAGCCAAACAAGATGAAGTCATATACGATATTTTTCAGAAAAAACGTGGATTTTTTGTTGAAATAGGAGCTCATGATGGGCAGAACCTTTCGAACACTTTATGGCTGGAAAGTCAACATTTATGGTCAGGACTATTAATCGAGGCAAATTCAGATTTATGTCAAAAACTCGATAAACTAAAAAGACATGCATGGAGACTCTGTGCATGTCTCTCTAGTACCAGAAGATCAGTGATATTTATAAAAGGTGACGAAGACACGGTTGGTGGAATAGAAAGTCATATCGATGAGCATCATATGAAATTGATGGACAAGAACAGCAAAATCATAGTGCCATGTTGTGATTTAATGGATGTCTTGGATAAAATAGAAATATATCACATTGATTTTTTCTCTCTAGATGTTGAAGGTGCAGAAATGGCAGTGCTTGAGTCTTTGAGAGATGGTCTGGAATCAAGCCGTTTTACTGTAGATGTGTGGTCAATAGAGTATCGTGTGTGGGACGGAAAGCATGTTGTTTATGAGAAATCCATAGACAATCTGAGGTCCCTTAGACAGTACTTCAATGATATTGGAGGCTATAGTGAATATACCCAACTGTCTAATGATCAGAACGTCAGTGATGGATATGCATTGGACGTGGTGTTTGTAAGAAACAAAAGTTATTGTGAAAAGTATGATTCATTACCGGACGGTACTAAATGTTCAGGCTAAATTTAATCGTCTCCCCGATGCATTCTAAAATTTTGATTTGATTATGAAAGATTATATTTATGTATACTCATTGAAAATTCTCAATCTTGATTTGTCACTTTTGTTGATGATAATAGCTTTCTACTAATTTAACATTTAGTATTGAATCTTACAGACCAAAGAGTCATTGCTTAATGGAATCCTAAAACAATGTTTTGATTATTTCATTTACGCGTGTAAGGTTATCATTTCCAGAATAAACTGAGATATATCATGATTACATTGTTTATGAATAGAAGTGCTTATCGTTCCATTATACATGTATTAATTTTTTAGGTTTAACATATATGTTCTCATCAAAGTAAAAACAAACAAAAATAGAATTTGTTTGATAACTTGGTTTTGCTTTTGTTTTAAAAGATACAAAACTTTGAGTGATTTTGCTTATATATAGTAACACTCAACAAAACTTCTGTTTACTCTACTAAATAGACTAATTTTGAAATAACGAAATAAAATAATATGAAATTTTCAACATTTCGAAACTGATATGTTTTCTAATCAATAGCACAGATAGAATTAAACAACACCAATTAAAATCATTTACCCGTAACGAAACGTCAAAACATAAAATTGGGTTTTTTTCCGCATGCGTAATACGATTGTCATTATTTTGTATTTAATTTTAGTCCTTAGTAACAATTATATGTATACCCCCTCCCCCTCTCTGTTTCTCTCTCAATAATGGTCAATCATTAAACAGTTCTACTGAGAAATAAATCTCTCTCAATATATATATTTTACGTGAAAAAGGAAAGTTATAGTAACTACATGATTATAATTAATTTTATTCTAATTATAAAATCATAAATAACACTTGTAGAGTATTTTATCTATTAATATGTGCATCACAAAATATTCATGTGAAGAGTAATCGGAAGTAATCGAAAAAGTAATTTTAATTACACTGAAATGTTTAGCTGTAAACGATTAAATTACGATAACTCTCTTCAATTACAGATTACTGTCGATTACTTCAAAAAGAGTAATCATAACAATCGATTACGATTACTCGATTACGATAGGTCTTTTAAAATTTTTTTTTTTCCTTAAGTAACATTGAAAATCTTATTTTTGATTTTATTGAAACAAATTTGTTTGAAACATAAAACAGAAAACCTGAAATTGTTCGAAAATGTGCAAACTAGTTTATTAGGTATTTCATCTTGCTGTGAAAGACCTCTTGTATTTGTTATATTTTGCGAGTTTTTGGTAGGACTTATTCAATAAAGTAATTATTTTTAAAATAACCGTGTAAATATACATTAATATCTTTCAGTTACAAAATCCAAATAAGATTATAATCAGTTTTATTATCATTAATTTATCTCCTACGTGTGGTGTATATTACCCGTGTGATAAACCTCTGCTATATCAAACGGGTGATGCTTTATCAAATACTTCCGGTCCGAACTATTTTTGACAAAACCCCTCGCTTCAACGCTTCAGTGACCTATTTTCGAGGATTTGCTAGTACTTTCAACATAACTATATCTACTACAAAAATTGATATTAAATGGATTCGCAACTTTGTGTATGTCAACAAACTTGATTATTCAAGTCTTCTGATCAGCATTTCTATTTAAACAAGTTAATAAGCTCTAAGAAAATGATTTAGAGCTAAAAAATTATTTTAAGGTTAATTTCAGTGAATTTTTATATTAAACAATTAGATTTATCTCAGAAATGACGTACTAAATTGTATTGCGCAAGGTCACAATAATTAGGTTTATCAAATATGGATAAACCCTGTTATTTCATGCAGTTTAGCATATTGTTTGGGGCAAGAACTATAACTCTAGTAATGTTAATTCAAGGGCAATAACTCCACACTTCCTGGTCTTGGAGCGTGCGCGTTAAGCTCTTCCTTTTATATTCAACTGTTCCCTGAGTCGGTCACAAAAAATCAACTAGAGAAATAATCAAGTTTTATCGTTTTAATCGGTGAGTTTTATTACTTTATACCGGCATATTATTTCAATATCATGCTAAGAGTAAGGAACCAAAGGGCATCTAAGGCGAGAAGTCCATACGCAGCCGTGCCAAATGGAGCAAATACAGTTGCCTCGAGTAGTGTATTGGCACGAGGTCGTCGCGGAAATCGTCGAGGAGGTCAAGTGAGACAGCCCGTTGCAAACAGCTCCAATATTAATGCTCCTCCGACACAAGCGACTCCTCCAACACCTGCGGCTCCGACGACACCAGCGACACAGTCGTCAACTGAAGCAGGCCAGGGAATGTCACGGAGCGGGATGATTGGGATGATTCCTCCGACATGCCGCCCATAGTTAACCCCACCCCTGACGCACCAAGTGCGTTGTCGTCACATGTTCCCACCAACATGAATCAAGGTACAGAAAATTATTTGGAAAATAATATTGACACGCCAAACCCATTTAACAGTGTTACTTCTATACTGGGATCCCATGTATCCTAAGCTCTCAAAGATAAAATTTGGAATGGTGAATTTGTTCATTTAAACAAATTGTTGCTTCAAGAGCCTTGCACAGAAATGCAAAATCAAATTGTTTTCGAGGGGGGTGTTTTTCAGGTCAAACCACAAAATAAAGAAACAAAAATTACAAACTTCTCGCAATGGATGGATGCATTTTTCATATATGCTTCTATATACTTAGAAAAACATCCACTACAAGCCATTTCACTCTTGAGGTATATGTCAACAATAAAAAGGGGGGGCTGCTAGTAACAATTCAGGTTGGTTGGATTATGATGTGCAATTTCGCTTAAAGAAGTCCGTAGACTCCTCTTTAAACTGGGGATCTATTGATGCTGAACTATGGTTGTTTTACATGCAAACAGTTAATAAAACCCAATTGTCAAATCAGTCAACTCGTAGGTATTTGAAATGTTATGCCTACAATTATGAAGGTGTTTGTCAGAAACAATATTGCAAGTATTTGCATCAGTGCATCACATGTAATGCATATCATCCCTCCGTTAACTGCTTCAAAAATAATCAATCTAATCAAATTCCCAAAAATGCACCTGCTCCTTCGGAAAATTTTAATTCCAACAACAAATTTTTCAGGAATCGACAACAAACCACAGGACGGCAAACCTACATGTAACTTGTTACATAAATTATGGGATATTGGCAGCACTCCAATCAATACATCTAACTTCGATTCTTTACTGGTAAATAACCCAAACAAAGAAATAGCAACAGTTCTATCAAATGGGTTTAAAAATGGGTTTTCACTTCAATATACAGGCATTAGAAAAAAGGTTGAATTTAAAAACATGATATCTGCAGAGGAACATGCTGTTGAGCTACATGAAAAAATAAATAAAGAAATAAAATTGGGTAGAATTTTAGGCCCCTTTCCCTGTCCACCTATTTCAAATTTGCGGTGTAATCCTATTGGTATCCTCCCCAAAAAGCAAGGGGGGTGGCGTATGATTTCTAATTTATCACACCCAGTGGGTAATAGTATAAATGATCACATTGATCAGCAATATTGTTCAGTGTCGTACTCTACATTTGATCAAGCCTTGTCACTGATTCAGGAGATGGGGGAGGGTGCATTAATGGCCAAAATGAACATTTCAAGTGCTTTTAGATTGTTGCCAGTCTGTCCTGAAGATTTCTGCTTGCTAGGTTTCAAGTTTTTAAATTCATATTATGTGGACAAATGCTTGCCAATGGGTTGCTCAATTTCATGTTCATTATTGGAGATGTTCTCTTCCTTCCTTCACTGGGAGCTGCAGCAAAGGTCAAATTCAAGGGGGAGCATTCATTATTTAGATGATTTTTTATTTATAGGTAGAGCAAACACAGCTGATTGTGAGATGTTAATGGCTCATATGATAAAGTTATCTGAAATTTAGGGATCCCATTAGCTCCAGAAAAAACAGAAGGTCCATGTACATCTATTTGTTTCTTAGGATTAGGCATTGACACAGTTTCAAGAACTATTTTCATTCCCAAAAAAAAAGTTACTGAACTTTTGGAAAAAATTAATGATGCTTTAAGTTGTAAAAAGGTCACCGTTAAAAAATTACAGTCATTAGCAGGGTCACTAGCATTTGTGGTTAAAGGTTTGCCCTCAGGAAGAGCATTTTGTCGTCGTGTATATGCGGCTTTAGCAGGAGGTAAAAAATCTTTCCATTTCATAAGAATTTCAAAAGAAATCAGATTGGATTTAGAAATGTGGGTAGAATTTCTTACAAAGTTTAATGGATTAACCCCTTTTCCATCTTTGACATGGCAAGATGATGAGACACTCAAATTTTATACAGATAGCTCAGGTTCAAAAGGGTGTGGGGTTATATTTGGCAGTCAGTGGTGTTATTTGGCTTGGCCTTCACATTGGTTTTATGAGACAACAAAAGATATAACTTTTCTTGAACTTGTGCCTATTGTTTTGGGAGTTTTTATTTGGGTAGAACAACTCAATGCAAAAAAGTTATTGTTACATATTGACAATCTCTCATTAGTTCATATTATTAATCAAAAGTCTTCAAAAAATAACAGGGTCATGGTTTTGATTCGAGCGTTGGTATTGTATACCCTTAGTTATAAAATCCAGGTTAGAGCTATACATGTTCCGGGAAAAAATAACAATATAGCAGATGCTATTTCTCGCTTTCAGTGGTCAAGATTCCTACAGTTGGCTCCAACAGCAGAGAATTTCCCATGTCAAATTCCTGCTCCATTTTGGGAGATTATTCATCAACTATAGATCAACTGTTAGAAGCCAGTATATCTAAAAACTCAAGTAAAGTTTATAAACAAGGCATCCAAGCATTTTTTAATTTCAGAGTTCAAGCTTCCTTTGAGCATTTGTGGCCACCACCTATAGGTCTAGGTTTGCATTTTCAACAGCAAAATCTTATATGGCTGGTTTGAGTTTTGTTGTAAATTTACATGCTTGGCAGAATGCTACAGAATCCTTTTTGGTAAAAACGTTGTTAGCAGGATTTAAAAGGTCATGCAGAACTCAGGACATTAGACAACCAATTACATTGTCTTTATTAACACAAATTACCAGTATCATTCCACATTTAACTATTTCTTCGTATGAAGCACATTTATTTCAGTCAGCATTTCTCATTGCATTTTTTGCTTTATTGAGAGTAAGTGAACTAGTGGCATTGGAAAGAAATCATGTTCAAATGTTGGAGGATGAGTTTTTGTGGGTTGCTCAAAAACAGATCAATTTGGTAACGGTTCATCCATTAGAATACCCAACACACCAGATTCTTTTTTGATGTTTCAAATTTTTCAAAAATTTCAAAGTCATAGGCAATGCATTCAAGCAACACATCTTTTTGCCCACTGCAATACTAAACCATTGACTCAATTTCAATTTTCATCCATGCTGTATAAATCAAATAACATTCCTAGAGGTACCTACAAATTCATTCAAGTCGCACTCATTTAGGATTCGAGGTGCAATTTACCTGTCCTTAAAAGGGGTTTCTGAAATACAAATCAAGCATATGGGTAGATGGAGTTCATCGGCTTTCAAATCCTACATAAGACCATGTTAATAGTATTTTTAGTTTTATGCTGTTAAATCATACATAAATTTCAGATTCAGTTTGGATCATTGGCTCATCTATTATTCATTGGGCACAGAAATATGCAGAGACCACAAATCAGTTAAACCTTGGATTAAACCACTTTACCATTAATTGGAATGGTAGAAGGGGAATGGTTTGGGAGTACTTGTATACAACTGTGTCAAGTATGTTAATAGCTAATAAACAACCAACTATTTTTATAATTCACTGCGGTGGTAATAATATTGGGGACCCTCAAAATACCTTAAAAGGTATTCAAAAATTCATGAAACTAACTTTATCTCAAATAGCAGACCTCTTGCCAAACACTTTCATTGTATGGTCACATATATTACCTCGAAGTAATTGGAGGCAGTCTTTATCAACCATTGAAGGTGAAAACTCTAGACGTAGAATAAATAGTGCCATTGCAACATTTGTTTTGAAAAAGCTTAATGGTGCATCTATCAAATATACAGATAGCCAGATAACTCAAAAGAGATTATTTAGATTAGATGGTGTGCATTTGTCAGATCTGGGTAACAATATATACATAAATTCCCTGAAAAATGCTATTGTGCAGTGTGTGACATCTTCCTCTCGCACCTATCCTTAAAATATACTAGCTGATATATCTCTGGCAAGTCATGGTCCGTTTCCTTATCTATCTTATTATATATCATATACATATATCTGAATCTAGAATGTCTAAGTATAGACATTCTTATGTATCATATCTACAGGTGTCATTGTTGTCAAAATTGCCGCCTGGTATTGGCGGATGGTTCACGTGACAGTGTCCGTGATCCATTTGGCATAATTTTGATTAGAATACTGTCTCCGTGGGGCACTGTTTTTTCCAGGCTCCTCGGGTCAAGAGAGTATTTCTAATATTGTATATTACATATATATATTTGATATATGCTGCCATATTGTTTGAACGGCGCATGTCGAGTTCAATGTACATGTATGAAATCTATCTGATGTACATGTACTATATATCTGACTGATATCTATCTGATATTCATGTACTTATCTAATTTTTGCACATTTGATTAAACGGCCATGACAACTACACCAAACAAACAAAAGTCTATTTAGTTTTGTATATATATCAGGGTAAATATCTGAATCATAATTGTCTGTTGTTTTGATATTGGTATTAGCTTGAAACATGAAAAGCATATTAATTTGGGCAAAGGTCATGAAATAACTGCATAACACAACGTTGCATCATCGTTTTTGAAAAAAATCAATTTGGGTCATACAAGGGACTGTTTCAAGAAGCTTCATAATATAAATCAAATTGTATGAGGTAAATAGAACATCTATTTAAATTGTGTGATTTTATATTTGCTTTACCCAAATCGTTGAAATGGTTATATTCGCTCGGCAAGCCTCGCGAATATATACACCATTTCAACTCGTTGGATAAAGCAAATATAAAATCACACAATATATATATCCTATGTATGCATAATAGTTCAACAATATAGTATCCAAGAGTTATCCCCTTGTCCCAACATTTAATAAAGCATTGAATACTAATATGATATCAAAAAATCTATATATATTCAGATATATTAACCAAATATTATCATGATTATCTAAATAGTCAATTTGATTTCTTTCAAAAAGTATGAGTTTTAATTGATTTGCATATGATTAAGAAAAATAGACCGGTTAATGGAACAGAGTCATACATGTACTTCTATCTGTGTATGGTACATGTAAGCCTTTAACACAGTCTTATATCGGTATATTACTGAAAAGAAATAAGTGCATTCACTCAAACATCTTTCACATTCTATATATTTAATTTAGTTTGTAATGATTGTTTCAGAAAATTAATTGAAAACTCTTTATTTTGAAAGAAAAATCAATGATAACATATTTCTTTGTTACAATCTAAAGAGTAAGTACATGCTATATTATTCTTATGAAAAAATCAAGAAATGTACAGTCTTTATCTTAGGTCCAATTTTTGGTGATAAAAGCTTTAAACTATGACATTTACTCAGGCACACTTTAACAAGTGTAATGAGAGTATTAGTGACGGATCATAAGATTTTGTTATTAGTGGGTTTATTTTAATTACAGTTTTCTGATATTTGGTGATTTTTTTGTAGTTTTTTGTAGATAATGTTGGCAAAAGTACAAATACATGTGAAACTTCCAAACTTAACTTAGTTTGCCTACTTAGTGCTCAGTGTTAGAGCGGAGAAAAGGATTGATAAAGAGGTGTTCAAAATAAACTATATCGACTTAACCTCCCTGTACAAGTACCATCACTTCTGATAAAGTGACAATTTCACAAGTTTGATTCATTCTTGTCATCCAAAACATTTAACTAGATTTAATGCTAAAAGCATAGTTGTTGAGATTACATTTCTTACAATAACGCGCATTCATTTTAGTAGTACCATAGTATTACCCTAACACCTGATCCAGGGAACGTAAATCTCATAATTATTTTAGAAGATTCCTTGTTTATTATGTGATACATGTATATTATTTTGATTTTGACAGGGTACGAATATTGATGAGCTTCTTATAGCGAATCAGAAAGAAGTACTCAATATTTGGTTTAAAGAGCAAACTAGATAGTGACGTCCAAACTCTGTTATTTATTTTGGAGAGAATCGATCAGTCTATACCATGTAATTTGAGTTAAATTTGATCAAAAGCGTAAATGCTAAACATTATTTTTATTTTTGTACTTTTTGTTATTTGAATTTTTTATTCGTTTTATCGGTGCCTCCGGTCCCTATTTGTGGGTGTGTAATTTCCTATTTTAATGGATTTAAAATATGCAATGTTTAAGTAGATAGATTTAAAACTGTTTATTTTTTCTCTTCATTCTTTTTTTTATTTAGTTCAAAGTGATGAGGCTGAAACTTTGATAGCAATATATTTTGTAACTTCCTCCCTACTCATACTTTCTCTACGTGTATGCAAAACTAGCTTGAAATTGAATCAATATGACAGTAAAGTATTTCTTGTGCTCGTATATATATATATATATAATCTCTATTTTTTCCCCAAAAATATTAAAACTAATCATCTGAGGCAGTCATCGCAGTTTATACTGAAATTGCTAGTACTCGCATTAGAGCTCTTACTTATCTCGAATAAGGAATGGCCGGGGCCATGTAAAAAATCTTTTGGGTCTCACCAGAGCGTGTGCGATACTAAAAACGGGTCTTCAAATCTTAAGGAACTGTAAATTCTGAGTTAAATGTCAGCCATTTTGGCATAGCAGAAGGGAAGCTATATTCTTTAAGAAAAAATTTGCCAAAAAGATTTCTTAATGAATATGTAAGTTTATCTCGTCCTTT
Source organism: Magallana gigas (assembly GCF_902806645.1). Classification (NCBI taxonomy): domain Eukaryota; kingdom Metazoa; phylum Mollusca; class Bivalvia; order Ostreida; family Ostreidae; genus Magallana; species Magallana gigas. The sequence goes on along the minus strand of NC_047559.1, from coordinate 1,329,837 downwards.
TCCCCCACGCACTGGTTCTTAGAGATCACCTCGCTCGCCAGCGCTGCGCGCCGGTGAGCTGTGCTCGCTCTTAACATTGGATGATTATTTTTAGATGTCGTCGGTCTTAAAAGACAACAGGCGGTGCAGACAAATTATCATACCACGCTAACACCTAATGTGTTATAGGACCGACGACATCCAAAAAATAAGCATTTAAAGGCTTATATAAGTGTATGTAGACTAGAAATATGACTTTATAATATAACACTTATTTATTAATTCGTGGAGGATATTAATTCGTGGATGAGAGGTAACTACGAATTCCACGAAAATTGAGCCACCACGAAATTTAATGATTCCACAGTATATAGTAAATGATCTAGTTTTGTATTTCGTGTTCCACTACTGCTTAGAGGTGCACATCTTGTCGCGAAAGACTAATACCTGTACATCTGTGATCTCCTAGATCTCTACAGTAAAGGTTAGTTTTGTGGTAGTCCACTGTTTGTTAGATTTTAGTTTTGTTACCAATTCGAAGAGCAGAAAGAGCATCATCTCTATCTTTGCTGGAGTTGGCCGAGTATAAATATCCGCATCTTACGGATTTATTGCACTGAAAAGCATGTACTACTCACTTAAATGTTTGACAACAAAGATATAAATCGCAAGGAAAATGTTACAGAAGGGCATCATTTGCTCCAAAAAGCTTGCTATTGCGACTGGAGGTGAAAAGATGCCTTATTTCTGGGAGTTGCTGTTTGCATACCATGCAATTTTTTTTAGCAAATGATGCAACGTAGATATATGATATTGTTCTTGATTCCGGAAGATAATTCAAGGAAATAAAAGTATAACCACAGAGCAGTAGAAGGGCATGTCTCGCCACCCCGGTTGTATCACGTAACAATCACAAGTGTATTTATTATTCATATCTACATTTTCATCAGGTAGTATTTTTATTACAAATTTAAATAAACCGACTAAGAGCCTGTTTATAATAACGAGCACCTACAGGTATTCCACTACGTTGTAAGGGAACATTTTCGAGCACCTCCTTTACTTAACTAGAAGAGTCGCCATTTCGAGTTGAGAAGGTTTGTAAATGTATTTCATTTTAACATTGGTTTCTAAGATCGTTTGTATGCATAAGTTAAATTGTATCTCATCCGTTCATAAACTTGCGTGTTCTTATATATTCTTACCAATTTATGTAGTAGCTAAATGCTATTTTTGATATAATAAAACTATAGTCTGTCCCAAGATATTTATGCAGCACATTTAGACGATTTTTTAATAAAAATACACTTACCTCTGAAAGAAGTACAATTGGAATAGTTGAAAGGGATATTTTCCAAGATAATTTCATTGAGACATTATCATCTTTCACTCGGAAAAATTCACAGGAACGAAAACAGATTCCTAACGGAGATTTATAATGGGGAATGTTTACATCTTTTCTCCATTCGGAATACACTCGGAATACATCGCGCAATATTTCAACGTTATCATCCGGGCTTGCTGCAATACAAAATCTCCATACATGTAGACATCACATTTTTTTAGCATTGTATTGAAACCTGATAAGCTAACAGGGGCGTTTTGACTGAGAAATCTTGGAAATTTTTCATACTTTTGAATAAACATCGTTTGAATCCCGAGGTAATTATAAATATCAAGCAATTAAGCCAAATGTGAATCCAAAATATCTTGGGACAGAGTATAACTAAATTTGTTTTGGACTCTACTCAAAATATCAATAAGTGATTGATTACACTTAACTCAGAAAGATTTCTACCACGTTTAATTGTAAAACGTTCAATAACTTTTAAAATGCCTCGAAATGTGAAAGTTAACACAGACGCGAAAAGAAAGGCTAACTGCAGCTCAGATGGTAGAAAAATATTGTTGAGTATATGTTATCGAGCGCCCATCCATCTGAACATGTATCAGAAAGAGAGGACATATTTAGTCGCCATTTTGAGTTAGATTGGGTGTTTCGTTTTTTTTTTTTACAAAGGATTCTAAGGACCCGTCAATTTTACATATCTTTTGTTATCCTGTTGTCAATGAAAACTAATTGGTCTCTACGCAGCACAGTTAAGGTAATGGTCCATACCCCACTAGATAAATAAAATGCGTACAGAATTTTTTCATATTTTTCAAACATGTATCTAAGGATATGTTCTCATCAAATTTTACCCTGTCGGTATTATAAAAGCTAGGGTCGTTGCTAAAAATAGAACCGATTGCGGAAAATGGCGCTTTTTCATACATAAAGAATATAAGCCTAAGCCTGAAATTAGAATTTCACAAAATAATTTTTTGACTTATATCCTATGTAAAATAAAGGAATTATTATTTCAAAACAAGAATGTTTATGTTACACTTGCTTATTTATCAAAAATAGATAAATCTGCATACAAATGACATAAAATGAAATAAATTTTCAAAGAGAATTTAAGCTCTTATAATTCTATTTACGTACAGAATTCTTTAAAATTTTGATATTATTTACACATTAACGCCCTTAATCAATTGGAAATAAAATTACTCAAGGGACCGGCCTTTTCTGGATCACAATGGGGGTATTTTGGGTAAAAATCATTAAAATATATATTTTGAAAAAAGATCCGTAAAAATTAAATTGTGCATAGGTTTATTATTTCATCACTCTAAAAAAATATGTTTAGATTATTGTTAAATATAAAACATGATTTAAACAAACTGTTGATCAATCTGTATTATCTAATCCGCAAAAAATTGTATCTTTGGATATCGGTAAGTATTATGGATCGAGATCGGTATTTAGAAATTGCAGTCCCACGCGTGGATAATGCTAACTACCTGATATATGCCTGTAAGACAAAACCTCTATTCAACCTTTTTTTTACTGGTTTTAAAGGCAGTTCTTAAAATGAAATAACTTTTCTTAAGCGCATGATTTTAATTCATAAAACATTTTTTGTGGAAAATATATCTATGCTCGTTGCTAAGCGAAAATAGGATATAGATGAAATAAGTCAAATTATTTCCCCTTGTGTATCTATCTCCCTTATGCACTGGAATATAGATCTCGGTCAGGATGTTTATGCACCTTCAGGGATTAACGTTCAAAGAATTGGACTAAGTTCAACCTTGTAATGAATTAATGTTTATGCAGGACAAAAGTAAGCGGTCTGTATTTTCAAAACGAGTACTCAATCGACACAACCCAGTCAATTTTTCATTTCGCTGAGTAATAGGCTAATTGATTGCAGTTTCAGGATTTTTAACAGATTTGTTTTGAATTAATTTCTAGGTCAGCTTGATTTTTTTGTTTTGAAACACATGTACACCTTTTAGCGTTAGGTCTCGATTAGATCGGGCACGGAAAAGACGTAATAACGCGTGAATTACGTCAGACGTTGTTTTGTGACGTATGGATCATTACCTTAAGGGTGTTGTTTACTCTGGGTTTGAGTTCTCAAATTCGGATTGTTATAAAATTCAATGTCATGATTAAAATTTGTTCTAAATACAAAAAGTACTTGTGAAATGAATTATTATTGACATAACATTCGATATTTCTACTATATTATGGAATTATGCCCAAACAAAAATAGACTTTCAGCCGAACAGAGGAAATTCGGACTAAATTTTGCAGATTTTGTTTTCCGCCAAAACATTTTTGGCAGTACTCTAATATTAAAAGTTAAGATTTTATATTTTAGTCTTTATAATTAAGCATATTTTCTGTTAGTTTTACCTCACTCATTCGCTATAATTATTGTAAGGCACGAATTTAACAAATATTGAAAAATGCTTAAAATCGAGAAAAGACACCATATCTCAAAATTTTGATCATTGACCTCATATAAATTATATGCCAACAGAATCAGATCAATATAAGTAGTTTAATACTATAAATCTTTCTGTATTATCATCATTCAATTTTTTTTAAAATTTAATCAAAAATGGGTTGGAATTTGAAAAGTGATAGAGGAAATTCGGACTGGAATATTTATAAATATTCTGAACGAAAAATTAATGCTTTGTATGTATTTAGTGTCACTGCCATTCATAAACTGTATTTCATTTCTAAAAATATTGAACAATTTGTATTATTTTCACAATTAAGAAAATCTCAAGCATAGTGTATAATTTTAAGGGATTTTCCTTTAATTTTCCAAAAATATATAATGGCCATTAATTCAAAAAGTAGGTCATTGACCTACTTTTTTGAAAATAAAAAATAACTCTACAATAAAGGGTTAATGACACACAATAGATGGTTTTTCATTATCATCAGTGGAATTTTTTTTCATTCTGGGTAAACGTCATCCTTAAGACTGTCAATAAATTCCGTTTGAGCAAAAAGTACGGGAAATGTGCATTATGACATCACAGTATAATTACAAACCTCAAAATTACTTACTAATTTATTTATTAGCAATATTAATTTATGCTAATCTTTTAATTGAAAACAACAAATGCTATTACTTACAAGTTTGATGTCCGTTATATCGTACACACTGAAAAATAAGCGCGATTTCGTTCTCGCTGTACTACAAAATATGACGCCATATGCTTCAAAATGACGCACTAAGTTTAGTCATTGAAGGCTATCATGCAGTTTTTTTAGCAAAGAAAAATAAATGTCATAGATTAACGGAAAGATTATAAATGAGTATTTTGTTTAACATTATCATTAGTAGAATGCTACCTGTATAGTCTTATTTTCAATTTGTTAATATGTTTTACGGTGCGACCGTTGGGGCGAGCGCAGCAGGTGATCAAAATGAATTATGATAAATCAATAAAAATAAAAGTAGTGACGTAAAGTAAATGAATTTGAATGCAAAATAAAATAAATATACCTATTTTTCCAGTACATTTTCATTATTCATAATTCATAAGATTTTTTATTTATTCATATACCAATCTGATTAAAATCAGATCTTTGTAACGCTCCGAAATTCTGATAGTCGCTAACCAAAGTGTAGAGACATCAGAATTTGTCGGAACGGATCAAAGTTCTGATTTTAATCAGATTGTTTATATACTGGTCGCACGCCAATATAGAATTTATATCAGATAAAATGTTGTTGAATAATAAAGATTTTAACATAATGTATATTGCAGTTTATTTCCTCTTTTCTTGCACCAGACATTTTTATTAAACTTACAAATAAAAATTGACTCATCACAGATTCCCCCCTCCCCCGTTTAAAAAAAATCAAATTTACGTATAAAAAAAAAATTGTTGATCACATAAGGAAAATGGATCCCCCGGGAGCATGTATTATCGTAAATAGTAGTGAAAATAAAGACACTTTTGAGCAGCTAAAGAGCTAAAGGCATACCACGCACTCCCCATTCCCCACCCCGATTAGAATTTTCCTGATTTTGAGAATTTTATTTTTCTTTTTGCTTATGAAGATTTTTTGAATGATGTTACCACGCCCCATTTAAAAAACGTTCCTGGAAATGACCGTAAATATAGTGAATAAAATAATTGTGAGCATTCATCCAAATGAGAGCAAGTTACAGCTGTTTCCTATCTCTGAAGAAATGTCCCGATTCGTTAGCTCTGCAAGATTTTGAGAAGATTTTGGTATTCATATTTCAGCAGATTTACAATAACTACTTAGAGTAGTTTCCCCTTATTGTGACGTCAACGTTCACGTCAATCAAGTGTAGTCTGTCTCTTTAAAAACACACTAGAAAAAACTACGCGAAAAATACTGTTTGGTTTACTTAAAAAGCATGATGTTCTGGAAGTTACATAATTTATCTGTTTCTCAGAAGTTTTACGTTGATTCTCGCGAGATGGTATCCAGTCTAATGAGATCGGCCGACATTGAGGAATTGCATTGTGGGTCGAAATTTACTGACTCAGAAAAATTCTGTCGGATCAATGTGTAAGAAATCCATTGTGACGTCACTCGAAAGGACGATAACTCCGGAAATTGGCGTTGTTTCAATGCATGTACGTAGTCTTTTATCTTGTTCTCGTGAGAGTGTGAAATGGGAAACCATAATTACAGGGAACTACTGGGACGATTAAAACAAGGCATTACTGGTCCGATTTACTGACGCCAAAAAAATCCGTTGAATGAATGTGCAAATAGTCCGAATTTTCTATTCACACACGCCTTGTCGGTAGATCTCGCTTCGCGCCGGCGCTGCGCGCCGGCGAGCTGCGCTCGCTATAAGTATGCAACCTCGGTTTTGTGTAAAATATCGTATATCTTAAAGCTTAGTACCTAAATAGATCACTTAATTGCAAGGGCATACACATAACTGATCTTTTACATGGGAATTTGAAATATACTATGTAACTTAAAAACTTCTACAATCCTTGTAAAATCTTACAAATTAATTATTTATTTTATGAAATTAATCTTGTGACCTTCAAAATTATTCAACATATGCATTATAAATTAATGTTTCTACTAACACATATTCTTATCTAACAAAGTTCACAACGTTTTTCAAAATCTACGATCAAGTTATTTCATAATTCAGTTTTGAGTTTTGACGTGATTATGCCCTTGCAATATTGAATTTTTTAAATGACCTCAAAACCACAAATACATCTGCTTGTACGATGCGACTGCCATATCACGTGACCACTTTGAAATTAAAATATTGTACTGTTATATATATCCCCGAGTACCCAAACTCCATCACCATAAGCGGAAAACATTCCGCGTTTCTCTGTAAATTATTTTTTGCGGTTTTTAAAGCGCTAAGCATAGCTGTAGCGCTTTTTTGTCGCCAGATTTCTAAACCTACTTCCACTTTCGTTTTCGCGTTTCCTATATACCGCCACCTACTGGCGGATGCTGAGAGGTCGTACCCTGGAGATGACGTACTCTTGAAATATCATAACTTTGCAGTAGGGAGAACTTATTTAAATTGAAGTTATCCTGCATGCAGATGCATTTGTTCTATCAGTATTAAATTAACAATAAGTTTCATTTAAATGTCATTATTTTATATCAGATACGGGTGCTCCAAAACCCATATCATGATTATTTATTTCGAGAGAAGAAAGATGGTATATGCATTAAGTTGTGTTTTATGTGTTTACTAATAATTAAAATAATTCTACAACATCAATAGGTTTTGAGTGTTTTTAATTGTAATATCTTTCAGTTATGAACACCATGTTTTATATAAAAATGCAGAATTTTTGTCGAGTAACTTGAAATACTAAAATAAACATATGCAATAATCTGTATAAAGTGATACCAGTAAACCTCGTTTGATTTGCAAATATGGTTTTTTTAATGATCTAATTTATGTGCAGTATGGACAAATTACGCAGTAAAAAAAACTCTTTACAAGAAGCATGCACTCTCTAGCTCTGCTAAAGAGTAGCGAAATCTGTTTAAAACTAACTAGCAATATCATTATAAAATTACTACAAATGATCTCGATTTCCAGAAATTGCTAAAATTTTAAAATCAAGCATTTTCTTTTTAAACATGCTTTAAGGCAGATTGTTATATTTCAATTTTACATATTAAGTGAATTTTTCTCATTAACGAACGATATGATTCTTTACATGTATTTTCATATCAATCGATATATTTTAACACTTTCTTACAAGCTTAGCGCTTTTAAGTACTTTCAGTACTTTGATTATCATTTGCAGCCACTAAATATAACCTGAAACGATATAGTTTATAAAATTATCAACAAAAATATTTTTATTATTATTCAAATAAGCCCTCTGAATACGACGTTTATCAAACGTGTTATCATAACTTATGAACCTAACTCCGTCACCACATGATCTATGATACGCCAGGGAATGAAGACACATTAACAATTTAGTTTAAACTCAACTTGTATCTAGGTCAAGTTTTAATAAGTAAAATCGGTGTATACAATTTAAATTGTATTTAATATCATCAAAGTGAAATGATCGCCAGAATAAAAAAAATGGGTCGTTGTAACTACAAGCACAATGACCTTTTCAGAATGTATGGGTGCCGTTTGATTTCTGTCCTTACACATTTCAAATATATGATATCAATAATGAATAAATTAATGATTATATTATTTATTAGATTTTTAATAAATGTAGCATATTCTAAATACCGATATACCGTATATATCTGTAACCCTGTATTAGGCAAATATTACGGCATGAGCGATTTGACGTTATCATCAAACGTAGTGCATAAACGCTATTGCGGACTGAAAAAAATGTATAAATAACCTCAATAAAAAATAAATTACATGTGAAATGTTTCATCTTGACCTCTCTTAAAATAACTGACCACCGTAAATAATCAAATGGGCCCGCATGTCAGAAATATCGTTATTTTAGTGCACCCGTGAAAAAGTGTTAGCTGATTTCACGTAATTATTGTTGCATAAAATGAACAAGATGTACTTTTGTTAAGTTTGGCATATTTTGATTCCCATTAACTTAAAAAGCTTTGTCCCAAGTTTTGTTGATAATTGTACAGAGCCCATCCCCAAACGTTGAAAATGTAAAATGTTAACACATAAAACTGGTAGACAATGTCTTATCAAAAAAGCTAACTGCTTCTTGATGAAATCTAACGCATATCAAAGTTTCGTAAACTTAACGAAAAACTGTTGAATAAGATGGTTGAGTGCTAAAGTATCTTTTATATGTTTGCACACTTTAAAACAACAATCTGCATGGTTTTTAGGGATGGTAATTGCCAAGGTCCCTTGGTTAGCGTTTAACGTTTTTTCACAGACCAATTGTAAAGATGAATACAAGAAATCAGGGATTGGATAGTTTTAAAATGAAAACTGTCAAATTAGCTGAACTGAACTGAACGTCCCCTAAAGGTTACTAGTAGAGAATCAATATCTATATAGTTTATACCTACCGAAATTTTCATGCTGATGAAATGCTAATAAAATATGTACGTTTTATATCTGACTCTTTTCGGAGTTATTTATGCTTATTAATTTTGCCGTCTTAGCTGAAATCAAGTGTAGTTGGTATTACGCCGCAATGAAAATCTGTGAGTTATGTCCCTGGAACGGCAAACCTTACATTAATCATACTTTAGAAAGCTCAGTTTTGCAATACCCGCCCCCCTTTCCCCTTATAAGATATTCAATTGGTGCATGTTAAAGATGTAAAAAAAAAAAAAATAAGCAAAATAAAATTAGCTTTAGCGCAAGTACAGTACTTTTGGTACTAAAAGTTTAATTCATTCTGGCGAATAGAGATCATGAAATGAATATACTTGAAACTTCTTCATATCAGCGTTCTTTTATAAAATGTTATTTTCTAAGGGGTGTTATGAAGATGGACCTTAAATATAACTATTTATTCATTTGTTTTCTTAAAAGAATTATATTTTGCAAACTTGAGCAAACGTGGTCCCAAACAAATGTCATCACTAGGAAAATATATCCAACATTTATTTAAAAAGTTTTACACATGCGTAAGACAAAACATAATAAATCACTTGCCCAGGGATATTTTTAAAAGTTTTCAGTCAGTATGATAATCAATTCATAATTTAGAAAGATCTAACTAATCACTATTGTTTCTCATCCATCCATCATTATTATTCCAAAGATCTGCTTGTGATAATACTGAGATTTCATCTAGGTATCATTTTATACAGATGGAGTTATACATCTGATATTTATATCCGTTGTTTTATTTTATATAACAAAGATGAGGCGGCGTCGGTGCATAATAGCTATCTTAAGTCTGTCTGGATTTCTGGTATTGGTCGCCTATCTAGATGATAAAACGGTCCAAACTGAAATTGCTAAAAAAGAATCCAACCTGATATTGATGACATGTTCCAGACAATTGAAGAACTCCACAAAAAAAGATCACGGCTCAACAAATATCTTTTGCAGCCACATGGAAAACGAAACCTTACGGAAGAAAAAGACAAACTTTATTCGGAGGCGAGGCATGAAATAGTATACGAAATCCTTCAAAAGAAAAGAGGGTTTTTTTCTCGAAATCACTGTACACGATGACAAATATTTGTCCAATACATTTTGGTTAGAGAGAAAGCATGACTGGACTGGTCTCTTAATTGAAAGAAATCCAGATTTATGCAAAAAGATTGATAAATTAGAGAGGAATGCGTGGAGGTTATGTGCTTGTTTATCCTATTTTCCAAAGAGCGTGACGAAAAGTAGGGATGAAGCTGGTACTGATGTCCATATTGAGCGCCATATGAAAAATTTAGACAAAAATAAAAACGTCGGTCAATGTTTCAGTATAGAACAAGTTTTGGACGCAATAAGTGTCCATCATATTGATTTTGTCTCCTTAGATATCAATCGACTAAATTTGACTATTTTAGACACTTTGAAATACGGGCTGAAACATGGATCATATATAGTTGATGTATGGTACATAAAATACAAAGTATGGGATGGCAATCAGATTGTTATTGAAAAATCCGAAAACAATTCAAATGCCTTAAGAAAATATTTTGATGAAATTGGGGGTTATTTTGAATTGACTTCTAGTAGTGACACAAAATACCGATGGGCTCCAGGAGTTTTGTTTGTTCGTACTGGCGAATGGTGTAAAACAAGAGAAAAACTGCCAAACGGTACCTACTGTCGTGGAAAAGAGAGAGCGTCTCGTATTGATAACTTTCTTTTACGCCCTTTTCCTTATAAGAAAATGAAAGACGCAGATAAGCAGTATCCCCAAGCCAAACAAGATGAAGTCATATACAATATTTTTCAAAAAGAAGGTGGATTTTTTGTTGAAATAGGAGCTCATGATGGGCAGAACCTTTCGAACACTTTATGGCTAGAAAGACAACATTTTTGGTCAGGACTTTTAATCGAGGCAAATCCAGATTTATGTCAAAAACTAGATAAACTAAAAAGACATGCATGGAGACTATGCGCATGTCTCTCTAGTACCAAGAGATCAGTGATATTTATAAAAGGTGAAGTAGACACGCTTGGTGGAATAGAAAGTAATCGATGAGCATCATATGAAAGTGATGGACAAGAACAGCAAAATCATAGTGCCATGTTGTGATTTAATGGATGTTTTAGATAAAATGAAAATATATCACATTGATTTTTTTCTCTCTAGATGTTGAAGGTGCAGAAATGGCAGTGCTTGAGTCTTTGAGAGATGGTCTGGAATCAAACCGTTTTACTGTAGATGTGTGGTCAATAGAGTATCGTGTGTGGGACGGAAAGCATGTTGTTTATGAGAAATCCATAGACAATCTGAGGTCCCTTAGACAGTACTTCAATGATATTGGAGGCTATAGTGAATATTCCCAACTGTCTAATGATCAGAACGTCAGTGATGGATATGCATTGGACGTGGTGTTTGTAAGAAACAAAAGTTATTGTGAAATGTATGATTCATTACCGGACGGTACTAAATGTTCAGGCTAAATTTAATCGTCTCCCCGATGCATCCTAAAATTTTGATTTGATTATGAACGATTATATTTTTATATACTCATTGAAAATTCTCAATCTTGATTTTTCACTTTTGTTGATGATACTAGTTTTCTACTGGCAATTTAACATTTAGTATTGTATCTTACCGACCAAAGAGTCATTGCTTGATGGAATCCTAAAAAAAATGTTTTGGTTATTTTATTTACGCGTGTAAGGTTATCATTTCCAGAATAAACTGAGATATATCATGATAAATTTGTTTATGAATAGAAGTGCTTATCGTTCCATTATACATGTATTCATTTTTTAGGTTTTACATATATGTTCTCATCAAAGTAAAAACAAACAAAAATAGAATTTGTTTGATAACTTGGTTTTGCTTTTGTTTTAAAAGATACAAAACTTTGAGTGATTTTGCTTATATATATATACACTCAACAAAACTTCTGGTTACTCTACTAAATAGATTAATTTTGAAATATCGAAATAAAATAATATGAAATTTTCAACATTTCGTAACTGATATGTCTTCTCATCAATAGCACAGATAGAATTAAACAACACCAATTAAAATCATTTACCCGTAACGAAACGTCAAAACATAAAATTGGTATTTTTCTCCGCATGCGTAATATGATTGTCATTATTTTGTAATTAATTCTAGTCCTTAGTGACAAATACATGTATACCCCATCCCCCTCTCTGTTTCTCTCTCAATAATGGTCAATCATTAAACAGTTCTACAAGCGGTTTATAAAAAAGCGTAAACTGTTTTAAACCATTTTATATCGTATAAAACTAATAAATATTGAATTCATTGCTTATAATTTAATTTTTTATTCTTACTTGTAGATAAAAACGGTCATTTGACCTTTAAAATGACGTAAAATTGTACAAAATTCAAATGTAACGTCAGGCGTATTGATACGTTTTTGACGTTAGTCTTACTATGACGTAGGCAACATTCTTTATACGATATAAAATAATTTTTTAGCCAATCAGAAGCGCGTTACAACCAGAATTGAATTATTGAGAAATAAATCTCTCTCACAATATATTTTTTAAGTGAAAAGGGAAAATTATAGTAACAACGTGATTATAATCAATTTTATTCTAATAATAAAATCATAGATAGCACTTGTAGAGTATTTTTATCTATTAATATGTGCATCACAAAATATTCATGTGAAGAGTAATCGGAAGTAATCGAAAAAGTAATTTTAATTACACTGAAATGTTTAGCTGTAATCGATTAAATTACGATCACTCTCTTCAATACAGATTACTGTCGATTACTTCAAAAAGAGTAATCATTACAATCGATTACGATTACTCGATTACGATAGGTCTTTTAAAAATATTTTTTTTCTTTAAGTAACATTGAAAATCTTATTTTCGATTTTATTGAAACAAATTTGTTTGAAACATAAAACAGAAAACCTGAAATTGTTCGAAAATGTGCAAACTAGTTTATTAGGTATTTCATCTTGCTGTGAAAGACCGCTTGTATTTGTTATGTTTTGCGAGTTTTTGGTATGACTTATTCAATAAAGTAATTATTTTTAAAACAACCGTGTAAATATACATAAATATCTTTCAGTTACAAAATCCAAATAAGATAAAAATCAGTTTTATTATCATTAATTTATCTCCTACGTGTGGTGTATATTACCCGTGTGATAAACCTTTGCTATATCAAACGGGTGATGCTTTATTAAATACTTCCGGTCATAACTATTTTTGACAAAACCCCTCGCTTCAACGCTTCGGTGACCTATTTTCGAGGATTTGCTAGTACTTTCAACATAACTATATCTACTACCAAAATTGATATTAAATGGATTCGCAACTTTGTGTATGTCAACAAACTTGATTTTTGAAGTCTTCTGATCAGCATTTCTATTTAAACAAGTGAATAAGCTCTAAGAAAATGATTTAGAGCTAAAAAAATTAGTTTAAGGTTAATTTCAGTGAAACTTTATATAAAACAGATTTATCTCAGAAATGACGTACTAAATTGTATTGCGAAAGGTCACAATAACTGCATAACACAACGTTGCATCATCGTTTTTGAAAAAAAATCAATTTGGGTCATATAAGGTACTGTCTCAAAAGCTTCATAATATAAATCAAATTGTATGAGATAAATAGAGCATCTATTTAAATTGTGTGATTTTATATTTGCTTTATCCAACTCGTTGAAATGGTTATATTCGCTCGGCAAGCCTCGCGAATATATACACCATTTCAACTCGTTGGATAAAGTAAATATAAAATCACACAATATAGATATCCTCCATATGCATAATAGGTCAACGGTATAGTATCCAAGAGTTATCCCCTTGTCACAACATTTCATTGAATACTTATATGATATCAAAAAATCTATACATATTCAGATATATTAACCAAATATTAATATGATTATCTAAATAGTCAATTTGATTTCTTTCAAAAAGTATAAGTTTTAATTGATTTGCATATGATTAAGAACAATAGACCGGTTAATGGAACAGAGTTTAGAGTTATACATGTACTTCTATCTGTGTATGGTACATGTAAGCCTTTAACACATTCTTACATCAGTATATTACTGAAAAGAAAAAAGTGCATTCACTCTAACTTCTTTTACATTCTATACATTTAATTTAGTTTGTAAACTCGGAATAAATAAATGTTTCAGAAAATTAATTGAAAACTCTTTATTTTGAAAGAAAAATCAATGATTACATATTTCTTTGTTACAATCTAAAGAGTACGTACATGCTATATTATTCTTATGAAAAAATCAAGAAATGTACAGTCTTTATCTTAGGTCTAATTTTTGGTGAAAAAAGTTTTAAGCTTAGAAATCTAAGAACTGTAATAAAGCTCAAACACTACTCAGGCACACTCTTACAAGTGTAAAGGGTATTAGTGACGGATCATAAGATTTTGTTATTAGCGGGTTTTTTTAATTACAGTATTGTGATATTTGTTGATTTTTTGTACATAATGTTGGCAAAAGTACACAAACATGTTTATGTATCATAGCTGGTCAATCGACATCTATCTTTCTATGCTATTAATAAATCAAAATGAAGTTACCTTTTCAAAAAAAATATATGTAAAATTGTACACTTGATTTGTATGAAATAGTCCAATCCACACTTTGCAAAAATTTGTTTCACTTTGCTGGGTCAACCTAAAAGTCAAAGGGGGAAAAACCAAACTTTTTCCTTCTTTATTTACCAAATGTTTGGGCGTCCTGTGATAAATTCTCTTTGAATTTAATTTATACCTTCGTTGTGTGGGTTGCCCCGTCCTGGGGCAATCAATATAGACAATGGAAACGGAATTTTATTTTCAAATGACAAAGTTATAAACCTCTAAACTACAAGGGCTACTATGAGAAACGAATGGTTTTTTCCCCATAGATGGCGGCCAAGGAACATAACTTTTGTAAAGTGTGGATTAGTTTGTATGCTATTACACAGTTATATCTATTAAGACGTTCAATTTATCTTCTATGCTCTATGATAAGTCATTTGAGTTATTTATGAAACAAAATTGCTTGTAATGAATATTTACCTTATTTTGCCTTGACAGAGAGGAGATCAACATTGTCTGCATCATCCCAAATCAACTACCCGCGATATGAATTGAACGCAGCAAGTTTATCTTTCTGTTAATACTTACTCAACCCATTTATTTTATTTTTGTCTTTGTAGGTACGCTAAAACTTTTTTTAAATTATTCATTGAATACCGGTATTTGTATTTTAAAAATCATAGTTGGAGATGAAAACTCATATGATTATTCGAAGAACAATGAATATTAGTTTATTAGTTTTATCTACGTATAATTGGTTTACTTATGATATCGTATTTTCCCCCAAGCATATGTATTGTCGATTGATGTATACTTTAATAAACATCACATCTATGTAGTATATACAATTAATTTTACATTGTTATACTTTCATGTCAAATACTGAAATCTGATTGGTTAAGACGCAGTTCATAATCCGTTCTATTACCCTCAGCGTTAGCAACGCACTTAGCAAAGGGTAACATTAAAAATTGTTACATGCGCGAAAATTATGCGCGTACGGTTCGCTGTAGAATTCACGTTATTCCTATATGAAAGCAGTAAAATTAAGACATTCAGTATAACAAGATAAATAGTGCCTGTTTGGGAGGATAACAGTTGAAATTGACACCCCTCGAAAACCATTGTCAACCTCCGCTTCGCGTCGGTTGACAATGGTTTTCTCGGGGTGTCAATTTCAACTGTTACCCTCCCAAACAGGCACTATTTATATACTACCATTTTTTCTCTCTTTTTCATTCTTTCCCTCACATTTAAATACAACGTTGGAACTATGCAAACGTATAATAAAGTTATTCTGGATATTATTTTGTAGTTATAGTATAGTATATTGACATTTACAGAGTGCTTTCTTTTCTATTTCGTATGAAAATCGATTGTTAAATAGATTTTTCAAACTGGCGGATCTGAAACCTACACGATCCAATACTATTAAGATTATCGATCGGTCAAAACCTTTAGCAACCATAGAAAATTCACGGACTGCACGAAATAATCATGATGATGTCAGCCTCATACCCTACCCCACCCCCACCCCCCCCCCCCCCCCCCACCCCCCCAAAAAACCACCAACTTGGCTATTTGTTTTAGCTAACGTACTGATGTACATAAACTATTTAATTTAGGAATCTGTTAAAAGAAAAGTGACACTGAACTTTTTATATATTCACTTAACACATATCTATGGTGGCATATCTCTGCCCCTTGTGTGCAAGTTATTTTTCTATCAAATATGCTGACATGCAAGATGAATATGTTGACATGCAAGATAAATATGTTGACATGCAAGATAATTATATCAACATGCAACATAACTATGTTGTCATGCAAGAAAATTGCAATAAGATAAGAATTATACAAAATCTCAAAAAATCTGAAATATCGCCCACCTGTGACATCCAAGATGCTAGATGCTACCTTTTTATGTCGACATGCAACTTATTTATGTTAACATGCAAGATAAATATGCTGACATGCAACTTATTTATGTCGACATGCAACTTATTTATGTCGACATGCAACTTATTTGTGTTGACATGCGAGATAAATATGTTGACTTGCAACTTAGTTATGTTAACATGCGAGATAAATATGTTGACATGCAACTTATAAATTGTATGTCAACTTAACTAAGTTGCATGTCGACATAAATATGTTGCATGTCGACATAAATATGTTGCATGTCGACATATTTTTCTTGCATGTTAACATAACTTAGCTGCATGTCGACATAAAAAAGTTGCATGTTAACATAAATAAGTTGCAAGTTGACATCAATAGGTAGCGTATCTTGCATCTTGGATGTCACATGTTGGCGATATTTGAGATTTTTTATTAGTCTTATTTGATCGCAGTTTTCTTGCATGTTAACATAGTTATGTTGCATGTCGACATAGTCAATAGAAAAATAACTTGCACACAAGGGGCAGAGATATGCCACCATACATATCCATGTTCAAAACAAACTTAATTGTTAACACATGTAATCGCAGATGATTTTAATGGCTTTAAAGATGAAACGTGAAGATACGAAGTATATTATTGCTCTTTGAGGATACCGATTTGCGTTTAAAAAAGGTTTTTAACCATATAAAGTATAAACCCGCTCTGTTGTATCTTAAATGGTTCATTAAAAACCCAAAAATCCATGGTAGGGATCATCTCAAAGTACAGGAACGTTTGCTGAAGAAATATTAAGGGAATTGCAATTTTTCGCACCTCAAAGCAGATTATAAAATACTCCCAAAGACATTTTCCTTAATATTATAATATTGTTATATGTAATGGGTAAAACCATTGTTTACCCGATATGTAAGAAACGCAAAATTCGACCATCTCTTTTTAAAGATGGTTATCTTAAGATATTAAAATACACCATATTTCGAGCATTATACAAGTTGATTGATACAATGGTTTCATTGAAAAATAACTCCAAGAATAGCATTATTTTTGTAACATTTCTAAGGCTTACGCCTTTTTAATTTTTCTAACATAGTCCTACAAAGCTTCATTGTATTAAAACCCGATAAAAGCATAATTCTTGCTCACCTATTGATCAACAAAAAGAATGGTTTAAGAAAATGAATTTTTCTCAAATCTAAATATTTTATATGTATTTTGTGTTTGTGTTCAATTTCATGAATGGTATAAACATATTTGAAAAGGTTTAAAAACACGGTGTTATAAGAATGCGCAAAGCATGCACATTAAAAAAACCCGCATAAAAGCACAACATATATATCGCTGGAAAATACTTCATTGATAGCTTTTAATAAGATGATTATTGTTAAATTTGCCACAGCGAGAAACAAGAATCTTGCCATATGTTGTTTACAATAGCTCCAGTAGGGGTAGCATCAGTATGGGTGCGAATGGAGACATTGTCATTCTCAAACAGTCTCAACACTGCTAATCCAGTGGTGGACTGAGATGCGCCATTACCAGTACTTGAGGGATCAGTGCGACCTATTGGTTCACCATTAACAACAAGTTCCAAAGGAATATTACCGACGGCAGGAGTTACCCAAGTTATTACATAATATCCCGTGAATGGAATACTGTAAGTTCCAGTGGATTGGGTATATCTGTTTTGTGTGTCTGTTACAACCTTATTGAAAAGCAAGATTTGGTTTCGTCCAAGGAAGCGGACATCATTTGTGAAACACGTATGTAATGCAACTGTAGTTTCTGAAGTTCTCGGTTGTGCTTTCGCTGTAAAACAAAACAATACGTTTTGTGCTCCAACATATGCTTATTCTTGAAGTTTAAAAGGTTGTAAAAACAGGAAGCATTTTCCCCCGCTACATTATATAAGGAATAAGGAATCAATTTTTGAGTATTATGAGGTGATAATTTCGGTCGGGGCGTGATCAAATCCAATAAAGCCCAACGGGCTTTATGATAGATTTGATCACACCCCGACCGAAATTATCACCTCATAATATTCAAAGAATGATTCCTTATTACTTATATTTATATAATTTTAAGCCATCGTACCATTATATATTTAAATGATAGATGAGCAAACCCCGCTGGCGCCTCGATTTGGCGTCATTTGTATTATGGGTTATATAGTACAAAATCGATACGTAGTGTTATCACAGGCGAAGGCACTGGAAAATGTAAATATATTTGAATCAATTTGCTATCAAACCTGGTCTTTTTTTAACAGCATTTATGTTCGGTTCTATTCACATCATATGGCTGAACTCATAAAAATAGAAACACCTACACACTACTATTACTACTACTACTACTACTACTACTACTACTAAGTGAAATACAATTTAAAAGAATAAAAGTAAATGTGATTGTCACCCTGTGGCATGAGTAAGATGAACTTTTTATAAGACCTCCGGGTTACTAAATACAATTCATCTTGATTTTTTTTAAATAATTGTACATGAAAAAACACACTTTTTTATCCTTTAACTGTGATAAGCTATAACAAATTTAAAAAAGAACCGTTTAACATGAAAATACCTGTGTGTAATTCGATGTAATATGATGTATTTTCATGAGTCTCGATTATGTCGTTAAGCGTCCTCTGTAAATCACCAATGACTGAAATAAAATAATTTTATTGTTATTATGAATTTCGTTATTAAAGTCAAAAAATTGTTTAAAGATTTAGAATTCTTTGGACTCTCACAGTGTAGTGTGAACACCTAAGCATATTTTTATATCAATTTTACCTTGGTCCTTATTTAGATTTTCTCTTTTCAAATCATCGACCTCTTTTTGGAGAGTTTTCAACCGTTCATTTGTTTCATCTGTTTGCCGGTAGAATGCCGCTTTCAACAAAATGAGTTCATCTTCCAATGCCTCCAAAGAAGCCAAAGACTGAGTAACAAAACCTAAAATAAAAATCGATACCAGCCAATCACTAAACATGGCTGTCCTCTATATAATGTAACTGATAATTGTAACTAAATGCATTCTTATCTTCTACAGAATGACACGAGACAATTTCGTGTTAGCGTCTATCATGCACCTAGATGTAGTTTATCAAAAACTGCGTTTGTATGCTTGTTATGACGGTATTGGTTCAATATATGGTGTATGACGGTGACCTAAGTATCATAGCCCGTCGATGGACCTCATAGGGAGTCCTATATTTGCATTTTAAGCTTCATTATGGAGCCTAACCCCAATTTCAAGAGTCTTCTTACTATTATCATCACTTTTAATAAAGGTATTTGCAAATATCAATTTATGAAAAGTGATAAAGAAAGAGTCAGGTCATATCATTTTCACCTTAACCTCTGATGCCAAAATTGCACACTTCCTGTTTGTTATATGAGACCTGCATGCCTAACGTGACAATTGTCATAAGCAAAATAAACTTATGGACCCTACGCTATTATGAGATTTTAAAGACTTGACGCACTTTTGTGACTGACTATATACACTTTCTAGTCGTTTTCAGCTATCAAAGTATTTTGAAGGCAAAGGGATTTAATACAATTATTATGATCAACTGTATAAAACAACCAACAAAATCACAATTTCAGAATAGACATGATGAAAATGATGTCAATGCATTTCTTACGACTGTGAACACACAAGAAAAAGAATACGATTTTAAACATTTGCACTATAGGGCCATATTGACCCCGCTCATTAAGAGCCCAAGAGCCATAAATTTTGGTAGAGGGATTTATGAGCATCTATTGTGAAAGTACAGAAAATGGTTCAACACATTTTTACTATATGACCACATAAGTCCCACCTAGCCGCCAGGACCCATGAACGTGCATTTCATAATTGTTTTGGCAGCGTCCTTGCTTACCATATGACATATTTTGTTAATGATTTTGACAAGGAATGAATATCTATGGGCTTATTTTAGCGAATATTGAAGAAAGTACTGAATAATTGACAGCTTGTCTAGTGAGCATAATAGATAGTAACATCCCACCATAAAGCCAACTCTTTTTGAAAGGACTTTTTAAAAATTTAAAATAAAATGAATAGCCACTTGATAACACTTAACGAACGGATAATTCTAGATTGGTAAATCATATTGAAATCATTGGCTGATCAACAACTACCAGCGACATAAATATGTATAAATGGTTAACTACGTGAAGTAACTACATCACAAATATCATAGCAAATATACACCTTAATGTGCACTTTATTCCAGAATAGCTTTTTACGAATTTTATATTTTTTTCCAAATGTACAGGACAGAGTTCTAGTTAAATTTCTTAGGATTTTTAACTTTTTTGTTATTTTAAATCAAAATTTTAAATGTTGGATTGTGTCTTATTAACTTAACTGATTCAAAACTATTTCTGTTACACATGTACTAACATTGGACCTACAGTCTGTCTTATTGCTCCAAACTAGCAAACTAAATATATTTTTAAAAACATGGCACTATTGTTGTTTATATAAAAAAGAAAAGACTTGAAAACTTCGATCTTGCGACATGACTTTAAAATTCTGGTCAGGTATGTATTTAACTTTGTTGAGCATATAATCTTTTTAAAATGGTAAAATAAAATTAGACCCATACTGACTAGATTTTTTTTCTTGATTTCTTGTATCCTGTGATTTATCTCCCTTTATTCAAACTATTGAATAGGAATTTAACATGAAAATATCTACCGTTTAGACAACAGTCTACTGGCTGATCAATCGCTACCAGAGACATAAATAGATTAACTACGTGAAGTAACTACATCACTAATAACCTAACAAATTTTCATTATGCAAAGGGCAGCGGATATTGGAAGTTCTCTTCTATCTGATAAATAATATATACAAACAATAAAGACACAGATTATTGATACAAAATGAACAATGTGCTGCTCTTGTTTTTAACATTAATAATATTCAAAATATCAAAGACTCCGAAATAGTATTTCAAATATTCGACAGTCTTTTTTTATGCACTATTATCTTGAATCATACAATTTAATTAACAAACAATTATCAAAGCTAGAAATTGAAAATGATGAAATTATACAATCGCAAGAAGAAATTATAAACAAAACTAAGTTGTTTTATGAAACTTTCTGCCAAAAAAAGATAAAGTTTAGAAAGATATACCTTAGCTGTCAAACTAAAACATTACAAAGTCAACAAACTAAAAGATCAAGATTCAAATAGCGTAGAAGGTTTAGTCACCAAAGTAGAAGTTTTAAAAACTTTAAAGCAAATGTAAAATGATAAAAGCCCAGGTGCAGATGGATTAACTATAGAATTCTTCAATTTTTTTTCTGGCAGAATAAGGGTAATATAAGATCAATAGATGATTCTTACAATAATGGAGAATTTACAAATACACAAAAAGAAGGGATAAAAAATTGGATACCAAAACATGACAAAAATAGTTTAAAACTTTTTAAAAAATGGAGACCTATTACACTCCTCTAAGTAATGTACAAAATTGCTTCAGGCTGTATCGCAGAAAACTGCTTACAATGATTAAGGATATCAAACCCCCTTTTTTAAGAGGAAGTTGTTTAGAAAAAAAATATTAGGATTGTATATGATATAATGAGTTACACCGAATTTAATAATATCCCTGGCCTTTTGATGTTTAGATTTTGAAAAAGCATTTGATACAGTTTTATGGGACTTAATATTCCAAACGCTAATCTGTTTAACTTTGGAGTGTTAATCAAAAATTGGATCAAGTGTTTTTATCAGAATATATCATCTTGTGTTATTCAAAAGATATATTCTTTAAGAATAGTCGCTGCACATCTTTCTTTATATACATAATTGCGCCTGTGATCGAATTCTGTGAAGACAGAAGGGCTTCTCAGATGATTTGATCACGTACCAAAAATGGTCATATCCCTGTGAACTTTTTATAATAGCTGTGTATAGTGTATTACTTACATTACGTTTGAAAAAGTCAAAAATTAACTAAATTAATAGTATCATTACCAAGTTTTATTCCTCAGAAGATAAACAATGATCAGATTTACCAACAGTTTGGTTTTATGTCGGTGATAGCTCGGGATGCCGTGCCTTCTCCTTCAGAAAAACAGTTCATTGATGAACCGTTGATCATCACAGACATAAAAACTGAGTTTTAAGTCCCCAATGGTTTACACAGTGTATCATGTCTGAGTGATCGAGATTCGTGGATTTGCGGAGAGGACAATATCATAAGACTGTACAATCTAGAGGGAAATCTAGTAAAGGCAATCAAAACTAAGTCGAAGAACGTACCAGAGGATATAACGGTAACAAGGAACGGGGAACTAGTTTATACTGATGATATAAAAAAAACCTCTGAATATGGTGGAGAACAAAAGGATTATAAAATGGATCAGTTTTACTGAATGGATGCCTTGCAGTGTCTGTAGTACTTCCTCGGGAGATCTTCTGGTTATATTAAACAGTAATAGTAATATGCAAACCAAAGCTGTGCGTTACTTTGGCTCTAAAGAGAAACAAGTCATTCAGTTTAATGAAGTAGGGCAATCCCTCTTCTCATCTGGTTATAGCATTAGATACCTAAGAGAAAACAGGAATCTAGATATCTGTGTGTCTGATTGTAAAGGTCGTTCCGTCGTGGTGGTCAATAAGACCGGGAAACATCGTTTTACTTACACTGGTCCACCCTTAACTTCGAAGGATTCATTCGTTCCAAGTGGCATCACCACAGACAGCCAAAGTCGGATACTTATAACAGACTACACTTCTCGCCGTGTTCACATCCTGGATCAGGACGGAGAGTTTCTTCGATACATTGCCAACTGTGAGAGTTAGGCTGTCCCTGGGGTATATGTTTAGACTCCAGAGACAACCATTTTGTTGCTGAATGGAAAACAGGTAAAGTGAGGAAAATATAATATCGCACCTGAACTTCAAGTTGGCAGTGTTTTGTAAATTGCATATTGATATAATTTGGTGTGAACAAACTGTCAAGATAACTGTATGAATGTTATGATGTATGAATCGTTATTCTATTTTTTTTATATGAAACATGGTATCCAAAATAATATTGGAGAGTATCAATTTGCATAGTTATGGCAATTTTGTTTTAATCATTACTTAAAAATTGATACAGCAAAAAAAAAATTGTTTTGGTGGTCTTTATAATTTGTTTGTTTTTGTTTTTGTTTTTTTTATTTGATTTTTTAATTTTGTTTTTGCTTTTTATGGATTTTTTTGTGGGGGAGTGAGAGGGTAATTTTACTTTACTGAACGATTATACAAATAAAATCATAATTTTAATGTTAAGATTTAATCAGCTTAGAAATGTTACAAGGGCATAGTTATTCACTTTGACAATATGCTTTTAGGAACATGGTATTCTATACCATTTAGTGAGCCAGACATTTAGGAAAGAGTTAAAAAGTTTACAAACGTTAATGCGTTTTTGGAATATTATGTTTGTATAGCCAGAGAAAATTAGAAAGCTAGGGTTTCAAATTTAACAATTCATGAATTGATAAAAAACCACAGATGTATCAGAACTACCCGTCAATTTTTTTTTACTATAGACACGGGAGTTATTGCTAAGTAATATATAAATAATCAAACCGAGCTTTTTGAGCTAAATGGCTATTTTCAGCTTTCCCTCTCCAAAACCTTTTCTTTTATAATTTCAGTTCCGGGGTTAGGGTTGGAAACTGGTAGCTCCATAGGTGGTCTTCTGATTGTCAGTGATGATTATAACTATGCAAAAATTCATTCATTTATGGGGGTCTATAGTGACACAAAGCATATAATTCAATGTCGATGGCTTCCCTCTATATTTTCCTGCATGGTTCGATAAAGTACATCAGTGAGTACAGACACCTGGATATATGCGATTCTGAATAAGCGTATCTTACAATTTGTGTGACAATATTAAATTTTGGCCGATCAATATAATTGAAAGAGCAAATATTTCAGTTTGATGCCCTTTGAAAGTTATGGTAAATATGTATAACTGAATTTTAAATTTTTTAATGTATTGTTTAAATTGTACATATCCTTTCATTAAACACGACAAAACGTCAATGCGTTTTATATCAAATGTATACCTGCATATAACTTTCAAAATAAACTGTGTGGATATAAGTGATATTAATGTAAAACATTGACGACCCCATACATCACGTCTAAAACTCTTTCTCTATGTCTATACTTTTTGCTTATACAAGGTTCATTGAGTTAATAAAGGAATGTTCGTGGATACTGCATCTGAATTGAGTTAGACCAAGTATTGAACATTGGAACTTGGGTCCTTTACATCGATAAATATTATTATTTTGGATTTAACTGTCATCATACCCAAATCAGTCTTTGAAATGTCATCGATTAGTAAATTACTTTTATTGTGAAAATATCTTTAGATCAACGAAATTCACTATTCGGTAAAAAGAACTAAAAAGTTTGTTTTGTTTCGATCATATGATTCTTCTCTTTGATATAGTATTTTTTCAAATTACTTGGTTTTTTCTAAAAACAAACGTGTCTATCATCTCAACGTAGCCACTTTAAAGAGTGAAGACCAAACTTTTTTTTTCAATATTCCATTTGTTTTTAACCATGTACAATGCCATTAACCAAATTATATGAAATTACATATTTACAGGCTCATTCCTCCATTGCACCTGATCCTAGCTCTAATTTGTTTTAAGGTTCATGTTTGCTCTGCTCCTGTTTTGCATTTTTCCTTTGGACTTTTGATTTTGAACACTGTTCGTTATCACCAAGTCATGATATATCGCATAATGTGTTAAAATATCACATGATATATGTTATGACACACCATTTTGGTATTAAATTTCTTAGATTATAGGAAGTGTTAATCGTCGGATACTTATATAACATTTTCCAGCAATCCCAATGCTGAGTAAGTTTTAAAAGATAAGACCATTAGTTTAAAATGCCACCTCAAACTTAGAAATTGGAGTACGTATCTAAAGCGAGTTCTTGTTTTATATATTAATCAAAACAACAACTATAAAATTCAAAGATGCTCATGTGGTTTTTAAGTTGTTGTTGCTTTTATACCTTGATAAACAGGATTGTACCCTCCATCTAATGTACGCCTTATTTTACATATAAAAAATTTCACAAATTATGACAATCTTTACTGTTAAGGACAAACATTTTCTAGATAATGTTACCAGGTTGAACATTCAAACATGATTTGAACTCTTAAAGAGGAAGTACGGTGCATCTTATAAAAAAAGGACTTGAAAAAATTGTCCGATCGGGTTCGGTATTTTTGTACTACTCACGAATGTATAAACGTTCAGAAAATTACAAAGTTCTCCATAAAATAAATCTAATTAAAACTAATAGTTACGTATAACCTATACATATTTACATCGCAAAGTGTTTTTGGGCTCAGCCTTCTATACTATAACACATGCGTATTTACTGTAAACAAAACACATGCAGGGCTCGCTAAGATTCTCCTGGACATGTTTGTTGATAAAAATATGTCTTTTCTACTTCTCCAAGGTAATAATTGTTCAAAGTTTTTAAAATAACCACCATAATTATTTTGTAAGCATGTATTTTCCGTGTTTATCATCGGAGTTGCTACAGCCTAAATTCATTTTTGTAAATGAGGCCCCTTGAGGGGTTATTTGACGTATTTATGTCTGTTCATTTTAAAATGAACCGAGATTGGTAAACCATTAATTAGGTATCGAGGAAGTGATAATGTGTTCCGTTTAAAGAGTCCCTTTAACCTCGTATACCATGATGACCGTAGTCGGACGAAGATCTTGTAGTTTTCAGCACGTGTCAATTACTTTCAATCAAAGTCCACGTGGTACAAATAAACGATGTAAGATTATCCCGGTTTGTACGACCCTTAAATTTCCAGAAAGTCATAATTACGTTAATTAGGTATGTGAAAGGTTTTTTATGTATTTCAACTATTACAATCAACGTTATTTCTTATTTCCTAAATATACAATAGATAAATGTTATTCACACATGTCTTTTCAGCTGTACTGTCTCTTTAAAGTTTCACTTGTTCTAGCTTCAGGATAATCGAGGTTAGGCTCCTAATCTGAAGTTTCCTTTTGGTAACATATCTATACTATGATAACCATACATGTCTGAATGGGTAGGAAACAGAATAAATCCAATATTCAATGAGATCCTTGTGTATTTGAATACTTTTCCATTGATCCCTGCATTAAAACAGTCCTCGCCATTATGTAATAATCCACCTGTTGACTTGTTGTGTTGTCAATGTTTGTTAAACAATTTCCGGTGAACCATGATTTATGCTTCATATAAAGATTATAATCAACCATAAAGTTTAAAAGGGTAGATGTAATTCACCACACAAGATGGAAACTAAATTGCAATAACTCAACCTTTGACTTATTAGGAATAAAAAATTTCTGTAACTCTCGATGAGATGTCTAGCCTTAACTATGAGCCTAAACTGTCAGAAATTAATATGATTTTAAACCAATGGAAATTAAGAAAACTCACCCTAATTGGTAAAATTTCAGTAATAAAATATTAATTCTGCCAAAATTAAACCATCTGGTGCTCTCTTTATCTAACCCAGACCCTGATTTTACAAAAACTTTAAATAAGGAAATTTACCAATTTTTATTGGGAAGCAATATTCACAAAGTATCAAGTTTTTGATAGATAGTGTTCCCCTCTCTCTCTCTCCACCCTCTTCCACCCCCCACCTCATAACTAAAAATACTCAAATTTTCATGGGTGATAAAAGCAAGTTTTCGAGATTGTTTGTGCATATATATGTCTGTCTGTCGGTGTATACACTTGTCGGTACATGTGCTTTTTTATCTTCGGTATGTGACTGTGTCAATATTATACTTATATTCTAAATCTCAAATGAAGTGATTATGGGATGTGTATGCACTGTAAACTAAATATATAAGAAGATGTGAATAACTTGTACATGAAAGTTTGAATTAAAAAAAATATTCACAAAGTAAAAAGAAACACTATTATACAGGAATATGGATATAGTGGTTTAAAAATGATTGATTTTACAGATTTTAGCTCAGCTCTAAAATTAAGTTGGATAAGAAGAATGATTTTCTCAGACACAAAATGGGTAAATCTTTTTGAGCAGAATTACAAACAAAAATTATAAACCTATGGGTTAAAGGTATGTACTTTACATCTAATATATGTAAAAATACAAAAAATATTTTTTGGAAAGAATTTTTTAACAGCTTGAGTTTAATTGTAAAACCAACTAGACAAGAAATTATGAATGTTCCATTTGAAAACAATTGGCTCAACCCAAAAATAAAAGTTAATAACAGTTCTTTTTTTCTAAAACACTATTTAAATGCTGGTTTTATACATATACAAAATCTTTTTGATAATGAGGGTGTTTTTCTTAGTCTAGAAATAATAAAAAATCAAAATATAATTTTTTTTTATTTATTATGCAAGCCTAAAGAGAGCAATGTTTGAAAGATGAAATAAAGACAATATCAACGAAATTAAGTACAATTCTGGCAGTCTACCAGTATACCAGTCACATAACTACCTTCTTCATCAATAAAAAAAAGGTTGCAAAAACATGTATAACGAACTTATTAGGGAGAAAAGAGAGCCAATTACATCTGTACAAAAATGGCTGGAAAGGGGCTTTATTTCTAACAACAAAGACTGGAACAAAATATGTGAACTTCCTTTTAAAACTACTAAAGAGTCAAAACTCCAATGGCTACAATTTCAAATTTTACATAGAATAATACCAACAAATGATTTTCAGCACAGATTAAGGTAAAAAAAAATCCCCAGTCTGCTCCTTTTGTAAAAGAGTTAATGAGACTATTGAACACTTATTTGTAGATTGCTATGTGTAAAAGAACTTTGGGAGTGGTTGTTAAGGAAATTTGAAATGCAAGTAAAAGTTTGTAAGTAGATATGAAGAAGTTCCAAAACTGAATTTCAGTGCACTTGAAAATATAATGAAAACAGAATATCTGTAGAGAAATATATTTTGCTTAAAAATCTGTAGATTCTCAGAGTTTGAAAGGCACTGGGAAAAAATATGTGACTTATTATTTTGACATACTAGTTATATTTAAGAGATTCAATATGTAATATAAAGTATTAACCCCCCCCCCCACACACACACACACACACACACACACACGCACACACACAGTTTTCTCTCAAAATGTCTCTCTTTCATCTTACTTTCATTAACTTCCTTTTTCAAGTAGTATACAGGTACATTTTTAAACAAGTTATACTTATTTTCACTGACTAACTTCCTTTTTCAAGTAGTATATAGGTACATTTGTAAACAGGTTATATGTGTAATATATATTATATGCGATTTAGGTCTACATTACATGTCTATTTTTATACTTTATACTTTAAGAGACAATCTGTTACATTCTGAGATATGTGTACTTGTATATAAATAGTGCCTGTTTGGGAGGGTAACAATTGAAATTGACACCCCGAGAAAACCATTGTTAACCGACGCGAAGCGGATGTTGACAATGGTTTTCGAGGGGTGTCAATTTCAACTGTTATCCTACCAAACAGGCACTATTTAGTTGTTATACTGAATGTCTTAATTTTAAAGAAAACTTTACTGGTTTTACATAGATATAACGTTAATTCTACGGCGAACGTACGCGCATAATTTTCGCGCATGTAACAATTTTTTAATGTTACCCGTTGCTAAGTGCGTTGCTAACGCTGAGGGTAATAGAACGGATTATGAAATGCGTCTAAACCAATCAGATTTCAGTATTTAACATGAAAGTATAACAATATCCTTTGTGTCCTTTTCTACTGTCTTTGTCAATAAAAATTTTCAAAAAAGTTTAAAAGGGTAAGAATAAGTATCAACTTAAATATGTATGTGACATGCTACAAAATTTCTAACGTGCTTCAAAAACATTTCATCATCCGATATGTATGGCTGAGATTCAGCGTCTAAATCTCATAGGTAATCCAAAATGCTTCCTCGATTGAAATTTGCAGACGTTAGAGCCAATTATAACATATATACATGAACAATTCATACTTAAAAACATTTACCTTACTGTAAAAGTGGTTATATACGCGTGTGGGAAATTTACACTAGTTACGCTTAAAACTGCGGAAAATATCCCCGCAGGTATGGTAAAAAAAATCAAAACTTTAGTGTCGTAAATAACGCATCCGCATACTTAACACCCACGCGTAATGTTTAGAGAACGCGTAGTTAAACATCAGCGTAAATAACCACTTTTACGGTACCTCACCACCTTAAAAACATTTATCTACACAAACATTTGAAATTAATGGCCAAGAGTCGGTATCCAAGTAGTATCACCCGATGCTCAATCTTTGCAAGTTAGATAAAGTTAGGACGAATACAGCATGTATATACAATTACAAATAATTTTGCATTACAAATATTTGCAGTCGAATATATATTCACATTTCACATATTGACTGGTATTAATTCCAAACGATTCACAGTTTTTCACAGAATCACTATTCACTGGCTTCACGCTGTATACGGATTTATACGGTTTGTCTACGATAACATGAATCTCAGCTTTCCATTTGTTCTGAATTTTGTCTCTACCTTTTAATCCTCTGTTTCGAATAAAGACTTTATCACCAATCTGTAGTTCTTTTCCGATCTTCCTGCTTCATGTCTCTGCTTCCTTGCTATTTCGTTTCTGTTGAGTTCTTCTCTGGCTCTGTTATAAGCAAACGAAAGCTTTTCTGAATGTAGATCCACCCATCTGTCGAGGTTGATTTCATCTGACGGTTTGGTACTTAAGCCTAGGAGAAAATCTATCGGAAGGTTTGGTTGTCGTCCATACATCAGGTAGTAGGGGGAATAACCAGTCGGTGCGTTTGTTGTAACATTATAAGAAAATACTAACTCTTTAATGTACTCGGGCCACTTACGTTTCCTTGCTGGTGGTAAAGATCGAAGCAAGTCGTGTAACGTTCTGTTGAAGCGCTCGCATTGCCCGTTGCCCTGAGGATGATACGCTGTAGTTCTGGACTTCTTGATGTTGTAAAGGGAACAAAGGTGTTGGATCATTTCAGCTTCAAAGCACTTTCCTTGATCAGAGTGGATACGTTTACATACACCAAATGTACAAAAGAGTTGTCTTACTAGCACCTTCGCTACAGTTTGTGCGGTTTGGTCTCTGGTAGATACTGCAATAGTCCATTTGCTTAACACATCCGTCAACACAAGCACATTTTCGAATCCTTTGGATTTCTCAAGAACCGTAAAGTCTATTACAATACATTCCATAGGTTCTGATGCACTTAAATGTCCCATACTAGTGTGAACAGTTGGTGGAGGTGTTTTTTAAAATTGCACATCTCTCTCGTTTTTGACAATAGGTCTTAATATCCTTGTACATGTTAGGCCAGTAACATCTTTGTCGGATTATGTTGAACGTTCTCTCGATTCCCTGATGTCCATTCTCATCATGTAGACTTTGTAGAACTATTTCTTTGAGACACTCCGGAAGTACAATCTGATCTAGGTCACCAAGCTTTGGGTCACTAATTCGTCTATGAATAACACTATCACATAACTCCAAATGTTTAAGTTGTCGTAAAAGAATATGCACTTTCTTACTCTGATTTCGAATAAAACTAGGTTTAGGAACAGTTTTAGATACAACGAATTCCTTACATTTTCCAATAACCGAATCTTTGGTTTGTAAATCCTGGAGATCATCATTTGAATAACTAGGAAACGTGTCACAATAAGAAACATCTGTTGACTCGATATATATGACAGAGGACTGAGCTGCCTTAATATCCAGTGGAATGTTGGTTCCATCGATACACTGATTTAGAACATCACTGTTTCTTGCAAGTCTGAATAAAACATCAGCGTTGGTATTCTGCTTACCAGGACGATATTTAATTTCAAAATAAATAAATAAATAAATAAATAAAAGTCCACTAACTGCGATGCCCACTTCTGTTCGTACGCTCCCAGTTAAATTACATGATTTAACAAACGTAAGAAAACCGCAATAATCAAATTAAGAAATATAATTCCACTTTTGTGCCATACATTTATAAACAATTATTTATTATTTATTTCAATTCAGGCGCTGTACCAAACTGAAACATTGAAAGTCAGTTTCTTTATGTACTCCGACTATTTATTAAAAAAAACTTATCACCTTAACCGAAGACTAGAAAACTTTCTGATAAAATCATCTTCAAAGTCTAGCATTTATTTTAACATAACCACCGTTAATGACCAAAAATGTATTCGTCACGGCTTAAGTTCAAGAGTTTGTCTATAAATCCATGAGCATTTGAGAGAAGATACAAAATTATGAACATCTAACAATATCAAACCTCCTTATTTGCCTTAAGTTTTAATTTTTTTGCTATATTCAATGTAAAAAATGTTTTAATAGGCGTGGGAAGTAAAATAATGAGACGATTTAATTTTTGCAAAATTAAAGTTTTGGAAATTGTATATCTACCAATTGGCCTCAGGATTCTTCTGTTCCACTGCTTAATAAAAGAACGGAGTTAAAGGACATATCGCATGTTTCTAAAGTATACGACATTTTACATTTTTTGGCTTCCTTGTGTATCTAATAATTACTCCTAACAGTTTGTTAACGGTATAAAAGCGGTAATTAGCCATAATATCAATTTAAATTATAGCCCCGATCGTTTAAAAACTCGTTAATTAGATAGCGTGTCACGTGGTACAGTGACGTCACATGCGACCCTCTTCGAACAGCTGATTGTAAACAAATTGTAGGATTAGCATTATCTTCTTTAAATTTTGACATTCATTAACCATGTATGTCGTTTTTTTTTTTTCATGCTGACTAAATTAAAAGAATCTTATTATTCAGTCGTACATGTTTGAGCCACTAGTACGGATAAAAAACGATGATATTGCCGAAAAATTGGTCCAAATTGTCAATTAATTCTACGATTTTTGTAATGCTACTTTGAATGTTTTTCCTAATAGATTTAAAAGAGTTGTGCAACCGAAGCTAAGTTTCCATTGTGTATGAAGCTGAAAACGTTCGATCTTGTGGGCTTGGGTGAACCCCTGTCGTGTACTACAAGTCGTTAATGCCATTTAAGAAATGTAGAGCTATCTGCCATCAGAAAATAAAAAAAAATAAAAAAAAGTAAAATAACCAGTTTTAGCCTATTTGAATATAAGTTATTAAATTGATATGTGGTATTTTTAGTACAAAAATACAATAGATTACAATTTAAAATAGGGATTTCATTCAAAGTTTTTCTTTAAAAAAAGTAGAAAAATGAGTTTTTTTCTTAAATGTTTTATACCTATATCTGCATATATTTAAACTAATTTTAATAACTATTTTACTCAAGCGCGATAACTCTAAAACAATAGGCGCGGGTACTTAAATGTCAATAATGTAATGACGTCATTATTGCGCGTGCAATTATCGATCCATTAGATGCTGTAGATATCAAACACCCTCCCACCCACCCCATTATCATTATTAGTAAAGGATAAATAGGTTTTTTGTCCATTGACCGAATATTTATAAAATGATATACCCTTCATGCATCTAAATTATACTGTCTTGATAACCTTGCCTCATTTGTTTCTCTTCTTCTGCTTTTTTATTGTTCGTTGCAGTTATAATCCAATCAACATCATAGTTTTACTTTGGTCCTGCTGAACATCCAGCTGGTTGGCCAGACTGCAGAATTTTGCAACAAGTTATCACTAGCAACTTCTTTTCATCTTCCAGGGTTGCCAGCAATACATGGCTCCTTGTTGTCATCATATATGATTACTACATTTCAGCGCCTAATGCCATATTGAGGATCGGCGCTTATCCATTGTCATTTTATAAAACTTGAAATATTGAAAACTTAATAAAGCCATGATAGATAACGCACACACTGTAGTCGTTTATGATGAATAATCGCATGAAAGAAGATTATGATTCATCTTGATTCATCGATGCATAAATATGTATTTGAATGTATTTACATGAGGTATTTAATAAACGTAGATCGACCCAAGACCTGCTTAGCAGAGCGAGCACCTGCTAACATTCTTGATAGTTATAAGAGAATGTTCTTGAGCACCCGCCTCACTGAACATGTATCAGAAGAGTCGAATTCCGGAGTCGCCATTTTGAGCTGAAGAGGTTAGTATTGCGTTTGAATACTGTTTGTGCATAGTTTTCTTGTTCTCTTCTTGTCTGTGTTCAACAAACTAGTTTTCCTACTCATACTTATTACTTTTAGGTAGTAGTTAGATACTGTTCTTGAATATAATAAAAGGCGTCATTTCATAAACTTCTTTTTCAACTCTTCGGGCTACCAATAGCTGTTAGATTTGCTAATCCTAATAAAGTTCTGTACAAAGTTTGATAAGATATTGTTTAATGTCCCTAAAAACACATAAAAATGTTAAAAATTTTAAAAGACGCGATCAGAAAAAGCTAACTGCAGTTTAGTTATGATGGAAAAAATGTGTTTGCAAAAGAGTGTACGATGACATTTTATTTCTGAATTAGTTTTTTACAAATCTTGTTTGAAAATTATTTTAAATGTCATATATTATGAATAAAGCCAATCAATTTAATATCCGCATATGTATTTTTTTCCTTCTATTTTTTATTTTCGAAGTAAAGTCCTAAACAAATTATTCTGCATTTAAAGTTTTGATTTGACCAATAACTGATTATTAAGGAAACCAATCTACATTCGACGGAAAAGCTGGTGATTTACAGAAAGTTTGGATCTGAAATTACCTTGTATTGTTGTGCACACTTTTAAAGCATCAACCTTGATTATCGACATAGGTGATGGCTGTGGACCCTGACTTCAGTCTTCAGGATTTGTTACGGTGTATTCTTTGTGAGACTCAGGTACCTTTTCTCCATTACAACACCTGTTACAAACATCTATGTAAGATTGCTATAAGAAATTTCTCCTCGAAAGAATCCAAAGATCTTGAAGAGGAGTTCCGTGCATTTAACAACTGTGGGGAACCTATTGAAAACTCATTAAGGTTCAATATATTCACAGAATATGAAGGTGATATCCCGCGCAGGAGTTTTAGAGCTATTCACAGCAGTGGTCGTTTGTAAAAGTTTTTACAAGTAAGGATGTCGCTTTATTTCTTCCTAATAACACAATATCTTCTATATCAAATAAACACATTAAGAAGAATATTCTCTGTGAACCCACTCACCAACTCAGACTGTTTGCAGAAGTCCCAAATGAAATAGATTTTGCAAATAAAGATTCGAATAGATTTCGAAGCGTATTTTGTTTGAATGATGAATATGTATGGATTTGTGGTGAGGACAACCTTTTAAGACGCTACAACCCGCAAGGAAAACTAGTGAAATCAATTAAAACCAAGTCCGGTAACAGGCCAATGGACATAACAGTGACCTGGAATGGGGATTTAGTATATACCGATTGCTTAGATAGAACTGTGAACTTGGTGAATGATACAGATGATATAGAGCCAGTGACCAAACTACAGGGGTGGATACCTCACTCGGTCTCTGGTAGCTCCATAGGTGGTCTTCTGATTGTCATGGACAGCATTGATTATGATCATGCAAAAGTCATCCATTTCTTGGGGTCTAAAGAGATACAAAGCATACAATTCGATGCCGATGACTTCCCTCTATATTCATCTGGTTCGATTAAATACATCAGTGAGAACAGAAACCTGGATATATGCGTATCTGATTGCGTTGCAGGGGCGGTTGTAGTGGTCAATCAGACCGGTAAATTTCGGTTTAGATACAAAGGTATCTACTCTGAAAACAGTTGTAGACCATTTAAACCGTTCGGAATCACAACGGACAGCGAGGGTTGGATACTGACATCCGACTGGAATAACCAGCTCATCCACCTCCTGGATAGGGACGGTCGGCTCATAGGCTACATTTCATGTAATTTTTTCGACCCATATGGTGTTTGTGTGGATAATAAAGATAATCTCTTCGTGGGTAGGTATTATGGAGGTAGCGTGATGAAATTCCGGTATACTTGTTACCAAATTGTGTGACAATATCAAATGTTGCATCAATACTAATTGAAAAAGCAAATATTTTAACTTTCGTTTCGTTTTTAAGTTATGGTAAATATGTATAACTAAATATTACAATTCGTTCTTAATGTATTGTTCAAATTGTACATTGCGTTCATTTAATATTACAAAAAGACGATGCTTTTTATATCAAATGTATACTTGTATATTTTGGAACATAATCTTTGTAGATGTAAATGCTATTTTGTGAAATATTAAAGATCCCATAGGTCGCGTCTAAATTTCTATGTTTGTTTTTTTTTTACTTATACAACATTCAATGAGTTCATCAAGGAATGTTTGTGGATACTACACCTAAAATGAGTTGGGCTGAATATTTGAACATTGAAACTTAAGTCTACATCAATAAATATTGTGATTTTGATTCAACTGTCAAAATACCCAAATCCGTCATCGAAAAATTAAGTGTTTCGATTCAGAGTTTATAAATTACTTTCGTAACAAAAAATATCTATACAAGAACGAAAATTCACTATTCATTAAAAAAACTTGTTTTGTTCTTGCGATTGTCGTCTTTGATATAATACTTTTAAAATAAGGTGTTTTTTTTCAACTTAGCCACTTTTATGGCATCTTGTTTACTCCCTTTAAAATATCAAATATGAAACTTGATTCAATAGCATATCATATGAGATATAAAGAAAAATCATAATATATCATTTATAATGTTTAATTAAATATTATTAAATTTGAATCAACTAATAAGCATCATATCTTAAACTAAAATTGTTTTTAGAATACGAAACCAAACTTCTTTTTAAATATTCTACTTGTTTGATACCATGTTCAGTGTCATTAACCAAATCATGTGAAATTACGTATCTTACAGGCTCACTTCTCGATTGCACCTGATCCTAGCTCTAATATTTTTAACGGTCCGTGTTTGCTCTGCCTCGTTTTTGTATTTTACTTTTGATTCCTCTGTTCTTTTTTCATTTAACTGTCATCATACCCAAATCAGTCTTTGAAATGTCATCGATTAGTAAATTACTTTTATTGTGAAAATATCTTTAGATCAACGAAATTCACTATTCGGTAAAAAGAACTAAAAAGTTTGTTTTGTTCGATCATATGATTCTTCTCTTGATATAGTATTTTTCAAATTACTTGGTTTTTCTAAAAACAAACGTGTCTATCATCTCAACGTAGCCACTTTAAGAGTGAAGACCAAACTTTTTTTTTCAATATTCCATTTGTTTTTAACCATGTACAATGCCATTAACCAAATTATATGAAATTACATATTTACAGGCTCATTCCTCCATTGACACCTGATCCTAGTCTAATTTGTTTATAGGTCATGTTGCTCTGCTCCTGTTTTGCATTTTTCCTTTGGACTTTGATTTTGAACACTGTTCGTTATCACCAAGTCTGATATATCGCATAATGTGTTAAAAATCACATGATATATGTTATGACACACCATTTTGGTATTAAATTTCTTAGATTATAGGAAGTGTTAATCGTCGGATACTTATATAACATTTTCCAGCAATCCCAATGCTGAGTAAGTTTTAAAGATAAGACCATTAGTTTAAAATGCCACCTCAAACTTAGAATTGGAGTACGTATCTAAAGCGAGTTCTTGTTTATATATTAATAAAACAACAACTATAAAATTCAAAGATGCTCATGTGGTTTTTAAGTTGTGTTGCTTTTATACCTTGATAAACAGGATTGTACCCTCCATCTAATGTTACGCCTTATTTTACATATAAAAAATTTCACAAATTATGACAATCTTTACTGTTAAGGACAAACATTTTCTAGATAATGTTACCAGGTTGAACATTCAAACATGATTTGAACTCTTAAAGAGGAAGTACGGTGCATCTATTAAAAAAGGACTTGAAAAATTGTCCGATCGGGTTCGGTATTTTTGTACTACTCACGAATGTATAAACGTTCAGAAAATTACAAAGTTCTCCATAAAATAAATCTAATTAAAACTAATAGTTAGTATAACCTATACATATTACATCGCAAAGTGTTTTTGGGCTCAGCCTTCTTACTATAAACACATGCGTATTTACTGTAAACAAAACACATGCAGGGCTCGCTAGATTCTCCTGGACCTGTTTGTGATAAAAATATGTCTTTTCTACTTCTCCAAGGTATATAATTGTGTCAAAGTTTTTAAAATAACCACCATAATTATTTGTAAGCATGTATTTTCCGTGTTTATCATCGGAGTTGCTACAGCCTAAATTCATTTTGTAAATGAGGCCCCTTGAGGGGTTATTTGACGTATTATTGTCTGTTCATTTTAAAATGAACCGAGATTGGTAAACCATTAATTAGGTATCGAGGAAGTGATTAATGTGTTCCGTTTAAAGAGTCCCTTTAACTCTGTATACCATGATGACCGTAGTCGGACGAAGATCTTGTAGTTTTCAGCACGTGTCAATTACTTTCAATCAAAGTCCACGTGGTACAAATAAACGATGTAAGATTATCCCGGTTTTACGACCCTTAAATTTCCAGAAAGTCATAATTACGTTAATTAGGTATGTGAAAGGTTTTTATGTATTTCAACTATTACAATCAACGTTATTCTATTTTCCAAATATACAATAGATAAATGTTATTCACACATGTCTTTTCAGCTGTACTGCTCCTTTAAAGTTTCACTTGTTCTAGCTTCAGGATAATCGAGGTTAGGCTCCTAATCTGAAGTTCCTTTGGTAAATCTATACTATGATAACCATACATGTCTGAATGGGTAGGAAACAGAATAAATCCAATATTCAATGAGATCCTTGGTATTTGAATACTTTTCCTGATCCCTGCATTAAAACAGTCCTCGCATTATGTAATAATCCACTGTTGACTTGTGTGTTGTCATGTTTGGTAAACAATTTCCGGGGAACCATGATTTATGCTTCATATAAAGATTATAATCAACCATAAAGTTTAAAAGGTAGAGTAATTCACCACAAGATGGAAACTAAATGCAATAACTCAACCTTGACTTATTAGGTAAAAAATTTCTGTAACTCTGATGAGATGTTAGCCTTAACTATGAGCCTAAACTGTCAGAAATTAATATGATTTTAAACCAATGGAAATTAAGAAAACTCACCCTAATTGGTTAAATTTCAGTAATAAAAAATTAATTCTGCCAAAATTAAACCATCTGGTGCTCTCTTTATCTAACCAGACCCTGATTTTACAAAAACTTTAAATAAGGAAATTACAATTTTTATTGGGAAGCAATATTCACAAAGTATCAAGTTTTTGATAGATAGTGTTCCCCTCTCTCTCTCCACCCTCTTCCACCCCCCACCTCATAACTAAAAATACTCAAATTTTCATGGGTGATAAAAGCAAGTTTTCGAGATTGTTTGTGCATATATGTCTGTCTGTCGGTGTATACACTTGTCGGTACATGTGCTTTTTTATCTTCGGTATGTTGACTGTGTCAATATTATACTTATATTCTAAATCTCAAATGAAGTGATATGGGATGTGTATGCACTGTAAACTAAATATATAAAAGATGTGAATAACTGTACATGAAAGTTTGAATAAAAAAAAATTCACAAAGTAAAAAGAAACAACTATTATACAGGAATATGGATATAGTGGTTTAAAATGATTGATTTTACAGATTTAGCTCAGCTCTAAAATTAAGTTGGATAAGAAATGATTTTCTCAGACACAAATGGGTAAATCTTTTGAGCGAATTACAAACAAAAATTATAAACCTATGGGTTAAAGGTATGACTTTACATCTAATATATGTAAAAATACAAAAAATATTTTTGGAAAGAATTTTTTAACAGCTTGAGTTTAATTGTAAAACCAACTAGACACAGAAAATATGAATGTCCATTTGAAAACAATTGGCTCAACCCAAAAATAAAAGTTAATAACAGTTCTTTTTTTCTAAAACACTATTTAAATGCTGGTTTTATACATATACAAAATCTTTTGATAATGAGGGTGTTTTTCTTAGTCTAGAAATAATAAAAAATCAAAATATAATTTTTTTTATTTATTATGCAAGCCTAAAGAGAGCAATGTTTGAAAGATGAAATAAAGACAATATCAACGAAATTAAGTACAATTCTGGCAGTCTACCAGTATCACCAGTCACATAACTACCTTCTTCATCAATAAAAAAAAGGTTGCAAAAACATGTATAACGAACTTATTAGGGAGAAAAGAGAGCCAATTACATCTGTACAAAAAATGGCTGGAAAGGGGTTTATTTCTAACAACAAAGACTGGAACAAAATATGTGAACTTCCTTTTAAAACTACTAAAGAGTCAAAACTCCAATGGCTACATTTCAAATTTACATAGAATAATACCAACAAATGATTTTCACACAGATTAAGGTAAAAAAAATCCCCAGTCTGCTCC
This sequence comes from Magallana gigas, assembly GCF_902806645.1. Classification (NCBI taxonomy): domain Eukaryota; kingdom Metazoa; phylum Mollusca; class Bivalvia; order Ostreida; family Ostreidae; genus Magallana; species Magallana gigas. The sequence goes on along the minus strand of NC_047559.1, from coordinate 1,289,987 downwards.
TTTTGTAAAAGAGTTAATGAGACTATTGAACACTTATTTGTAGATTGCTATTGTGTAAAAGAACTTTGGGAGTGGTTGTTAAGGAAATTTGAAATGCAAGTAAAAGTTTGTAAGTAGATATAAAGAAGTTCCAAAACTGAATTTCAGTGCACTTGAAAATATAATGAAAACAGAATATCTGTAGAGAAATATTATTTTGCTTAAAAATCTGTAGATTCTCAGAGTTTGAAGCACTGGGGAAAAAATAGTGACTTATATTTTGACATACTAGTTATATTTAAGAGATTCAATATGTAATATAAAGTATAACACCCCCCCCCACACCCACCACACACACACACACACGCACACACACAGTTTTCTCTCAAAATGTCTCTCTTTCATCTTACTTTCATTAACTTCCTTTTTAAGTAGTATTACAGGTACATTTTTAAAAAGTATACTTATTTTCACTGACTAACTTCCTTTTTCAAGTAGTATATAGGTACATTTGTAAACAGGTTATGTGTAATAATATTATATGCGATTTAGGTCTACATTACATGCTATTTTTATACTATACTTTAAGAGACAATCTGTTACATTCTGAGATATGTGTACTTGTATTAAATAGTGCCTGTTTGGGAGGGTAACAATTGAAATTGACACCCCGAGAAAACCATTGTTAACCGACGCGAAGCGGATGTTGACAATGGTTTTCGAGGGGTGTCAATTTAACTGTTATCCTACCAAACAGGCACTATTTAGTTGTTATACTGAATGTCTTAATTTTAAGAAAACTTTACTGGTTTTACATAGATATAACGTAATTCTACGGCGACGTACGCGCATAATTTTCGCGCATGTAACAATTTTTTAATGTTACCGTTGCTAAGTGCGTGCTAACGCTGAGGGTAATAGAACGGATTATGAAATGCGTCTAAACCAATCAGATTTCAGTATTTAACATGAAAGTATAACAATATCCTTTGGTCCTTTTCTACTGTTTTGTCAATAAAATATTTTAAAAAAGTTTAAAAGGGTAAGAATAAGTTATCAACTTAAATATGTATGTGACATGCTACAAATTTCTAACGTGCTTCAAAAACCTTTCATCATCCGATATGTATGGTGAGATTCAGCGTCTCTAAATCTCATGGTAATCCAAAATGCTTCCTCGATTGAAATTTGCAGACGTTAGAGCCAATTATAACATATATACATGAACAATTCATAATAAAACATTTACCTTACTGTAAAAGTGGTTATATACGCGTGTGGGAATTTACACTAGTTACGCTTAAAACTGCGGAAATATCCCCGCAGTATGGTAAAAAAAAATCAAAACTTGTTAGTGTCGTAAATAACGCATCCGCATATTAACACCCACGGCGTAATGTTTAGAGAACGCGTAGTTAAAAATCAGCGTAAATAACCACTTTTACGGTACCTCACCACCTTAAAAACATTTATCTACACAAACATTTGAAATTAATGGCCAAGAGTCGGTATCCAAGTAGTATCACCCGATGCTCAATCTTTGCAAGTTAGATAAAGTTAGGACGAATACAGATGTATATACAATTACAAATAATTTTGCATTACAAATATTTGCAGTCGAATATATATTCACATTTCACATATTGACTGGTATTAATTCAAACGATTCACAGTTTTCACAGAATCACTATTCACTGGTTCACGCTGTATACGGATTTATACGGTTTGTCTACGATAACAGAATCTCAGCTTTCCATTTGTTCCTGAATTTTGTCTCTACCTTTTAATCCTCTGTTTCGAATAAAGACTTTATCACCAATCTGTAGTTCTTTTCCGATCTTCCTGCTTCATGTCTCTGCTTCCTTGCTATTTCGTTTCTGTTGAGTTCTTCTCTGGCCTGTTATAAGCAAACGAAAGCTTTTCTGAATGTAGATCCACCCATCTGTCGAGGTTGATTTCATCTGACGGTTGGTACTTAAGCCTAGAGAAATCTATCGGAAGGTTGGTTGTCGTCCATACATCAGGTAGTAGGGGGAATAACCAGTGCGTGCGTTTGTTGTAACATTATAAGAAAAACTAACTCTTTAATGTACTCGGGCCCATTACGTTCCCTGCTGGTGGTAAAGATCGAAGCAAGTCGTGTAACGTTTCTGTGAAGCGCTCGCATTGCCCGTTGCCCTGAGGATGATACGCTGTAGTTCTGGACTTCTGATGTTGTAAAGGGAACAAAGGGGTTGGATCATTTCAGCTTCAAAGCACTTTCCTTGATCAGAGTGGATACGTTTACATACACCAAATGTACAAAAGAGTTGTCTTACTAGCACCTTCGCTACAGTTTGTGCGGTTTGGTCTCTGGTAGATACTGCAATAGTCCATTTGCTTAAACAATCCGTCAACACAAGCACATTTCGACTTTGGATTTCTCAAGAACCGTAAAGTCTATTACAATACATTCCATAGGTTCTGATGCACTTAAATGTCCCATACTAGTGTGAACAGTTGGTGGAGGTTTTTTAAATTGCACATCTCTCTCGTTTTTGACAATAGGTCTTAATATCCTTGTACATGTTAGGCCAGTAGAACATCTTTGTCGGATTATGTTGAACGTTCTCTCGATTCCTGATGTCCATTCTCATCATGTAGATTTGTAGAACTATTTCTTTGAGACACTCCGGAAGTACAATCTGATCTAGGTCACCAAGCTTTGGGTCACTAATTCGTCTATGAATAAACACTATCACATAACTCCAAATGTTTAAGTTGTCGTAAAAGAATATGCACTTTTTACTCTGATTTCGAATAAAACTAGGTTTAGGAACAGTTTTAGATACAACGAATTCTTACATTTCCAATAACCGAATCTTTGGTTTGTAAATCCTGGAGATCATCATTTGAATAACTAGGAAACGTGTCACAATAAGAAACATCTGTTGACTCGATATATATGACAGAGGACTGAGCTGCCTTAATATCCAGTGGAATGTTGGTTCCATCGATACACTGATTTAGAACATCACTGTTCTTGCAAGTCTGAATAAAACATCAGCGTTGGTATTCTGCTTTACCAGGACGATATTTAATTTCAAAATAAAAAATATAATAAATAAATAAAAGTCCACTAACGCGATGCCCACTTCTGTTCGTACGCTCCCAGTTAAATTACATGATTTAACAAACGTAAGAAAACCGCAATAACAAATAGAAAATATATTCCACTTTTGTGCCATACATTTATAAACAATTATTTTTATTTATTTCAATTCAGGCGCTGTACCAAACTGAAACATTGAAAGTCAGTTTCTTTATGTACTCCGACTATTTATTAAAAAAAACTTATCACCTTAACCGAAGACTAGAAAACTTTCTGATAAAATCATCTTCAAAGTCTAGCATTTATTTTAACATAACCACCGTTAATGACCAAAAATGTATTGTCACGGCTTAAGTTCAAGAGTGTTGTCTATAAATCCATGAGCATTTGAGAGAAGATACAAAATTATGAACATCTAACAATATCAAACCTCCTTATTTGCCTTAAGTTTTAATTTTTTTGCTATATTCAATGTAAAAAAATGTTTTAATAGGCGTGGGAAGTAAAATAATGAGACGATTTAATTTTTGCCAAATTAAAGTTTTGGAAATTGTATATCTACCAATTGGCCTCAGAGTCTTCTGTTCACTGCTTAATAAAAGAACGGAGTTAAAGGACATTCGCATGTTTCTAAAGTATACGACATTTTTACATTTTTTGGCTTCCTTGTGTATCTAATAATTACTCTAACAGTTTGTTAACGGTATAAAAGCGTAATTAGCCATAATATCAATTTAAATTATAGCCCCGATCGTTTAAAAACTCGTTAATTAGATAGCGTGTCACGTGGTACAGTGACGTCACATGCGACCCTTCTTCGAACAGCTGATTGTAAACAAATTGTAGGATTGCATTATCTTCTTTAAATTTTGACATTCATTAACATGTATGTCGTTTTTTTTTTCATGCTGACTAAATTAAAAGAATCTTATTATTCAGGTCGTACATGTTAGCCACTAGTACGGAAAAAAACGATGATATTGCCGAAAAATTGGTCCAAATGTCAATTAATTCTACGATTTTGTAATGCTACTTGAATGTTTTTCCAATAGATTAAAAGAGTTGTGCAACCGAAGCTAAGTTCCATTGGTATGAAGCTGAAAACGTTCGATCTTGTGGGCTTGGGTGAACCCCTGTCGTGTACTACAAGTCGTTAATGCCATTTAAGAAATGTAGAGCTATCTGCCATCAGAAAATAAAAAAAAATAAAAAAAAAGTAAAATAACCAGTTTTAGCCTATTTGAATATAAGTTATTAAATTGATATGTGTATTTTTAGTACAAAAAATACAATAGATTACAATTTAAATAGGGATTTCATTCAAGTTTTTTTAAAAAAGTAGAAAAATGAGTTTTTTTCTTAAATGTTATACCTATATCTGCATATATTTAAACTAATTTAATAACTATTTTATCAAGCGCGATAACTCTAAAACAATAGGCGCGGGTACTTAAATGTCAATAATGTAATGACGTCATTATTGCGCGTGCAATTATCGATCCATTAGATGCTGTAGATATCAAACACCCTCCACCCACCCCATTATCATTATTAGTAAAGGATTAAATAGGTTTTTTTGCCATTGACCGAATATTTATAATGAATATATATTACCCTGTCATGCTATAAATTATCTGTCTTGATAACCTTGCCTCATTTGTTTCTCTTCTTCTGCTTTTTTATTGTTCGTTGCAGTTATAATCCAATCAACATCCTAGTTTTACTTTGGTCCTGCTGAACATCCAGCTGGTTGGCCAGACTGCAGAATTTGCAACAAGTTATCACTAGCAACTTCTTTTCATCTCCAGGGTTGCCAGCAATACATGGCTCCTTGTTGTCATCATATATGATTACTACATTCAGCGCCTAATGCCATATGAGGATCGGCGCTTATCCATTGTCATTTATAAAACTTGAAATATTGAAAACTTAATAAAGCCATGATAGATAACGCACACACTGTAGTCGTTTATGATGAATAATCGCATGAAAGAAGATTATGATTCATCTTGATTCATCGATGCATAAATATGTATTTGAATGTATTTACATGAGGTATTTAATAACGTAGATCGACCCAAGACCTGCTTAGCAGAGCGGCACCTGCTAACATTCTTGATAGTTATAAGAGAAGTTTCTTGAGCACCCGCCTCACTGAACATGTATCAGAAAGAGTCGAATTCGGAGTCGCCATTTTGAGCTGAAGAGGTTAGTATTGCGTTTGAATACTGTTTGTGCATAGTTTTCTTGTTCTCTTCTTGTCTGGTTCAACAAACTAGTTTTCCTACTCATACTTATTACTTTTAGGTAGTAGTTAGATACTGTTCTTGAATATATAAAAGGCGTCATTTCATAAACTCTTTTTCAACTCTTCGGGCTACCAATAGCTGTTAGATTTGCTAATCTAATAAAGTTCTGTACAAAGTTGATAAGATATTGTTTAATGTCCCTAAAAACACATAAAAATGTTAAAAATTTAAAAGACGCGATCAGAAAAGAACTGCAGTTTAGTTATGATGGAAAAAATGTGTTTGCAAAGAGAGTGTACGGATGACATTTATTCTTATATACATAATTGCGCCTGTGATCGAATTCTGTGAGACAGAAGGGCTTCTCAGATGATTTGATCACGTACCAAAAATGGTCATATCCCTGTGAACTTTTTATAATAGCTGTGTATAGTGTATTACTTACATTACGTTTGAAAAAGTCAAAAATTAACTAAATTAATAGTATCATTACCAAGTTTTATTTCAGAAGATAAACAATGATCAGATTTACCAACAGTTTGGTTTTATGTCGGTGATAGCTCGGGATGCCGTGCCTTCTCCTTCAGAAAAACAGTTCATTGATGAACCGTTGATCATCACAGACATAAAAACTGAGTTTAAGTCCCCAATGGTTTACACAGTGTATCATGTCTGAGTGATCGAGATTCGTGGATTTGCGGAGAGGACAATATCATAAGACTGTACAATCTAGAGGGAAATCTAGTAAAGGCAATCAAAACTAAGTCGAAGAACGTACCAGAGGATATAACGGTAACAAGGAACGGGGAACTAGTTTATACTGATGATATAAAAAAAACTCTGAATATGGTGGAGAACAAAAGGATTATAAAATGGATCAGTTTTACTGAATGGATGCCTTGCAGTGTCTGTAGTACTTCCTCGGGAGATCTTCTGGTTATATTAAACAGTAATAGTAATATGCAAACCAAAGCTGTGCGTTACTTTGGCTCTAAAGAGAAACAAGTCATTCAGTTTAATGAAGTAGGGCAATCCCTCTTCTCATCTGGTTATAGCATTAGATACCTAAGAGAAAACAGGAATCTAGATATCTGTGTGTCTGATTGTAAAGGTCGTTCCGTCGTGGTGGTCAATAAGACCGGGAAACATCGTTTTACTTACACTGGTCCACCCTTAACTTCGAAGGATTCATTCGTTCCAAGTGGCATCACCACAGACAGCCAAAGTCGGATACTTATAACAGACTACACTTCTCGCCGTGTTCACATCCTGGATCAGGACGGAGAGTTTCTTCGATACATTGCCAACTGTGAGAGTTAGGCTGTCCCTGGGTATATGTTTAGACTCCAGAGACAACCATTTTGTTGCTGAATGGAAAACAGGTAAAGTGAGGAAAATATAATATCGCACCTGAACTTCAATTTGGCAGTGTTTTGTAAATTGCATATTGATATAATTTGGTGTGAACAAACTGTCAAGATAACTGTATGAATGTTATGATGTATGAATCGTATTCTATTTTTTTATATGAAAACATGGTATCCAAAATAATATTGGAGAGTATCAATTTGCATAGTTATGGCAATTTTGTTTTAATCATTACTTAAAAATTGATACAGCAAAAAAAAAATTGTTTTGGTGGTCTTTATAATTTGTTTGTTTTTGTTTTTGTTTTTTTTTTATTTGATTTTTTTAATTTGTTTTTGCTTTTTATGGATTTTTTTGTGGGGGAGTGAGAGGGTAATTTTACTTTACTGAACGATTATACAAATAAAATCATAATTTTAATGTTAAGATTTAATCAGCTTAGAAATGTTACAAGGGCATAGTTATTCACTTTGACAATATGCTTTTAGGAACATGGTATTCTATACCATTTAGTGAGCCAGACATTTAGGAAAGAGTTAAAAAGTTTACAAACGTTAATGCGTTTTTGGAATATTATGTTTGTATAGCCAGAGAAAATTAGAAAGCTAGGGTTTCAAATTTAACAATTCATGAATTGATAAAAAACCACAGATGTATCAGAACTACCCGTCAATTTTTTTTTACTATAGACACGGGAGTTATTGCTAAGTAATATATAAATAATCAAACCGAGCTTTTGAGCTAAATGGCTATTTTCAGCTTTCCCTCTCCAAAACCTTTTCTTTTATAATTTCAGTTCCGGGGTTAGGGTTGGAAACTGGTAGCTCCATAGGTGGTCTTCTGATTGTCAGTGATGATTATAACTATGCAAAAATTCATTCATTTATGGGGGTCTATAGTGACACAAAGCATATAATTTCAATGTCGATGGCTTCCCTCTATATTTTCCTGCATGGTTCGATAAAGTACATCAGTGAGTACAGACACCTGGATATATGCGATTCTGAATAAGCGTATCTTACAATTTGTGTGACAATATTAAATTTTGGCCGATCAATATAATTGAAAGAGCAAATATTTCAGTTTGATGCCCTTTGAAAGTTATGGTAAATATGTATAACTGAATTTTAAATTTTTTAATGTATTGTTTAAATTGTACATATCCTTTCATTAAACACGCACAAAAGTCAATGCGTTTATATCAAATGTATACCTGCATATAACTTTCAAAATAAACTGTGTGGATATAAGTGATATGTAATGTAAACATTGACGACCCCATACATCACGTCTAAAACTCTTTCTCTATGTCTATACTTTTTGCTTATACAAGTTCATTGAGTTAATAAAGGAATGTTCGTGGATACTGCATCTGAATTGAGTTAGACCAAGTATTGAACATTGGAACTTGGGTCCTTTACATCGATAAATATTATTATTTTGGATTTAACTGTCATCATACCCAAATCAGTCTTTGAAATGTCATCGATTAGTAAATTACTTTTATTGTGAAAATATCTTTAGATCAACGAAATTCACTATTCGGTAAAAGAACTAAAAGTTTGTTTTGTTTCGATCATATGATTCTTCTCTTTGATATAGTATTTTTTCAAATTACTTGGTTTTTTTCTAAAAACAAACGTGTCTATCATCTCAACGTAGCCACTTTAAAGAGTGAAGACCAAACTTTTTTTTTTCAATATTCCATTTGTTTTTAACCATGTACAATGCCATTAACCAAATTATATGAAATTACATATTTACAGGCTCATTCCTCCATTGCACCTGATTCCTAGCTCTAATTGTTTTAAGGTTCATGTTTGCTCTGCTCCTGTTTTGCATTTTTCCTTTGGACTTTTGATTTTGAACACTGTTCGTTATCACCAAGTCATGATATATCGCATAATGTGTTAAAATATCACATGATATATGTTATGACACACCATTTTGGTATTAAATTTCTTAGATTATAGGAAGTGTTAATCGTCGGATACTTATATAACATTTTCAGCAATCCCAATGCTGAGTAAGTTTTAAAAGATAAGACCATTAGTTTAAAATGCCACCTCAAACTTAGAAATTGGAGTACGTATCTAAAGCGAGTTCTTGTTTTATATATTAATCAAAACAACAACTATAAAATTCAAAGATGCTCATGTGGGTTTTTAAGTTGTTGTTGCTTTTATACCTTGATAAACAGGATTGTACCCTCCATCTAATGTACGCCTTATTTTACATATAAAAAATTTCACAAATTATGACAATCTTTTACTGTTAAGGACAAACATTTTCTAGATAATGTTACCAGGTTGAACATTCAAACATGATTTGAACTCTTAAAGAGGAAGTACGGTGCATCTTATAAAAAAAGGACTTGAAAAAATTGTCCGATCGGGTTCGGTATTTTTGTACTACTCACGAATGTATAAACGTTCAGAAAATTACAAAGTTCTCCATAAAATAAATCTAATTAAAACTAATAGTTACGTATAACCTATACATATTTACATCGCAAAGTGTTTTTGGGCTCAGCCTTCTATACTATAACACATGCGTATTTACTGTAAACAAAAACACATGCAGGGCTCGCTAAGATTCTCCTGGACATGTTTGTTGATAAAAATATGTCTTTTTCTACTTCTCCAAGGTAATAATTGTTCAAAGTTTTTAAAATAACCACCATAATTATTTTGTAAGCATGTATTTTCCGTGTTTATCATCGGAGTTGCTACAGCCTAAATTCATTTTGTAAATGAGGCCCCTTGAGGGGTTATTTGACGTATTTATGTCTGTTTCATTTTAAAATGAACCGAGATTGGTAAACCATTAATTAGGTATCGAGGAAGTGATAATGTGTTCCGTTTAAAGAGTCCCTTTAACCTCGTATACCATGATGACCGTAGTCGGACGAAGATCTTGTAGTTTTCAGCACGTGTCAATTACTTTCAATCAAAGTCCACGTGGTACAATAAACGATGTAAGATTATCCCGGTTTGTACGACCCTTAAATTTCCAGAAAGTCCATAATTACGTTAATTAGGTATGTGAAAGGTTTTTTATGTATTTCAACTATTACAATCAACGTTATTTCTTATTTCCTAAATATACAATAGATAAATGTTATTCACACATGTCTTTTCAGCTGTACTGTCTCTTTAAAGTTTCACTTGTTCTAGCTTCAGGATAATCGAGGTTAGGCTCCTAATCTGAAGTTTCCTTTTGGTAACATATCTATACTATGATAACCATACATGTCTGAATGGGTAGGAAACAGAATAAATCCAATATTCAATGAGATCCTTGTGTATTTGAATACTTTTCCATTGATCCCTGCATTAAAACAGTCCTCGCCATTATGTAATAATCCACCTGTTGACTTGTTTGTGTTGTCAATGTTTGTTAAACAATTTCCGGTGAACCATGATTTATGCTTCATATAAAGATTATAATCAACCATAAAGTTTAAAAGGGTAGATGTAATTCACCACACAAGATGGAAACTAAATTGCAATAACTCAACCTTTGACTTATTAGGAATAAAAAATTTCTGTAACTCTCGATGAGATGTCTAGCCTTAACTATGAGCCTAAACTGTCAGAAATTAATATGATTTTAACCCAATGGAAATTAAGAAAACTCACCCTAATTGGTAAAATTTCAGTAATAAAATATTAATTCTGCCAAAATTAAACCATCTGGTGCTCTCTTTATCTAACCCAGACCCTGATTTTACAAAAACTTTAAATAAGGAAATTTACCAATTTTTATTGGGAAGCAATATTCACAAAGTATCAAGTTTTTGATAGATAGTGTTCCCCTCTCTCTCTCTCCACCCTCTTCCACCCCCCACCTCATAACTAAAAATACTCAAATTTTCATGGGTGATAAAAGCAAGTTTTCGAGATTGTTTGTGCATATATATGTCTGTCTGTCGGTGTATACACTTGTCGGTACATGTGCTTTTTTATCTTCGGTATGTGACTGTGTCAATATTATACTTATATTCTAAATCTCAAATGAAGTGATTATGGGATGTGTATGCACTGTAAACTAAATATATAAGAAGATGTGAATAACTTGTACATGAAAGTTTGAATTAAAAAAAATATTCACAAAGTAAAAGAAACACTATTATACAGGAATATGGATATAGTGGTTTAAAAATGATTGATTTTACAGATTTTAGCTCAGCTCTAAAATTAAGTTGGATAAGAAGAATGATTTTCTCAGACACAAAATGGGTAAATCTTTTTGAGCAGAATTACAAACAAAAATTATAAACCTATGGGTTAAAGGTATGTACTTTACATCTAATATATGTAAAAATACAAAAAATATTTTTGGAAAGAATTTTTTACCAGCTTGAGTTTAATTGTAAACCAACTAGACAAGAAATTATGAATGTTCCATTTGAAAACAATTGGCTCACCCCAAAAATAAAAGTTAATAACAGTTCTTTTTTTCTAAAACACTATTTAAATGCTGGTTTTATACATATACAAAATCTTTTTGATAATGAGGGTGTTTTTTCTTAGTCTAGAAATAATAAAAAATCAAAATATAATTTTTTTTTATTTATTATGCAAGCCTAAAGAGAGCAATGTTTGAAAGATGAAATAAAGACAATATCAACGAAATTAAGTACAATTCTGGCAGTCTACCAGTATACCAGTCACATAACTACCTTCTTCATCAATAAAAAAAGGTTGCAAAAACATGTATAACGAACTTATTAGGGAGAAAAGAGAGCCAATTACATCTGTACAAAAATGGCTGGAAAGGGGCTTTATTTCTAACAACAAAGACTGGAACAAAATATGTGAACTTCCTTTTAAAACTACTAAAGAGTCAAAACTCCAATGGCTACAATTTCAAATTTTACATAGAATAATACCAACAAATGATTTTCAGCACAGATTAAGGTAAAAAAAAATCCCCAGTCTGCTCCTTTTGTAAAAGAGTTAATGAGACTATTGAACACTTATTTGTAGATTGCTATTGTGTAAAAGAACTTTGGGAGTGGTTGTTAAGGAAATTTGAAATGCAAGTAAAAGTTTGTAAGTAGATATGAAGAAGTTCCAAAACTGAATTTCAGTGCACTTGAAAATATAATGAAAACAGAATATCTGTAGAGAAATATATTTTGCTTAAAAATCTGTAGATTCTCAGAGTTTGAAAGGCACTGGGAAAAAATATGTGACTTATTATTTTGACATACTAGTTATATTTAAGAGATTCAATATGTAATATAAAGTATTACCCCCCCCCCCCACACACACACACACACACACACACACACGCACACACACAGTTTTCTCTCAAAAATGTCTCTCTTTCATCTTACTTTCATTAACTTCCTTTTTCAAGTAGTATACAGGTACATTTTTAAACAAGTTATACTTATTTTCACTGACTAACTTCCTTTTTCAAGTAGTATATAGGTACATTTGTAAACAGGTTATATGTGTAATATATATTATATGCGATTTAGGTCTACATTACATGTCTATTTTTATACTTTATACTTTAAGAGACAATCTGTTACATTCTGAGATATGTGTACTTGTATATAAATAGTGCCTGTTTGGGAGGGTAACAATTGAAATTGACACCCCGAGAAAACCATTGTTAACCGACGCGAAGCGGATGTTGACAATGGTTTTCGAGGGGTGTCAATTTCAACTGTTATCCTACCAAACAGGCACTATTTAGTTTGTTATACTGAATGTCTTAATTTTAAAGAAAACTTTACTGGTTTTACATAGATATAACGTTAATTCTACGGCGAACGTACGCGCATAATTTTCGCGCATGTAACAATTTTTTAATGTTACCCGTTGCTAAGTGCGTTGCTAACGCTGAGGGTAATAGAACGGATTATGAAATGCGTCTAAACCAATCAGATTTCAGTATTTAACATGAAAGTATAACAATATCCTTTGTGTCCTTTTCTACTGTCTTTGTCAATAAAAATTTTCAAAAAAGTTTAAAAGGGTAAGAATAAGTATCAACTTAAATATGTATGTGACATGCTACAAAATTTCTAACGTGCTTCAAAAACATTTCATCATCCGATATGTATGGCTGAGATTCAGCGTCTAAATCTCATAGGTAATCCAAAATGCTTCCTCGATTGAAATTTGCAGACGTTAGAGCCAATTATAACATATATACATGAACAATTCATACTTAAAAACATTTACCTTACTGTAAAAGTGGTTATATACGCGTGTGGGAAATTTACACTAGTTACGCTTAAAACTGCGGAAAATATCCCCGCAGGTATGGTAAAAAAAATCAAAACTTTAGTGTCGTAAATAACGCATCCGCATACTTAACACCCACGCGTAATGTTTAGAGAACGCGTAGTTAAACATCAGCGTAAATAACCACTTTTACGGTACCTCACCACCTTAAAAACATTTATCTACACAAACATTTGAAATTAATGGCCAAGAGTCGGTATCCAAGTAGTATCACCCGATGCTCAATCTTTGCAAGTTAGATAAAGTTAGGACGAATACAGCATGTATATACAATTACAAATAATTTTGCATTACAAATATTTGCAGTCGAATATATATTCACATTTCACATATTGACTGGTATTAATTCCAAACGATTCACAGTTTTCACAGAATCACTATTCACTGGCTTCACGCTGTATACGGATTTATACGGTTTGTCTACGATAACATGAATCTCAGCTTTCCATTTGTTCTGAATTTTGTCTCTACCTTTTAATCCTCTGTTTCGAATAAAGACTTTATCACCAATCTGTAGTTCTTTTCCGATCTTCCTGCTTCATGTCTCTGCTTCCTTGCTATTTCGTTTCTGTTGAGTTCTTCTCTGGCTCTGTTATAAGCAAACGAAAGCTTTTCTGAATGTAGATCCACCCATCTGTCGAGGTTGATTTCATCTGACGGTTTGGTACTTAAGCCTAGGAGAAAATCTATCGGAAGGTTTGGTTGTCGTCCATACATCAGGTAGTAGGGGGAATAACCAGTCGGTGCGTTTGTTGTAACATTATAAGAAAATACTAACTCTTTAATGTACTCGGGCCACTTACGTTTCCTTGCTGGTGGTAAAGATCGAAGCAAGTCGTGTAACGTTCTGTTGAAGCGCTCGCATTGCCCGTTGCCCTGAGGATGATACGCTGTAGTTCTGGACTTCTTGATGTTGTAAAGGGAACAAAGGTGTTGGATCATTTCAGCTTCAAAGCACTTTCCTTGATCAGAGTGGATACGTTTACATACACCAAATGTACAAAAGAGTTGTCTTACTAGCACCTTCGCTACAGTTTGTGCGGTTTGGTCTCTGGTAGATACTGCAATAGTCCATTTGCTTAACACATCCGTCAACACAAGCACATTTTCGAATCCTTTGGATTTCTCAAGAACCGTAAAGTCTATTACAATACATTCCATAGGTTCTGATGCACTTAAATGTCCCATACTAGTGTGAACAGTTGGTGGAGGTGTTTTTAAAATTGCACATCTCTCTCGTTTTTGACAATAGGTCTTAATATCCTTGTACATGTTAGGCCAGTAACATCTTTGTCGGATTATGTTGAACGTTCTCTCGATTCCCTGATGTCCATTCTCATCATGTAGACTTTGTAGAACTATTTCTTTGAGACACTCCGGAAGTACAATCTGATCTAGGTCACCAAGCTTTGGGTCACTAATTCGTCTATGAATAACACTATCACATAACTCCAAATGTTTAAGTTGTCGTAAAAGAATATGCACTTTCTTACTCTGATTTCGAATAAAACTAGGTTTAGGAACAGTTTTAGATACAACGAATTCCTTACATTTTCCAATAACCGAATCTTTGGTTTGTAAATCCTGGAGATCATCATTTGAATAACTAGGAAACGTGTCACAATAAGAAACATCTGTTGACTCGATATATATGACAGAGGACTGAGCTGCCTTAATATCCAGTGGAATGTTGGTTCCATCGATACACTGATTTAGAACATCACTGTTTCTTGCAAGTCTGAATAAAACATCAGCGTTGGTATTCTGCTTACCAGGACGATATTTAATTTCAAAATAAATAAATAAATAAATAAATAAAAGTCCACTAACTGCGATGCCCACTTCTGTTCGTACGCTCCCAGTTAAATTACATGATTTAACAAACGTAAGAAAACCGCAATAATCAAATTAAGAAATATAATTCCACTTTTGTGCCATACATTTATAAACAATTATTTATTATTTATTTCAATTCAGGCGCTGTACCAAACTGAAACATTGAAAGTCAGTTTCTTTATGTACTCCGACTATTTATTAAAAAAAACTTATCACCTTAACCGAAGACTAGAAAACTTTCTGATAAAATCATCTTCAAAGTCTAGCATTTATTTTAACATAACCACCGTTAATGACCAAAAATGTATTCGTCACGGCTTAAGTTCAAGAGTTTGTCTATAAATCCATGAGCATTTGAGAGAAGATACAAAATTATGAACATCTAACAATATCAAACCTCCTTATTTGCCTTAAGTTTTAATTTTTTTGCTATATTCAATGTAAAAAATGTTTTAATAGGCGTGGGAAGTAAAATAATGAGACGATTTAATTTTTGCAAAATTCAAGTTTTGGAAATTGTATATCTACCAATTGGCCTCAGGATTCTTCTGTTCCACTGCTTAATAAAAGAACGGAGTTAAAGGACATATCGCATGTTTCTAAAGTATACGACATTTTACATTTTTTGGCTTCCTTGTGTATCTAATAATTACTCCTAACAGTTTGTTAACGGTATAAAAGCGGTAATTAGCCATAATATCAATTTAAATTATAGCCCCGATCGTTTAAAAACTCGTTAATTAGATAGCGTGTCACGTGGTACAGTGACGTCACATGCGACCCTCTTCGAACAGCTGATTGTAAACAAATTGTAGGATTAGCATTATCTTCTTTAAATTTTGACATTCATTAACCATGTATGTCGTTTTTTTTTTTTCATGCTGACTAAATTAAAAGAATCTTATTATTCAGTCGTACATGTTTGAGCCACTAGTACGGATAAAAAACGATGATATTGCCGAAAAATTGGTCCAAATTGTCAATTAATTCTACGATTTTTGTAATGCTACTTTGAATGTTTTTCCTAATAGATTTAAAAGAGTTGTGCAACCGAAGCTAAGTTTCCATTGTGTATGAAGCTGAAAACGTTCGATCTTGTGGGCTTGGGTGAACCCCTGTCGTGTACTACAAGTCGTTAATGCCATTTAAGAAATGTAGAGCTATCTGCCATCAGAAAATAAAAAAAAATAAAAAAAAGTAAAATAACCAGTTTTAGCCTATTTGAATATAAGTTATTAAATTGATATGTGGTATTTTTAGTACAAAAAATACAATAGATTACAATTTAAAATAGGGATTTCATTCAAAGTTTTTCTTTAAAAAAAGTAGAAAAATGAGTTTTTTTCTTAAATGTTTATACCTATATCTGCATATATTTAAACTAATTTTAATAACTATTTTACTCAAGCGCGATAACTCTAAAACAATAGGCGCGGGTACTTAAATGTCAATAATGTAATGACGTCATTATTGCGCGTGCAATTATCGATCCATTAGATGCTGTAGATATCAAACACCCTCCCACCCACCCCATTATCATTATTAGTAAAGGATAAATAGGTTTTTTGTCCATTGACCGAATATTTATAAAATGATATACCCTTCATGCATCTAAATTATACTGTCTTGATAACCTTGCCTCATTTGTTTCTCTTCTTCTGCTTTTTTATTGTTCGTTGCAGTTATAATCCAATCAACATCATAGTTTTACTTTGGTCCTGCTGAACATCCAGCTGGTTGGCCAGACTGCAGAATTTTGCAACAAGTTATCACTAGCAACTTCTTTTCATCTTCCAGGGTTGCCAGCAATACATGGCTCCTTGTTGTCATCATATATGATTACTACATTTCAGCGCCTAATGCCATATTGAGGATCGGCGCTTATCCATTGTCATTTTATAAAACTTGAAATATTGAAAACTTAATAAAGCCATGATAGATAACGCACACACTGTAGTCGTTTATGATGAATAATCGCATGAAAGAAGATTATGATTCATCTTGATTCATCGATGCATAAATATGTATTTGAATGTATTTACATGAGGTATTTAATAAACGTAGATCGACCCAAGACCTGCTTAGCAGAGCGAGCACCTGCTAACATTCTTGATAGTTATAAGAGAATGTTCTTGAGCACCCGCCTCACTGAACATGTATCAGAAAGAGTCGAATTCCGGAGTCGCCATTTTGAGCTGAAGAGGTTAGTATTGCGTTTGAATACTGTTTGTGCATAGTTTTCTTGTTCTCTTCTTGTCTGTGTTCAACAAACTAGTTTTCCTACTCATACTTATTACTTTTAGGTAGTAGTTAGATACTGTTCTTGAATATAATAAAAGGCGTCATTTCATAAACTTCTTTTTCAACTCTTCGGGCTACCAATAGCTGTTAGATTTGCTAATCCTAATAAAGTTCTGTACAAAGTTTGATAAGATATTGTTTAATGTCCCTAAAAACACATAAAAATGTTAAAAATTTTAAAAGACGCGATCAGAAAAGCTAACTGCAGTTTAGTTATGATGGAAAAAATGTGTTTGCAAAAGAGTGTACGATGACATTTTATTTCTGAATTAGTTTTTTACAAATCTTGTTTGAAAATTATTTTAAATGTCATATATTATGAATAAAGCCAATCAATTTAATATCCGCATATGTATTTTTTTCCTTCTATTTTTATTTTTCGAAGTAAAGTCCTAAACAAATTATTCTGCATTTAAAGTTTTGATTTGACCAATAACTGATTATTAAGAAAACAAATCTACATTCGACGAAAAGCTGGTGATTTACAGAAAGTTTGGATCTGAAATTACCTTGTATTGTTGTGCACACTTTAAAGCATCAACCTTGATTATCGACCTAGGTAATGGCCTTGGACCCAGACTTCAGTCTTCAGGATTTGCTACGGTGTAATCTTTGCGAGACTCAGGTACCTTTTCTCCATTACAACACCTGTTACAAACATCTATGTAAAGATTGCTATAAGAAATTTCTCTCGAAAGAATCCAAAGATCTTGAAGAGGAGTTCCGTGCATTTAACAACTGTGGGGAACCTATTGAAAACTCATTAAGTTCAATATATTTCACAGAATATGAAGGTGATATCCCGCGCAGGAGTTTTAGAGCTATTCACAGCAGTGGTCGTTTGAAAAGTTTTTACAAGTTTAAGGATGTCGCTTTATTTCTTCCTAATAACACAATATCTTCTATATCAAATAAACACATTAAGAAGAATATTCTCTGTGAACCCACTCACCAACTCAGACTGTTTGCAGAAGTCCCAAATGAAATAGATTTTGCAAATAAAGATTCGAATAGATTTCGAAGCGTATTTTGTTTGAATGATGAATATGTATGGATTTGTGGTGAGGACAACCTTTTAAGACGCTACAACCCGCAAGGAAAACTAGTGAAATCAATTAAAACCAAGTCCGGTAACAGGCCAATGGACATAACAGTGACCTGGAATGGGGATTTAGTATATACCGATTGCTTAGATAGAACTGTGAACTTGGTGAATGATACAGATGATATAGAGCCAGTGACCAAACTACAGGGGTGGATACCTCACTCGGTCTCTGGTAGCTCCATAGGTGGTCTTCTGATTGTCATGGACAGCATTGATTATGATCATGCAAAAGTCATCCATTTCTGTGGGTCTAAAGAGATACAAAGCATACAATTCGATGCCGATGACTTCCCTCTATATTCATCTGGTTCGATTAAATACATCAGTGAGAACAGAAACCTGGATATATGCGTATCTGATTGCGTTGCAGGGGCGGTTGTAGTGGTCAATCAGACCGGTAAATTTCGGTTTAGATACAAAGGTATCTACTCTGAAAACAGTTGTAGACCATTTAAACCGTTCGGAATCACAACGGACAGCGAGGGTTGGATACTGACATCCGACTGGAATAACCAGCTCATCCACGTCCTGGATAGGGACGGTCGGCTCATAGGCTACATTTCATGTAATTTTTTCGACCCATATGGTGTTTGTGTGGATAATAAAGATAATCTCTTTGTGGGTAGGTATTATGGAGGTAGCGTGATGAAATTCCGGTATACTTGTTACCAAATTGTGTGACAATATCAAATGTTGCATCAATACTAATTGAAAAAGCAAATATTTTAAGTTTCGTTTCGTTTTAAAGTTATGGTAAATATGTATAACTAAATATTACAATTCGTTCTTAATATATTGTTCAAATTGTACATTGCGTTCATTTAATATTACAAAAAGACGATGCTTTTTATATCAAATGTATACTTGTATATTTTTGGAACATAATCTTTGTAGATGTAAATGCTATTTTGTGAAATATTAAAGATCCCATAGGTCGCGTCTAAATTTCTATGTTTGTTTTTTTTTTACTTATACAACATTCAATGAGTTCATCAAGGAATGTTTGTGGATACTACACCTAAAATGAGTTGGGCTGAATATTTGAACATTGAAACTTAAGTCTACATCAATAAATATTGTGATTTTGATTCAACTGTCAAAATACCCAAATCCGTCATCGAAAAATTAAGCGTTTCGATTCAGAGTTTATAAATTACTTTCGTAACAAAAAATATCTATACAAGAACGAAAATTCACTATTCATTAAAAAAAACTTGTTTTGTTCTTGCGATTGTCGTCTTTGATATAATACTTTTAAAATAAGGTGGTTTTTTTTTCAACTTAGCCACTTTTATGGCATCTTGTTTACTCCCTTTAAAATATCAAAATATGAAACTTGATTCAATAGCATATCATATGAGATATAAAGAAAAATCATAATATATCATTTATAATGTTTAATTAAATATTATTAAATTTGAATCAACTAATAATGCATCATATCTTAAACTAAAATTGTTTTTAGAATACGAAACCAAACTTCTTTTTAAATATTCTACTTGTTTGATACCATGTTCAGTGTCATTAACCAAATCATGTGAAATTACGTATCTTACAGGCTCACTTCTCGATTGCACCTGATCCTAGCTCTAATATTTTTAACGGTCCGTGTTTGCTCTGCCTCGTTTTTGTATTTTTACTTTTGATTTCTCTGTTCTTTTTCATCACATGTCAAGATATATCGCATAATATGTTAAAAAATCAAATGATATATGTTATGACACACCATTTAGGTATTATATTTTCTTGGATTATTAGAATAGTTAAACATGAGCAAGTTAAACATCAATTAAGTATTTCTATTAATATTTCAATGTGTATTAGATCAGATACGCAATTCTAGTTAAAATGTCTCGTATCATGTTCAGTTATTTGTTGTTACCTGTCAAAAACCTGTTATAGGCGTGATTTAACAAAAATATTAATGTTTACATGTTCTAAATTATCGTTCGTGTTTTGACACTACCCCCGCACTTTGTTTACATTTTACGTGATCAAATTATCTGCTTTGACCCGTAATTAGATCGATCAAATACATTATAACTGTTTTAAACATGTTTATATTTACAAGATTAATTACCCTCATCAGTAGCATGCCATTTTAATGCTCTTTCCGCGAGATAATCGTCATTTTACCGCTCACAAACTTCTCTGTACGGAACATGCTGATTGACGGACCGCTTCACTCATCGACAAGCAAACGTATTCTTATATTTGTTTTTGTTTTATCAACATTGCTGTATGTTTTATTATATCATGTATTATTGTATTGAGATGCTGACCACTATATTTTTTAGTATTTTTACCTCAGTATGATTGGTGATTGCTTGTATCTGTCGCCTCGATTGATGAACTATTTCTTCGTAGCGAACTTCCGTATTCAAGTGTATCGCTACGCACACTACTTCAGAACGCACTTAATTTCAAAATTCCTTTAGTGTAAAATATTGCAAGGATGTGTATTAAAGCTATATGGTTACTTTGACTTAGAAATATGTGTCCGTGTTATTAAATTAATCCGGACAAGGCTTTGTATAGGAATAAAATGTTTATTTATAATTTAAATATGCTTGTTCGGAAATTAGGATACTTGTCCGGAATGTCCAAATTCCGTACAGATTTTTGATTGGTTGTTTGTGTCCGGACAAGTACTAATTGGTTGGAGATAAGTTTATAAATATAAGCTTGTTCCAGCAGCAGTATCACATCCCGTTTGGTTGAGCATTCCTCAGAGACCTCCATATACGGTAGATAAGCAATATGAACCTTGTCGTAGACGATGCTTATTTTTATAAGGACTTCGTCGTCCGGACAGAATCTGCATAGTATAGCAACCATGTAGACCATTCTTTCCAGAGTTCATAGTTCTAGTTATTAGTTGTTGCCAATAAAAGGAACTGCTTTATTTATTTGAACTGTTTCAAGTTTAGAATTATGAGTTTAACGGATTGTTCGGAATCCGTATTATTGTTGTTCGGATTTTCTTAATTCATCAGTTCAAATAGTTTATTCACTTTTATAACGAGTTATCCGGATAAGGCTGACTAGATTATTTATAGTTTACTATAATTATGAGGGCTTTTGAATTATCATACCTAGTAAAAATGGGGAGGGGGTGTGATTTTAATGACCAGATAGAATTAGACTGCGTGTGTCGAGTTTAGCTGTCCGAATCGGCGCAAGTTTATGCATTTAATATTTATTAATTCAGTACAATTCTTATTCCTGTTTATTGTTGATATTGAGCTTGAAAACGACAAATCCTGCAGCGATAATGTGGTAATGTAAAACGGTGATAGCCCCGGGTCTCAGGTTGTATTGTTTGAAATGGTCAGCATCTTAGTCTGTGTTGTGATATTGATATTTTGCCATCCTGAATAAATTGTTGTGTGTTAGAGAAACGGTGTTTTTCTTTTGTGGCAAGGACCACTCGGCTTGTTACGGTACAATAAGACAATTAGTTAAAATGGTACCGAAAACTGGAGTTCGCATCTAAAGCGAGTTCTTGCCTTATATATTTATCAAAACATCAACTATAAAACTCAAGGATATTGTAGATTTGTACCCTCCATCTAATGTATGCCTTATGTTACATATCCAAAATTACACGAATTATGGAAGTATATACTGGTGAGGACAAGATAATGTTACCAGGTTGAACACTCAAACCTGCTTTGAACTGCTCTTAAAGTTTTACTTGTTTAAACTTCATGATAATCGAGTTTAAGCTCTTGCACTGAAGTTTCTATTTTGTCACGTGTCCATATCATAATAACCATGCAAGTTTGAATGGACTGGGAACAGAATAAATCCAACAAATAAATCCAAATCCTGCCTCTGGGTTTTATAGAGGTCCGTGATTGCTCTGCTCTGGAATATTGATTGAATACTGAATTGTCCACGAATTTTTCTCCTTTTTTCCCCGATAATGACATTTTTACCGATATGACATTGGGCGCACGGCGGGTGTGACCGGTCAGCAGAGGATGCTTACTCATCCTGGGCACCTGATCCTACCTCTATCTATTTGAAGGTCCGTGTTGCTCTGCTTTGAATTTGTATTTCGTTTAATGAATTTTTGAGATGGTTCACGGTTTGTTATTGTCATTTTATCATTCAATGAAATACAAAACCTTTACCTACTTAAAGCTGTTCCAAAAACTTAAATCAGAAGCTAGCTTCATACTATATATAGATATTGGAATCAAACACCCAAGTTTATAAGGGTAAGGATAATTTTTCACCTAGATATGCATGTGACATGCTACAAATTCTTTAACGTGCTTGAAAAACATTTATTTCCTCCATCATCTGATATTCATGGCTGATATTCAGCATCTTAGTCTTTTTACTCCGTACGTAATCTTAAATGCTTTAAACCGATGCAAGTTTGCAGACGTTAGAGCCGATTATAACATATACATTTCAAACTTAAAAACATTTACCTCACCACCTTAAAAACATTTATCTACTAAAGCATTTCAAATATATGGATAAGATTTAGTATCCAAGTACATGTAGTCTTTGGTACATTTTTCGTTCAATAAAATCAATAAAATTTCAAAACACATTGACAAAAAAAAAGAAATGTTTTATCATCACTCAATTTTTAAACTCAAAAGAAATTTTAGAAACTTAGAAATAGCACCATTATTAAATTGCAATATAACTTAATTAGGCAGGTTGACTTTATGTAATAATTGTAAATTACATTATTTAACAAATGTAAGAAAACCGCCATAATAAAAAAAATCTTGAAGTAATCTAATACCACTTTTGTGTCCTACATTTACAAACAAAGATTTACCATTTACTTTAATTCAGGCGCTGTACCACACTGGAACATTGAAAGTATGTTTCTTGGTGTAATTCCAATTGTTTATTCAACATACCTATAGCTTTAAGCCAAGATTAAAAGACACCATGCAAAAAACATTTTTTTTCTACTAACATTCTAATAAAATCATCTACAAAGTCTAGCATCTATTTTAACATCACCACCGTTAATTGCCAAAAATGTAAACCTCCTTATTTGCCTTACATTTAAAAAAATAATTGCTACATTCAATGTAAATAATGTTTTATTAGGCATGGGAAGTAAAATAAAGAGATGATTAAATTTGGGCAAAATTAAAGTTTTGCCAACTGTAACTCTAGCAATGGTCTAAGGATTCTTCTGTTCTGCTGCTTGATAAGAGAATAGAATTAAGGTAGTTGCAATTGTCAATTATTCTACGATTTTTCTAACGCTACTGTGAATGCTATTCCTAATAGACTGAAAAACTTGTGCAACCCCAGCTAATATTCCATCGCGTATGATGGAAGACTTTAGCTGAAAACTTTCGATCTTGTGGACTTGGGTGAGCCCCTGTCGTATGTATACCACAACTCGTGAATGCCATTTAAGAAATGTAGAGCTATCTGACATCAGTAAATTTAAATAAAAATCAGAAAAAGTAAAATAACCAGTTTAAGCCTATTGAATATGAATTATTAAATTGATACATGGTGATTTTAGTACGAAAAATATGTTAAATTGTATTTTTAAAAAAAAGGATTTTATTCAAAGTATTCCTTGAGAAAAACAGGCAGATGAAAATAATGTCATTTTTGCTGTGTTTATATCTATGTCTAAATATATATACATGTATACTTGCATAAAAAAGATGATGTAAAAATGCAAATCGACTGGATCCAACGATGCATAAATATGAATCTGAATGTATTTACCTCGGGTATTTTATAAAGGTGGCTCGAGCTCGCCCTGTTCAGCAGAGCGAGCACCTGCTAACATTCCTTATCAATTAAAGAGAATGTTCTGAGTATCCGCTTCACTGAACATGTCGAATTCCGGATTTGCCATTTTGAGCAGAAGAGGTTAGTATTGCGTTTTAAAACTGTTTGTGTATAAGTTTTCTTGTTATCTTGTCTGTATTAACAAAATAGCTTGTTCCTACATATCATTATCATTTTTAGGTAATAGCGAAATACTGTTTTTGAATATAATAAATGGCGTCATTTAGCAAACTTTTTCTATTCTTTCCGAGCTACCAATAGATGTTTCATTTCTTTGCCTTATAAAGTTTTGTACAAAGTTTGATAAGATATTGTAAAATGCCCCTAAAACACATGAAATTATTTAAAGTTTTAACTGACGCGATCAGAAAAGCTAACTGCAGCTTAGATATGATGGGAAAAAATGTGTTGGAAATAGCATGTATGATGACACTTAAAGAAGCTTAATGAAGTCTTGGTTATTTCTGAGTTAGCTTTTACGAATCTTGTTTGAAAATTATTTTAAATGTCGTATATGAATGAAGCCATTCAATTTGATATAAACGTATGTAATTTTTTCCTTTTATTTTTTAGTTTTTGAAATAAAATCCTTGGCAAACTTTTCTGCGAATAAAAATTTTTATTTGACCGAAAACTGATAATTAAGAAAACAAATCTTCATTCGACGAAAAGCTGAGGTTTTAAAGCATGTTTGATTCTGAAATTATCTTGTATTTGTTTGAACGCTTTAAAGTATCAACCTTGATTATAAATTTAGGTGATCCCTGTGTACCCTGTCTTCAGTCTTCAGGATTTGCTACGGTGTAATCTTTGCGAGAGTCCGGTACATCTCTCCACTACAAAACCTGTTACAAACAAATATGTTAAGTCTGTTATGAGAAACTTCTAGATCTCTTGCATGAATCCAAAAACCTAAAGTATAGTTAATTTTATTCAATGACAGTGGGGAACCTTTTATAGATTTAGTAAGTCCAATATATTTTATTGGCCGCTTGAACAGTTTTTACGACTCTAAGGATGTCGCTTTTCACAATTTTAAAAAGAGAAAATGAACTAGGAACATTACTTCCTGTCAACAGTGCAGCTTCTATACCAAATATTCCCACCAGGAAGAATATTTTCTGTAAACCCACTTACCAACACAGACTGTTTGCAGACGTCATTAGTGAAATAGATATCGCAAATAAAGATTCGAAAAGAGTTCGTAGCGTATTTTGTTTGAATGATGAATATGTATGGATTTGTGGTGAGAGCAAAATTTTAAGACTCTACAACTCGCAAGGAAAACTAGTGAAATCAATTAAAACCAAGTCCGGTAACTGGCCAATGGACATTACAGTGACCCGGAATGGATATTTAGTATATTCTGATTCCATAGATAGAACAGTGAACTTGGTAAATGATACAGATGATATAGAGCCAGTGATTGCGCTACAGGGGTGGAAACCTCAGTCTGTCTCTGGTAGCTCCATAGGTGGTCTTCTGATTGTCATGGACAGTTATGATTATAATCATGCAAAAGTCATCCATTTCTGTGGATATAGAGTGACACAAACCATACAGTTTGATGCTGATGGCTTCCCTCTATATTCATCTGGTTCGATAAAGTACATCAGTGAGAACAGTAACTTGGATGTATGTGTATCTGATTGCGTTGCTGGGGCGGTTGTGGTTGTCAATCAGACCGGAAAATTTCGGTTCAGATACAAAGGCATATACTCTGAAAATAGCTGTAGACCATTTAAACCTTTCGGAATCACAACAGACAGCCAGGGTTGGATACTGACATCCGACTGGTATAACCAGATTATCCACATCTTGGATCAGGACGGACAACTACTAGGCTACATAGACTGTGGTTTTATAGATCCATATGGTGTTTGTGTGGACACCAGGGGCAATCTCTTTGTGACTAGGTATTATGGAAGTAAAGTGATAAAATTTCGGTATATGAGAAATAAATAATGTAACACTATTGAATTTTGGCCTGTCAATATTTTTGGAATCGCAAATATATCAGTTGTTTGTCTTTTAAGGTATCCCACTCCTCAATGTTGTTGTACCAAGATTTTCTTGAGAAGTATATCATTAAAATCTGTAGACAAAACAAACTTAAAAAATACAAAGATAATGGGGGATCAGTATCCATCCCTCTGAGTTATGGCCCCTTTAATTTGACCTTTTTGCACCTAAAATGCAGTTTCATCCTGATTAGGGTTTGTTGTCAGTATTTTTGATTAAGCAAACTTATTTCTTCAAATATTGTTTTTAATTATGCACAATGGTCACACTGAATAGCGGGATTACGAAAAAAAATTGTACAAAGCTGCATAAATTTTTTTGTGACCTTTTTGCACTTAAAATATTTTCTATAATAGTTACAATTTGATTTGAAATGAAAACTTCTTGAATATCAAGAATTTTATAAGATTAATCCAGTTTGCCTAAATATGTATTCAGTATCATTTTGACATAATATAACATGGGGGTCAATGATGTCAAATTTTAGATATAGGGCTTCAAAGGTAAAATTCTCGCAAAATTTGGCTTAAAAAAATTCAGACATGTTCTATATATATGCATGATTTTATGCTAAACGGCTATCACATTCTCAAGATTTGATTTTGTACATGTCACACAGAACCTATAAAGTATGTTACAAACCTATCAAATGTTAAAAATGTGAATAACGAATAAAGTATTATAAAAGGAAAAGTATATTGAAAATTCATAAAATTGCTTGTTTCTGTCATTTTCGTCTAAAAAACCTTCCGCACGAAAAAATAGTTCCCCAAAAAACTTGTTTGTTTCTTGAATTCAAATGGATTTTCTTTATGAATGTTGTGTAATTATGAAATAATAATCTATCTGTGATGATTAAATAAATAAAATCATATTCATTTTAAATATAATGATCATCTGCGCAATGAAATCAAAACATGAGTAATGAGATACCTTAAAGTTATCGTAAATACTGTGGAATTATTAGATTTCGTGGTGGCTCAATTTTCGTGGAATTCGTTGGAACCTCTCATCCACGAATTGAAATCATCCACTAGTTATTGAATAAGTGTTCTAAAGTCATATTTCTTTGGAAAATATAAAAAAAAATCCGGAAATTACGTCCCCATGAACTTGTAAAATTAAGCAATCCACGAAAATTAGCCCCCACGAATTTTGAAGCTTCCACAGTGTGTATGACTGAATTTTACAAAGTACTTAGATGTATTTGTCAAATTGTGCATTTGTTTTCATTAAATACGACAACCAAAGGCACATGCACATACTTGTTATTATAAATGTTTGTATATTTGTATATATTTTTGTAAATAAACTGTATATGTAACTCCTAGGTCTTGTTTTTTTTTTAATTTTAAAGTAGTTTGAGACTTCTCATATTTAAGAATGTGTGTGGATACTACACCTGAATTGAGGCGGTCGGATATTTGAACTTTGAAACTTGGGTCCGCTACATTGATAAAAGATTCTGATTTTGATTAAACTGTCTCAACAGACCCCGATCAGTCTCTTAAATGTCATTGAAATATAAAGCCGTTTGAATTTCAATCCAGAATTTATGAATTACTTTCGTAATAAAACTATTCTGAGAAGAATTTCATTTACTATTCGGTAAAATGAAATCAAGAGTTCGTTTTGTTACTCTCTTGTGATTGTCCTCTATACTATCATACTTAAAGTACTCATAAATTAATTGTTGTTGTTTTTTTTTAAACACACTAAATAGGTTTATAGGGCGTCTTACGAAAGTTTTTGGTGAATATATTGTATCTGCCGTATCAACTTATTCTGGGCAAATGGCATTTAAGGTATCTCACTACTCATGTTTTGATTTCATTGCGCAGATGATCATTATATTTAAAATGAATATGATTTTATTTATTTAATCATCACAGATAGATTATTATTTCATAATTACACAACATTCATTAAGAAAATCCATTTGAATTCAAGAAACAAACAAGTTTTTGGGGGAACTATTTTTTCGTGCGGAAGGTTTTTTAGACGAAAATGACAGAAACAAGCAATTTTATGAATTTTCAATATACTTTTCTTTTTATTATACTTTATTCATTATTCACATTTTTAACATTTGATAGGTTTGTAACATATTTTATAGGTTCTGAGTGACATGTACAAAATCAAATCTTGAGAATGTGATAGCCGCTTAGCATAAAATCATGCATATATATAGAACATGTCTGAATTTTTTTAAGCCAAATTTTGCGAGAATTTTACCTTTGAAGCCCTGTATCTAAAATTTGACATCACTGACCCCCATGTTATATTATGTCAAAATGATACTGAATACATATTTAGGCAAACTGGATTAATCTTATAAAATTCTTGATATTCAAGAAGTTTTCATTTCAAATCAAATTGTAACTATTATAGAAATTGTCTATTTTAAATGCAAAAAGGTCACACAATTTTTTTATAGCTTTGTACAAATTTTTTTCGTAATCCCTCTATTCAGCGTGACCATTGTGCATAATTAAAAACAATATTTGAAGAAATAAGTTTGCTTAATCAAAAATACTGACAACAAACCCTAATCAGGATGAAATTGCATTTTAGGTGCAAAAAGGTCAAATGAAAGGGGCCATAACTCAGAGGGATGGATACTGATCCCCAATTATCTTTGTATTTTTTAAGTTTGTTTTGTCTACAGATTTCAATGATATACTTCTCAAGAAAATCTTGATACAACAACATTGAGGAGTGGGATACCTTAAAGTGTTTTTCTTACAAGAAACCATGAGTTTTTTCTTGAGGTCGAAATGAGGCTTTAAACCAAGAAAATCTCAACATCCAGTCTCACTATCTTTTCTACATTGATTTTATACATGTATTAGACCAATTTAATTGTTCCCCTTAAAGTTCAGAACGTTGCATCATTTTATTAATCTCTTCAATGCAAACAGTTACCCGAGTCCTACTCCTTGATAAAAGAAAATATACATAGAGTTTCTAACAATAACATTGTTCCTCGATTATTTTGGGATATATAAGACAAACGTTATTAATGCAAGTTATGTTTTGTGTATGGAAAGATATCAACACCTATACAACCATTTTTGACTGAAAATTATTCTTGACACGCGCACCTAATTTTTTACGGTTATGGAGACAATTAGTGAGTTGCACCGATTGAAAAGGGAAATGACTAATTAAATAAATACATCTCTCTTTTAAATCATTTATTCAAAAGTTAAACTTAAACACTTATACAATATTTCACCTTTCAGTTTTTCAGTTCTTGGTGATTGTTTTTACCTACATAATAACAGTGCAAAATTGTTATCAAATCTCAAAATATAATCTCAAAATAAGAATCATAACATTTTGAGTTCTTTAAATAACAATTTTAAGCATTCGTTAAAAAGAATTCAAGTTTCCACGGGGAGTATAAAAACAGCTACTACTTTTGTGATCGTCTATATATAAACACGAAATATTGTATTTAAATTTAATTGAATTTGTTGTTAAATAAATGCAATTTCATAGCGATGTTCGCCGTGTTCTACAGAAAAAAATAAATGTATTACAGTATTATCATCAGCCTTATTAGAGCATAATATTTTTTGTGTAATAAAGAATAGTGTCGCAACATCTACATGTACTAAGCCAATGTAAACATCGACGCAAATCAGATAATTTGAGCGGTTTTGTTTTAAAGTCGTTGCTAAATTGAAAGATTATTTAAAATGTTTTTAAATGAAAAAATGACAACAACAAACTGTCAACCATCTCAAAAATCCATAAATCGAAATACAAATTCAAAGCAGAGCAACACGAACCTCTAATGAGATAGAGGTAGGATCAGGTGCCTAGGAGGAGTGAGCATCCTCTGCTGACCAGTTACACCCGCCGTGTGTTCTTTGTCACAGTTGGGAATGACATAATCGAGGTACATGTCGAAATTGGGATAATGTCATTATAGGGAAAAACGAAATGTTGATGATTTGGTTTGTTTGTGATGGTCAAATTACAAACATTTAACCAACACGGACCAACTAATTCAAACGTACTTAAATTATCAAAAGAATACTGAAAGTGCTAAATAACATAAAATACAATACCAGTAAGAATAGACTTAAATTTTATTAAGTGATGGCGTAAATTGGCTACAGTGGCTCTCATAATATTGCAACATATATACAACAGTGGGACTGCAGAACAACTGGCTCGCCCCCAACTACAACATTTCCTGACGGGCAAGTAGCATGCTGGGTAAAACCGCAATCATGCTACCAACACAATGACAACAACCAACTATATATTTACCTCATAGCTATTAAATCTTTATATTAACTTTATGTTCTAACAAATTGATATTTTTTAAAGAATTCAGAGTCTATGCTATACAAACCAACAACAACTTTTCAACAAAACAACATTCAACGTAAACAATCATAGTCCAAACTTGGGAATTGAAGGTGACGATTTCGCAACTCTTTCAACAAACCAAGATGACGAATTCTTAACCACTGTGCCGATAGTCTGGTAGCCTGAAATGAACAAATAAAAACAAACCCAGCATAACTTTTGCCCAAAAAATATTAACAAAATGGGTAGGGTTTGGATGGGAATAAAAAATTACCTTCATCAACTTTTACCGACCTCACTGAAGCTAATCAAAATAGAAAAGGAAAGGACCATGCAAAACCGTTTTCCCCCCTAATAACAGAACAAAGGACCTAACAACTTTGGTCGAATCTGCAAAAACTTAACATACACTTCACTGGGCAAATGCAGAAGTCATAGGAGTTGAGCACTACTGTTGTCCCCTTTCCTAATTGATCTGCTTTAGAAGACTTTATTGTAATGGTAAGCTGGTTGTTCTCCAATCTTACATCATTAATACCAAGTATTGAATGAGAATCATTGCCCTTACTCAATACTATTTCCCCTACTCTAAGGAAGGCAAAGAAAGCCAGAGTATATGCTGCAGTGAATAATTTAAATTCATATTTATTAGAACAAATATTGCACAATGCCCCAACAATTCTACCAAGAATTTGCTCTGTAACTAGAAGCCTACTATCTGCTTTTCCCTTCAATCTCCTAAGCCCATCTAATAATATTGAAACTATGAAACTATTGGTTGTGTTAAGATAACCATTGATTTTGCATTGATACCCAATGGCTGCAATGTAATTTGCTGTGGATTCAGCATAGCCATTTAATGACATATGAGCTATAAAATTCACAATATGGTCTTGAGTAGGTGGCCAAATATTTGAAATATTAGCTTTAATTCAAAAATGTTCAAATGCATTCAACCCTGTGCTATATGCAGATATTGTATTAGGCGAAATGGCTGCCCTTAACAATCTAGATACTTTACCTGCAAGATTAGCCTCCGAAACTCTAATGGGATCGTCTCCGGATTCTTCTTTGCTAATGGTGCCAATCGATGAAACCTTTCCCACTGTTTTCGAGAAATAGCATCTGATACAGAATTATTTATGCCAGAAATATGTTTAGCTTTAAATGTAATATTAAATTACATCAACAACAAGACCAACTCCCTGAGTAGGGACATGATTCTCTTGGACCTTGAAGACTGTGTATTAATAATGCTTACTAAAGCAATGTTATCAGTATAAAACTGAATTTTCTTAGAACTGAAGTGCCTAGCCCATGTCAATACTGATAATACAATAGAAACCAGCTCAAGAAAAGTAATATCTCTCATCACTGCTTCATTCTCCCAATCAAGTGACCATTCAAAATACATCCAACTATTTTGAAAAAAAAAACAACCACAGCCAAGACCAATAGATCCTGTACTGTCAGTATACAGCTGTAACACTCTCGAATTGACCCATTCCTGTTGTGGAAAGAAAGTTACCCCATTAAAGTTATCAAAAAAAAAACCAAGCCATATGAGCATGTCCTCCCTAACTGCCTTAGATAGTCTTATCTTAAAATTTGGGTTAGCTACTCCAGTTAAGGCATCATAGAATCTCCTATTAAATGTTCTGCTACCCCTAACAGCTTTACTGAAGAAGTTTAATTTACCAACTTATGATTCTAGTTCCTTCCTTTTGACCTCCTTTCTATCAATCAAAATTTTTAATAAACCTTTTAATTCTAGAATCTTTGATGTAGGAACTCTAATACACCTTTGGACAGTATCAATTTCTAAACCAAGAAAAATAAGAGAAGTCACTGGACTCTGTGTTTTATCATCTGCCAATGGAATATCAAATTCACCACATGTTTGCTTAAAGATTTCCATCAAAGTCCTACATTCTCCAGTTTGTTTTCTTCCAGCAAATATGAAATCATCTAAATAATGTTCTAATGTGGATAAACCTGCCTTTTCTTAAACAGTCCACTACAAAAAGGTGGAAAACTTTTCAAATATAGCACATGATATTGAGCAGCCCATTGGTAAACACTTGTCAAAGTAAAATTGATTCTTAAACTTAAATCTTAGCAAATCAAAGTCCCCTGGATGTATTGGTAACAAACGAAAAGCATTTTTGATATCTTATCAACATATCAATAACTGTATCAAAAGCAGCATATTTGACTGAGCATGTACTTGGATCAATAAAAAATTTAAATCCCTGTGATGGTGGGTATGACAAATGAGTTATCATTCTCCAGCCACCACTGGATTTGGGTACTAAGCCTATAGAGGAAATATGAATAGTTGGCATTGGGGGATGTGAAAAAGGACCCATTACCCTTCCTTCTCTAATTTCTTTGCATATTTTGTCTTCTAATTGGGCTTGGAGTTGGTCAGATGATAATAAATTATTTGAAACAACACCAATTCTAGGACCTTGACAATTAAGCATGAAACCATATGTAAAACCTTGAAAAATTCCATTTGCAACCTGCCTAATAAGATACTTGTCTAGATATATAGACATAAGCGAGACATTAATTGGGGTGCGACCTAGGTAGCTTCAGCATGCTCCACCGGAACAAGATTCAAGGTATGTGGTACTTCCCTGGTGGCCCGATCCTTCTTCCGTTTTCCATGGTTGGTGCGCGTCTCGACTTTCATGTGCACGTCGCTCTACGGCTGACTGGGTTTTCGTTTAGGCATTCTTAATCTTTACAAAAGGGGCTCAAAAATTAAAATAAAACTGTTCAATGGACAATTTTAATTGAGCATTCTAACTAATTATAACTTTTAACGCGATTTTAACAATCCATAAAATGGCCGCATGACATATATCCTATACCTATCAAGAACTATTTTAAAAATCCGTATATATCTCTAAATCTAAGTCATCGGCGAAATATGATAACACAATGATGACTGTAAAGTGAAAATCAACAACTTGTCTGTGTTAAATTATTATATTAAACAAACTGACAAATAATAATTCAAAAAATTATCTTCATGAACTTTTACCGACCTCGGTAAATTTTAGGATTGTAAATAAAACTTGCTTTGATAACGGCACATATTTACAGACAAGCTGAAATATGTGCTATTGTAGCATAAAATTGTCACTTATATCGCATTTAATATAAAAAATTTTTAGATAGAATGTAGAATTTTCAAACAAAATAAAATTACCAAGATATTATAAAAAAAAATTTACTATAATGTACATGTATTAATATAGAGGCATGAATACTATATTTAATTATTCAAAAAGGTCTGTGTTCAAAGACATGGGTTAAAACTTTCGACATTTTTTTAAAAGAATATATATGTTTTGAATGAATAGTGCGTACTGTCTGATAATACAAAATTAACCACTTTCAATTTTTATGACCTTATATAATTACTTAATTTAATTCCTATAAATATAGGAATATCGTTACAACCGTACATCAATGACATCAACGCACCCTTAAATAACTTAACTTTTAAAATAATACACTTTGATTCAATATTTTTTTAAAGTTCTTATCTGTATTTGTTTAATAAAACATGAAGTTGTTCAAGTGCCTCAAAACTAAAAATATAAATTATGCATATTTTGTTATGACTCAACAACACTTATTGGTGAATACACATCTGCATTATGTGTACAAATAAAAAATACACAGTACATGGAAAATAAGTCAAACTGGTCCTTATATTTCTGTTGTTTTGGTTGAGTTCTATCAACCTTTTCTGAGATACCCAATCGGACTTGAGGTTGACTTCCTGAACGAACGTTTGTGTCTGCTCCTCCGTGTCCAGAATACGTTCCTGCAAACGTTTGCATCCAGTACACCAGAAATTGCGATCAATTCCCCCAGAATTTAATGATACATGGTAAAAGTATTCAACTACTTGTTTGAGACTCGATCTTCCCAACCATTCCACCTTTGATATGATAACGCTGTTTGCTTTTTTGTGAACAAGCGGCACAAAAACTGACAGTTGGAACTAAAGCTGTGACGTTTGTTTTGTAAATTTAAAGAATAAATGTTTATTATGAAAAAATCCAACGCCCCATTTGGATGGACTTTCAAAATATATGTGTATAAAAGTGGGAGAAGCTGTGCGTTGGTGCAAGCAGCAGAAGGAGGTTAATATATATAGTACTTACAGAATTACTGTTCATAAAATTCTCGACCCACACAACTGATTCCTAATAGGGCCGATGCTTTTCAGTTGTATGGAGTGGTTATAAGTCACATTAATAATTCCCATGGTGCATTTTGGTTTGATTTTTTAGAAGAGAAATACATAAAGAAATGATTTTATTTACTTTAAATTCTTTTAAAATTTGAAACGAGAATGATTCTGCTGGTGTAAATAAGCGAAAGCTAATAACTTTCTAAGATAACTGGTTTGTAGAAAATTATTTGATACTGTATTAGCCAAAAAGTCCGACTATGCAGCTTGAATCGTTCAGGGTATTTGATTCCATCTTGATTCAAACCTAGGGTAGGAATATTTTGATAATAAAATAAAAGTTCAGTCAATGATTTAGAAAAAATAGTACGCCATTTGTTTATTTTCACAAAGAAAGAAACAGTTTACACGTTAATTACATTTTCTTTCAGCATGCAGTGTCGCAATTTAGATTCGAGGTTCCGTAATTCAATGACGAGTTTATTCCCAACTGTGCAATACGTTATTGCATGAACAATGCTAATATCTTGTTATGATATTTTGTTTCCATAATAGCCTTAATTTGCTTTAGAATTTTTTGTAACTATGCTACAAATTGTGATACCCTTTTCATTGTTTTCATGTTTGCTTCCATTAAAATTTTCAGAAGATTTTTCACGATTTCTGAGAAAAGATATTTAGAACAACTTTCAATTTCAGAATCTTAAAGTAAAAAAAAATGTTGACAAAAAAGACGATGTTGTTTTTCATTGGAAGTTATTTAAGACACAGAACGTGGTGACAGCAATCCGACAGATCTCTACAATATGGCACAGTGCCGAGAGATTCACTTTAGTTAGGGTAAAGTTCAATGGCGTAAGACGTAATTTTATTATTTTCATGAAAAATCAACCAATCACAATAACCGTTACGATTTTGGCGGTAACATTGTTACTATAGAATAATTACAGAAAGGCATAACTTTTCATCTGATTATTAAATCCAAGTTCATTCTGGTGTCACGAAACATGAGCCTCCATGGGTCCTGGTCTGAGGAGTGTTCCACAAATTAAAGCGAGTGCTCGCCAAAAACTGTGTTGCGGGTATAGGGAATGTTGGCGAGCACTCGCGAGCACACGCTCTGTTGAACACGCTTCTGATCGAACTGTTTGTGTGCTATTTATATAATAGTGTTGTGTTGTGCATGTACTATGCCTAAATAGTAGTCAGGGTTTGATACATGGTGCACGAGCCGGAGGCGAGTGCACTATGTATCAAACCCTGACTACTATTTAGGCATAGTACATGCACAACACAACACTATTGTTATTATTATGCCGACTGTTAAATATACTGACGTGCTTTGCTATAAGTAGCCCTGACGTTCGAGTGTTGACAAGTCCCTTAAAATAATCACCGGAAAAGCAAGCGTTTGTTGTTGTTTTTCAAATTACGTGTAATCATTTGATTTGATTGTTTATTTAATCAACAAGTTGTTGTACAATAAAATGTCAACAAAGGTTTATGTTCTTTTCAAGAAATAGAGAGACGTTTGGCCTTACCGAGAAAACTCGAAATGTTTAGCAGACGAAATCTCAGTGAATTTTTTTTCTTGAACATTCTTTATCAAGCGTCATTTAAAAAAGCGTTTTTGTGATTCTCATGTAGAATTTCTTTGAAAAATGTTCAATCAATTTGTTCAAAAGTTTATAGGAAACTTTAACTTTAAAATTACCGTCAATAATGAAGTTTTTTTTCGAAAAATGAATGATTTTAATTGCTTGATGTCAGTCGTATATATCTACGTTTTATATACCTAAATACCGGTGTTCGTAATAACGGATAATTTAGCGTAGATAATTTAGCGTAGCGGTAATGCGTTGGGCTTCATGCTAGAATCAATGATTTTAGCGTCGTGAGTTCGAATTCCGCTGTCGGCGCTTGACAGATTTTCGTTGAAAATATTCGCCGTGCTCTATTTCGGCATAGTATGCTTACACTATATAAATCCTTTGATACTATGCGAAAATAGATGAGTATTGAATATATAGTGACAAACTGACAGAAGGCATAATAATGTAGATTTGAGGCGTGTTCAACAGAGCGGTTGCTCGCCAAAATTATCTAAACCTGCAACACAAATTAAGCGAGCGCTGAACACGCCTCTGTATTTCAATCGGATTGTGATGACAGCCACTTTGGTACCAATGGAAAATCTCACCTAGTACTCATCACGACATGAGATCACCAGTGGGTATTTGGTGATGATGAGTTGAGTAGGCTCAAAACCCGAACCCTCCAAGGAATACATATTTATAAAGCAAAAAAAAAATTTTGTATTCTCTATTATATTTATTAAGGAAAAACAATGCTTTAACAATATTTGAAAATCAAACAACACTGTAAACATGTACAACAATCAGGGTTACAATGTTAGTCGCCATTGTTATCATAATCAATATATCTTGAAAGGGCTTCGGGCGGAGGGTATGGAGTATATTATTTTAAAAAAAACATTTTTAGAATAGAAAATTTACTTTCGTGGTCCCTGCAGTATAATTATAAATAAGTAAATATTTAAGATATGTAAACATATATAGAAGTAAAGAAATTTCACATCAATAAATAGATTTTTTAAAAAGAGTATTATTGATATCTAAAAGAAGGAAATCAAAGATTTACCACTTTAAAGATTAAAAAATAAAGATACACATCAAATTCTAATAAACAATTATTACAAAAGTCTCTGTACATGACAAACAATTTCACAGCAAAACAATATAATGATATATTAACATATGATGTAAAAACAATGATTTAATTAAAACCATTCTTTATTAAAAGATCTTATCATTCCTCCAACCTCAAAATCTAATGTCAGTAATACAAGAGGCATTAATCATTAACATGAATATCATTTAGTCCATCAATAATAAATACTTGGTTTTCACGTTAAGGTACTTCACTACACAGAGAATTATACTTTTTAAGACTCTACGTCACAAGATGGCGATTTAAATGTTTTGTTAAAATGTTTGGATCAATCGATTCAGATGTGTATCGTCATAGCTCAGTGGTTAAAGTATCATGCTTGTGAACCGCAGGTCATGAGTTCGAATCCACCTGGGGCTTAAATTTTGTTCATGTTTACAGAATGACATTTTTGAAAATATCTTAAATTGCTCATTTTTTCGCCTATTTGACATTTATACTTTTTATCCATCATGCTTTCTATCATAATCAAGTAATTTTCTGCAAATTTGAGAAACTATTTCAAGGTGTAGTGAGGCATCTTAAAGATCTTTACAACTACTGGTTTGATCTTTAATATCTAATTTTTAGCTGTTTTTTAAGCATCTCAACTAGCTTTATCCAGAAGAGAATGCATTATTGCAATAAGACTGTATGAAAAGTATTTTGAATTATGAAGACTAAGAGGATGCAAGAATGTTAGTACTCTTACTACTTGATTACTGAGACCCGTATATTGACTGACAATCACACACACCTGTTATCCCAGTGAGACATTGACATACTACAGTATTTGCTTTCTATTGCTCCATCTTTG
Source organism: Magallana gigas (assembly GCF_902806645.1). Taxonomy (NCBI): domain Eukaryota; kingdom Metazoa; phylum Mollusca; class Bivalvia; order Ostreida; family Ostreidae; genus Magallana; species Magallana gigas. The sequence goes on along the minus strand of NC_047559.1, from coordinate 1,251,885 downwards.
GACCCTTGTCTCTTACCTAGAGGCCTCTATGCAAACATTGTTACCTTTATACATGTACTAGTATATACAAGGTAGGTAAGGATGATTTTGAAAATATTCGAGCAATTTCCCGGCCACAAGGGCACCGCTTGGAAAGCTTAAAATTCATGCACTACCGTATATCTGGTAATTTTCGCGATGATCTAATTTTTTGCTTTTTTCGCAACCTCTTTCAAATTGCAAAATATTGAATACGCAGAAATTATAGCCTGTATCATTTTCTAAGACACTTTTAAAATCGCAAAACTTGACTGACCCAAAATAAAAATGCAACATTTTTTTTTACCTATTTTTGCAAATTTTGGGACACGCGAAAAAAAACCCGTTTTACAGTATGTATTACTGTTTGATGACAAAGATTTCTGAGATCTGTCAACAAGAGTAAACTTTAACAATGGCACACAAAACAAAACACATAATACACAGCAAATAGTTATTGATTAAAAATGGACTTTAGAAACATGAAAAAGAACTTAACATTTACAAAATCCTTTAACATTGTTATTCTGTATTGTTAATCGATTTCTTTGTCATATGACAACACCATTACTTTTTCAAACTTTCCCCCCACCCAGATTCGACTGCTGGAGTCAAAGCCCATACAAAGGGGGTACCTCAATCCTCCATCATAGGAGGCAATGACCTTGAAAAGGTCACAGTTAGGTTGGAATATTATGATTTTGTTATTGGTGTAGTCACACACCAAGAGACGTTGCTGATAGTCACACGCCACATCCCAGGGGTCAAAAGCTCGTTCAAAAATGTCCTTGTGGCCGTCAAACGTCTTTATCACTTTCCCGTCCTTGGTGAACAACTGTAGCCGCCCTTCCTTTCTCTGGATTTTATCAACAACAATTATATCCCCGTTTTTATTCTCAGCTACTCTGCGGGGAACAACAAAGAATCGCTCGGTTTTCCCCTTGTCGTAAAACTCGATCTCCATTAAATGTTCTCCTGTATTGGACACTCTGGCCTAGAGCCGTCTTTTTTCAAAACAAATTTTTCTCAAATCTAAAAGTTTTATTTGTAGTTTGTGTTTGTGTTCAATTTCATAAATAGTATTAACATTTTTTGAAAAGGGTTAAATCACGGTGTTATAAGAATGCGCAAAAGCATCCACATTTAAAACCAAAAACACATAAAAACACAACATACATATCGTTGTAAAATACTTCATTGATAGCTTTTAATAAGGTAGTGATGATTTAAGGTACTTCACTACACCGAGACTTATACTTTTTAAGACACTACGTCACAAGATGGCGATTTAAATGTTTTGTTAAACTGTTTGTATCAATCGATTCAGATGTATATTGTCATAGCTCAGTGGTTAAAGTATCAGGCTTGTGAACCGCAGGTCATGAGTTCGAATCCACCTGTGGCTTTTGTTTATGTTTACTAAATGAAATTTTTTAAAACATCATTTTTTATCTAAAATTTCACATTTTTTCGCCTATTTGACATATATTCTTCTTATCCATCATGCTTTCTATCATAATCAAGAAATTTTCTGCTGATTTGAGAAACTATTTCACGGTGTAGTGAGGCACCTTAATGTTAAATTTGCCATAGCTAGAAACAAGAATCTTGCCATTTGTTATTTACAATAGCTCCAGTGGGGGAAGCATCAGTGTGGGTACGAATGGAGACATTGTCATTCTCAAACAGTCTCAACAACGCTAATCCAGTGGTGGACTGAGATGCGCCATTACCAGTACTTGAGGGATCTGTGCGACCTATTGGTTCACCATTAACAACCAGTTCCAAAGGGATATTACCAACAGAAGGAGTTACCCAAGTTATTACATAATATCCCGTGAATGGAATACTGTAAGTTCCAGTCTATTGGGTATATTTGTATTGTGTGTCTGTTACAACCTTATTGAAAAGCAAGATTTGGTTTCGTCCAAGGAAGCGGACATCATTTGTGAAACACGTATGTAATGCAACTGAGGTTCTCGGTTGTGCTTTCGCTGTAAAACAAAACAATACGTTTGCTTATTCTTGAAGTTTAAAAGGTTGTCAGAACTGCAAGCATTTATTTTTTGTCCTCTTCATTATATATGAATACTCAATTATATTTTCAATTTGGTATTATTGTGCATGGCTGGTCCTTTATAAAAAGCATTTATGTTCTGTACAATTTACATCATATGGCTGAACTCATAAAAAACAAGCATTCTGAGAGTATTGCATAAGCAATACACGTCCCCTACCAATTTGTATTATTCTATAAAAGCTTCCAAGCACACAACTATATATTTCAGAGCTATTGTAAACGAGATGTCATGCTTTAATCAGATATAAAAGAACAAAGGAAATTAAAACTATATAGTTGACATAAAAATTAAATACAAAATAGGTAAAATAACACTCTTTTTTTCATCTCCTGTAATTTCGCAAAGTCTATTCTGTATTCGCTGGTAAAAATTTGTGAAAACAATGCACTGTAATGCACAATATCATTTCTTACCGTCTTCTGTACCCCGAATCAAACCAACAGTTAAACAGCCCAACCCGACAATGAACCCGATTGTAATAATAAATCAAAAACAAGTATTCCTTTTAAAGGAATGATTGGCAATACTGATATAGTGATAGATAAATGTAAAATAATTTAAAAAGTACTGTATTTTTACAAAATATAGAATATTTTGAATCTGTACACCATAATTTCATCATTATAAACCGTCAACAAATTTAATTTTGAAATAAATTTGGGGAAAAACCGTTGGTAAACTCCTTGTCTAGTTTTATATTTTTGACGTAATTATTAAATGTTAATGTATCATCTTCTTCTTCAGAATACTGAGTAGGGGTCATCAAATAGCATTGACACGTATACAAAGAATTAAAGAGTTGTATTAAAATAATTAATGGCGACTGAAAAACATTGAATGTCATCATAATTTGCTATTGAGGTCGCATTGTAACGTAACCTTATTTATAAATCAAGATGTCTTCTTAGCTACTATTATGCAACATCAATAGATCGAAGTCAGTTCATTGAGCATCTTCTTATGATTGAGGTCAGTTCATCGAGGTCAACTGCATTACTGAATGAATCTTTCGATCGAAATTCTTACGCGTGAGACAAAATGTGCATTCTTGAATTAACAGGTCGAACTGTATTTTATGTACGTTTGCATCTCTTAAGGTAAATGAATTGAAATAAAACTGAGTAAAATGTTTTATAAATACTAAACCAAACTTCAGGTTTTTATAAGAACTACTTATGCAACAGAATGTGTGCGCACGTGGAAGCATTTGCCGGATGCCTCATATGGACACAACAGTGATCGACCGAAGCCGATCAAAAAAACCCTGCCGATTAAATTTACAACACAATGCTTGACACTATTTTACAGAATTAATTTGTTTGTTAGAAATGATAAAAGGAATGGTACTGGAAAAGGAATAGTAAAAGTAACGCACGATATTATTACTGACTACATACTGGCCTCGTTTATTTAATACACACCGAACCCGATAACGAACTCGAACATTAAAAATTGGAATATAAAAAATTAATTTTCTCGAAAATATGTCAATCGTTACAAAAGTGTAAACTTGATCTGTTGTTTGACATTTTGAAGCTGTTCAGCAAGTTTCATATTATTCCTCAAATGCATAAAGAAAAAAAGTGTGGAAAACTGAAGTGGAACAGACAGACGGACGGACGGACGGACGGACAGACGGACTGACGGACGCAAAGGAAAGCTATAGTCCCCTCCGGTGAAACCGGTAGGGGACTAATAAAAACACCTACACCTTACTATTACTACTACTAAATAATTAACTAAATGAAATACAAATGAAAAGAATAAAAGAAAATTTGTGGCATGAGTAAGACAACATTTTTATGGGAACTCCAGGTTACTTGATGTACGAAAGCCCATTGAACTCATTATCGTATGTAAATAAAATATTTTTGCGAATAAACGCGAATATGTCGCAAATAAACGCGTTACTTTTGCGAATAAATGCGTTATGTTCGCAAATATACGCGTTACTTTCGCGAATAAACGGGTTAATTTTGTGAATGAACGCGTTACTTTCGCGAAAATACGCAATACTTTCGCAAATAAACGCCTAATTTTCGCGAATAAACGCATTACTTTTGCGAATAAACGCGAAACTTTCACGAATGAACGCGTTTATTTTGCAAGTAAACGTGTTAATTACGCGAATAAACGCGTTACTTTTGCGAATAAACGCGAAACGTTCGCGAATAAACGCGTCATGTTCGCGATATAACGCGAAACTTACCGTAATAAACGCGTTACCTTCGCGAATGAACGCAAAACTTAAAATATAAATGCTGTCATTCAATACAAGAACCCCTTTGAAGAACAATGACTGAAAACAAACACATTAATTTTTTTTTTAAAAATTACTCTTATTATATAAAAATGTAAATGAATCAGATAAAACCTTATACAAATTGATAAAAATTCAAACGTAGGAAATCTTTTAAATCTTAGTACTGATTTTCAATAGACATAATGTATCGCGCTTCTCACATTCTAATGGGTGCTGTCTGATGGAAAATGAGGCAACGACATATTTTAATTATAACAATTTTAATTCGAATTAAAAGTTTTATTAATCATCATTTTATAATTGAAAGGATATCATTGTTCAAAACGTTATAATATATGTTATATCGCCGCGATATAAATTAACGTCTAGTTTAATATCAGTAAGATAAGTCTCGCTGTGAATTTAGATTTTTAAGCTATTGTTCAAATCTAGATGACGTAAAATTGTCCTCTAAATTTATCACAAATGTCATTTGAAAATCAGTACTAAGATTTTAAAGGTTTCCGACGGTTGAATTTATGTTTATATTTTATAAAAAAACAAAAACAAACATGTATCACCAATGACTGCATGTTCGAACACAGGGTCGGCAAACAAATAAAAGATGATAAAATGATATTATCCACTTGAAACATGTAACTTGAAAATGTTATGAAGTTTAATCAGGGTTTTTTTCAATATCTATATGAAGAAAAATTAAGTTTGTGTTCATCAATCAACGTAACACGGATATAATACTTATAATGAATAATAAGTATTTTATGATTTAAATGTGTTTGTTTTCAATCATTTTTCTTCAAAAGGGTTCTTGTAGGAAATGACAATATATAATGGTTTCGCGTTAATTCGCGAAAGTTACGCGTTTATTCCCGAAAGATTCGCGTTTATTTGCGAAAGTTACGCGTTATATCGCGAAACTAACGCGTTAATATTTTTACCTGTGAAAATGAGCTCAATGGGTTTTCGTATTTATAAAATTCATCTTGATTTTTTTTTAAACTGTAGAAGAAAAAGCACACTTTGCTTTTGATCTTTTAACTGTGATTAGCTATAACAAATTGAAATATGAAATATGTTAAATATGAACCATTTAACATGAAAATACCTGTGTGTAATTCGATGTAATATGATGTATTTTCTCGAGTCTCGATAATGTCGTTAAGCGCCCTTTGTAAGTCACCAATGACTGAAATAAAATAATTTTATGGTCATTGCGAATTCTATTTTCCAGATTTATCAACTGTTTAACCAATTCTTTTTAGTTTTACAGTGTATTGTGAACACTGTTCATAGTTTTATATCAATTTTACCTTGGTCCTTATTTAGATTTTCTCTTTTCAAATCACTGACCTCTTTTTGGAGAACTATCAACCGTTCGTTGGTTTCATCTGTTTGCCGGTAGAATGCCGCCTTCAACAAAAATAGTTCATCTTCCAATGCCTCAAAGAAGCCCAAGACTGAGTTACAAAACCTAAAATCAAAATCGATACAAGCCAAGCACTAGACATGGTGGTACTCTATATTATGTAATTGATACTTATCTTTCTTCAAAATGACACGGAGATAGTTCGTGAATGTTTTTGTCTTGCATGCATGTTCTGTTTGTTTGTCGAAATGTAATGATTTAATGATTTAAAACTGTTTATTTTTTCTCTTCATTCTGTTTTATTTAGTTCAAAGTGATGATGCTGTAACTTTGATAGCAATATATTTTTGTAACTTCCTCCCTACTTATACTTTCTGTACGTGTATGCAACATTAGCTTCAAATTGGATCAATATGACAGTTAAGTACTCGTATTGCTAGTATAAATATAATCTCTCTATCTTTTCCCCAAAATATTAAAAACTAATCATCTGAGGCAGTCATCGCATTTTATACTGAAATAGCTAGTACTCGCATTCGAGCCCTTACTTATCTCAACAGAGGAATGAGGCCATGTAAAAAATCTTTTGGGTCTCACAAAGCGTGCGCGATACTAAAAACGTGTCTTCAAACCTCAAGGAACTGTAAATTCCGAGCTAAATGTCAGTAATTTGGGCATAGCAGAACGGAAGCTATACTCTTATATTTACATTTTCCAGTGTCTTTGCCTGTGATAACACTACGTATCGATTTTGTACTATATAACTCATAATACAAATGACGCCAAATTGAGGCGCCAGCGGGGTTTGCTTATTTATATTTAAATATTTAATCGGACGATGGCTTAAAATTATGTAAATATAATTAATAAGGAATCATTCTTTGAATATTATGATGTGATAATTGCGGTCGTGGCGTGATCAAATCTATCATAAAGCCCTTCGGGCTTTATTGGATTTGATCACGCCCCGACCGAAATTATCACCTCATAATACTCAAAGAATGATTCCTTATTCCTTATTTAGAAAAAATATGCCAAATAAAATTTCTTAATGCATCTGTAAGTTTATCTCCTTTTTCCCCGCGCACTGGTTCTTAGAGATCACTTCGCTCGCCAGCGCTGCGCGCCGGTGAGCTGCGCTCGCTATAAGCATTGGATGATTATTTTTAGATATCGTCGGTTCTAAAACACAACAGGTGGTGTAGACAAATTATCATATCATGCTAACACCTAATGTGGTATAGGACCGACGATATCCAAAAATAAGCATTTAAAGGCTTGGATAATTGTACGTAGACTATATACACACATGTCATGTGTATTTCTGTTTTTGTAAGAAAATTAGAAATTAAAAAAAAATTCATGGCATTCCAAAGAAACTCGGTTATTTTAGATAAAAACTTCATGACTAGTTTAGCTCATGTTTAAGTGACACGTTACAAGAACAAACGGAATAATAATATACCAATAATATGCATGTATTATTCACTATTATGAATAAAAATAAACAATAAAATCATTTGGTACGAACATGGATATAGCTAAATATTAGACTCATTAAGTGTTTTTGAGTTCTTGCAAAAATCTTGACAAATCTTGTAAAAAAAATTTACGGTTTTATAAAATAAAGATATAACAAATTTCCGTATATAGCAGTAGGATTTTGAAGATTTTGGAAAATTCCTAATTTCCTTTTTCTTTTTTTTTTTGCTTGTCAAGATTTTTTGGATGCGTCTACCCCCCCCCCCCCCCCCCCCCCCCACTTTCAGAAACGATGCTACATGCCTGTATAGTAAATGATCTAGTTTTGTATTTCGTGTTCCATTACTGCTTAGAGGTGCACAGCTTGTCACAAAAGACTGATACTTATACACATTTGTTCTCCTAGATCTCTACATTAGGATAGCTTTGTGGTAGTCCACTGTTTGTTGGATTTTAGTTCGGTTACCAATTCGAAGAGCAGAAAGAGCATCATCTCTATCTTTGCTAGAGTTGGCCGAGTCTAAATATCCACATCTTACGGCTTTAAGACACTGGAAGACGTGTACTACTCAATTATGTTTGACAGCAAAAACTATGTAGGTCAAAATGGTAAAAGTTACATCGGACATCCTCTGCTCTACAAAACGTGTTGTTGCACCTAGAAGTGATGACATGCCTCATTTTCGGGAGAATATTTAGGTTGGTTGTTTGCATATATCCAGAACGAGTGTGATCAGTTTTCCAGCAATTGGTGCAAACGAGATATATGATATTGCATTATATTCCGGAAGAAAATTAAACGTAAAACCACTGCGCAGTAGAACGGCACGTATCACGTTGCAATCACTGGTGTAAAGAAATTTGCATATCTACATTTTCATCATAAAATGACTAAGAGCCCGTTTAGAATAACGAGCACCTACAAGCAGTCCATTACGTTTTGAGAGATCATTCTAGAGCACCTGCCTTACTTAACTGAGAGTCGAATCCAAGAGTCGCCATTTTGAGGTGAAAAGGTTTGTACTTGTACATGTATTTCGTTTTTACATTGTTTTCTAAGACCGTTTGGGTGTACATGTACCTGTTTAATTGTATCTCAACTCTTCATAAACTTGCGTGTTCCTACATGTTCTTACCAATTTTACGTAGTAGCTACATGAAGCTAGATTTCTTTTCGACTTTTTTCTAGATATCAATAAGTGATTAATTTCCCTTTCATTAAAATGATTTGTACCACGTTTTATTGTAAAATGTTCAATGACCTTTAAAAGGCCCTGAAATATGAAAGTTAACCCAGAAGCGAAAAGAAAAGCTAACTGCAGCTCAGCTTACGGAAAAATCTTCTGTTGAATATACGTAATCGAGCACCCATCATACTGAACATGTTTTAGAAAAAGCGAGTACATTTAGTCGCCATTTTGAATTTAATAAGTCTTTTCATTTCTTTTTAGCAAAGGTTTCAAAAGACCCGTCAGTATACATGTTTATTGTTTATAATCCTGTTTGTCAATGAAAACTACTTGATTCTTATGGATTTTAGGCAGTAGCTTAATACTAGTTCTATTCTTAATTATTCTCATAAAGCGATATTTCTTTCAGACACTAAACGTGCCAAAATGTGATATTTTGATTCCCATTACCTTAGAAAGCTTTGTCCCAAGTTTTATTGATTGCACAGTGCCCCAAACGTTGAAAATGTAAAAGGTTAACACAGACAGTTGCTAGAAAATGTGCTATTGAAAAGCTAACTGAAGCCTAAAGATTAATTGATGATCAGAAAAACTTTTGTTGATTAAATGTTCAAAATCATTCAAACTTTGACAGCTGATCTATACCATTTTTTTGACAAAACTTTATTTAATTCCTTTTTTTGATGTTTAAGTCAAAATCTAAAAAGATAAAGTTGTAATGAAACCTAACGGATATTTAAAGTTTCCTAAACTAGACGAAAATCTGTTAAGAAGATCAAGTGCTGAATCATATTGTATACACTTGCTCACTTTAAAACAACAACCTGAATGGTTTATAGGAATGGAAATGGCCATGGTCTCTTGCTTGGCCTTTTTCAGAACTGTGTTGTTTGTGTTATTTGTTATTATTAAATTTCAGCATGTAAATTCGCTTTTTTGGTGAATTATTACATGAATCAATCTTAACCAGAAGATTTTAAATTCAGTGGCGCTAAACTATTTGTTACTAAATTGTTGAATAAATGAAAAGCGGAAACAAAATGACGTGTCCCTATATATGGAAGCAGACGATATAACTTTGCAAACAAATACTGAATATAAAATATGACCTACTCGGATTTTATGGAACAAATATACATGTATGTATATTAAGATCATGTAAACTACGTAACTCCAATGTAATTTAACCTGAAACTATGTTTTGTTTTGTATTGTTCACTGGTTTTCTTTCAAGAGTATACACAATGGTTTTGAACTAAAAATACCATCTTAGCATGGAGTTAAACTGAATCTAATACACTGAATCTCTCGGTACAATTCTGGCAGTGTATTTGCTTCGTTCAAATAAAATTTAATTTATTCAAAGATGTGCTTTCTTGAGTGTCATCTAGCCCTGTTTATATGAATTGTCTTCATGATATTAACCGAAACCAGGGGTACGCCTGGCCTTTGATATATGTTGTAAATACCTTTAAAGACTCTCAATCCCTCATGTGTTAAATATGTATTTCAGGGGTTATAAAGGAGAAAAGGCTCAGTTTCAAGCGTCCCAGTGCCATTAACGATCTCTATCTGCAGTAATTGTATGCTTTTACAAATATGATTTGATATGGATAATTTTCTGTAGAATGTTTTCTTTAAATATTAAAATATGTAAATGATGATACGCCAACTGACATTCAATCACGTGATCATATCCAGGTACACAGAGAAAAAATAATTGAACCATCATGTAAAAAGTAAAAGTAAGTGGATTCATTTTTTTTATCAAAATTTAACACACATTATTGAAAGATGGAAAATAAATTTAATGGAACTGCATTTACGGTAAATCATTCGATTTTGATTTACAAAATAAAATACTAAACATTTTCTGATTGTGTAAACCATTCGTTCTCATTCAAAACTTATTATGTTAATAACGGGTTGTTAGTTGTGTAACTAATAAGAGTACTTTTTTAGAATAATTCTGAACTATCCTATAAGGATTGGTCCCTGACCATGGATTCCGAGTACAACCTTCAGGATGTTGTACGATGTTCTATTTGTGACACGTCGGTCTATTCTATGTACTGCGTCAGTTGCCTCTTACGTTTGTGTGAAATCTGTGCGAAGGAGCATCTCTCCGATAAATCCAAAGAACACGAAGTGTTGCCATCTAACATGCCAAAATGTTCTCCAGTTTGTTCAAAGTGTCTAAATCATCCAACAAAATTACGTCAATATTACTGCAGAAAATGTTGCATACCCGTCTGTGAAGTGTGTGCAACCGTTGTTGAGCATAAAATACATGAAACAGTTGATATAGATAAAATTTTCGAACAGAAAAAAAGGATGATAAAATCAGACTTAGAAGAATTACAAGAGTTATTATCAAAATATCAGGCATTTCCATCTGAAATTTTGAAGTTGAAATGTGTCCACGAAATGAACTTCGAGACATTTACTGCAGATTTGGAAAAACTTATGAAAGATTCTCAGATAAAAAAAGAATATTTAAGATATCTGGAATGTGATTATAAAGAAAAAAACTCTAAATTTCTTGTTATTCTAGGCAGACAAAAAGATGGATTTACATTAACCATCTCAAAAATCAAACAATGCATTGATAATCTCATGGAATTTCACAACTCCAATAAGGTCGACTTTGTGTTTTCCTACAAAAGTAGGAATGATGAATTCAAAGGATTGCCTCAAATACCCCCAGTTCCCATGCCACATTTTCCATCTCAAGAAGCTATCGTTCTTAAAAGTTCTAGGTCTTTGCCAATTTTTTTCCCAACAAATTTCTGCAACGAGAAGAACATTCAAGTTGCTGACCGAGACATGTTAGTAATATTGAATGAACCTCGGATAATCACGTGTATCAACACTATGTATGGTGACTGTAATCAAGTAAACAGTGTCTCGTGTCTGCGAAATAATAATATTTGGACAAGTGGTCAGGACAACACCATGAGACAATACAACATGCATGGGGAATTAGTGGAATCCATTAAAACAAGATCAGAAAATATTCCACGCGATATCACAGTGACAATGTTTGGAGAATTAGTTTATATTGACGAAGAAAGTAGGACTGTGAACGTAGTAAAGAAAGGTAAAATTCGAGAAGTGATCAAACTAAGGGAATGGAGGCCATTCAGAATATGTTGTACCTCCTCCAATGACCTTTTAGTTATTATGGGCAGTGATTATAATCAAACAAAAGTCGTGCGTTACAACGGATCTGACGAAAAACAAATTATTCAGTTTAGCAACAATGGTGAGCCCCTCTTTTCATCTGGTTATTACTCCACAGATATCTGTGAGAACAAAAATCTAGATATCTGTGTGTCAGATTGTATAGTCAATAAAATAGTTGTATTCAGTCAGTTTGGAAATCTACGGTTTACCTACAACGGCAGTACTTTTACTACCAAAGAGCCATTTAAACCTTGCAGAATTGCGTCCGACAGCCAGAGCCGGATCCTGGCAGTAGACAACAACAACTACGATATCCACATCATAGATCAGGACGGACAGGGCCTGATTAATATTCAATTTTTTGATTTACAAAGTCCATTTGCTTTGTGTATAGATAAAAAAGACAATCTCATTCTTGCTGAGTGCCACAAGGGTAAATTGATCAAAATCCAATACTGCATGTAAGCAAAATACATATACTAGTACATATATGTTATATTACATATAAATTACATGCATTATATGTAGAAAAAAACATATTTCAAAGATCGTTGAGGTGAATGTATTCGTTGTTTTATGCTTTTCATAAACTGATCAACATTTTGCTTATTTTAATAAGGCTACGTACGGAAGCACAAAAAGTTCGTTCATACGAAACCCAAGATGGCTCATTCAAGATTCAAAGTACGAGAACGGATGAACTGAACAAATTCCAAAACTGCATGTAAGCAAAATAAATTTACTAGTGCATATATGTTATATTACATATAAATTACATGCATTTATTACATACTTAGTAATAAATACAGGTGTTTTGCATATGTGATACAGATGACAACACAAAACTCGTATCAGCCTTCGGGGCTGATACAGGTTATCAGCCCTAGGGCTGATACGGATCTATATCATATACCTAGTAGTGTATCAGCCCTGATACACGTGTTTTGGACTAGGTGAAACAGCAACTGGAAGCTTGGGCTGTATCGCCCTCGGGGCTGATATTTCTCTGTCTCAGCCCGTCGTCAAGGGGGTGTATTGCCCTCAAATTTAAAATTGCTTATTCCCAAATATCTTTGCTTTAAATTAAGACTAGTTTGTAAATTAACGATCGAATAACAAATAAATAATACAAATCATCACTTGACACCTCTGAATATTTTTATTTATTGCTGAAAATTAAAAAATGATTTATCAAAAATAGCGCCAAAGAGTGATATGTATCTTAGCAAGGGGAGGTAACCTACACAACGGTTGTGTATTCAGAACAATAGCACGCTTGATTTAATATCAATCAACATTTAAATTATGGAGGATATAGTGAAGGATGGAATGAGACTAAATCTTGGGAACCACAGGTTAGACTGTAAAAATTATGTGATTAAAGTAATGGACGCGCCTATGAACGTTCTCAAACAACTTGCTATAACAGTATGGATTTTTATGAATGGAATCTGAAAGGAAACTTACGAAATCCCAGTGAAGGAATTTGACTCATTACGACGTTGTGAAGGATGGACGTTTCTCTCTCGATTATTTTGAATTCTAGAAGATAGTGCTTCATTTCAGACTCTCTTCTGTATTTCAAAGGACAATGGTTTGTCAACAATGTCCGACAACTCTTACAGTTCTTAACACATATAAAAACGAATAAAAACGAACAAGTTTTGTAAATCCGAAAAAAAAATCCATAGCTTCTTCTTCATGATAAATTACGAATTCCCAGTGAAGGAATTTGACTCATTAAGACTTTGTGAAGGATGGACGTGTCTCTCTCGATGATTTTGAATTCTAGAAGATAGTGCTTCATTTCAGACTCTTTACTGTATTTCAAAGGACAATGGTTTGTCAACAAAGTCCGACAACTCTTACAGTTCTTAACACAAAAACGAACAAGTTTTGTAAATCCGAAAAAAAAAATCCATAGCTTCTTCTTCATGATAAATTACGAATTCCCAGTGAAGGAATTTGACTCATTAAGACGTTGTGAAGGATGGACGTTTCACTCTCGATTATTTTGAATTCTAGAAGATAATGCTTCATTTCCGACTCTCTACTGTATTTCAAAGGACAATGGTTTGTCAACAAAGTCCGACAACTATTACAGTTCTTAACACAAAAACGAACAAGTTTTGTAAATCCGAAAAAAAAATCCATAGCTTCTTCTTCATGATAAATTATATTCCTTATTTGGAATTTGAATTTGAATAAGTCTTTGATTTTAGATAGATGATATAAACAACATCACACTGTTGTTTTAATCTCCTCCGTGGTAACAGCCCGATACCAACCGCTCGCGCTTGGGCGCGGGCCGATACCATCCGAGGGCTGATAGCAGGGCTGAGATCAAAACAACAGTGTGATATTCTATATATATCATATACCTAGTAGTGTATCAGCCCTGATACACGTGTTTTGGACTAGGTGAGACAGCAACCGAAAGCTAGGGCTGTATCGCCCTCGGGGCTGATATTTCTCTGTCTCGGCCCGTCGTCATGGGGGTGTATTGCCCTCAAATTTGAAATTGATAATTTTAATATATCTCTGCTTTAAATTAAGACTAGTTTGTGAAATAACGATAAAATAACGATTACATAATACAAATTATCACCTTACACGTCTGAAGACTTTTGTTTATTACCGAAAATTGAAAAATAATAACTCAAAAATAGCGCCAAAGAGTGATGTGTATCTAAGTAAGGGGAGGTAACCTACACAACGGTTGTGTATTTAGAACAATAGCACGCTTTATTTAATATCAATCAACGTTTAAATTATGTGAGGTATAGAGAAGGATGGAACGAGACTTAATCTTAGAAAACCAGAGATTAGACTGTAAAAATTAAGGGATTAAAGTAATGAACGCGCTTATGAACGTTCTCAAACAACTTTCAAGTTGCTATAACAGTATGGATCTTTATGAGTGGAATCTGACGAGAAACTTACGAAATCCCAGTGACAAAATTTGACTCATAACGAAGCTGCGTAGGAGGGAAGTTTCTCTCGCGATAATTTTGAATTCTAGAAGATAGTGCTTCATTTCAGACGACAGACTCCCTAGATCCTTCTGCTGTATTTCAAATGACATTGGTTTGTCAACAAAGTCCGACAACTCTTACAGTTTTAACACATATAAAAAGAAATAAAAACGAACAAGTTTTGTAAATCCGAAAAAAAATCTATAGCTTCTTCATGATAAACTATATTCCTTATTTGGATTTTAATTTTGAATTAAAGTCTTTGATTTTAGATATATGATATAAACAACATCACACTTTTGTTTTGATCTCGTCCCTGGTATCAGCCCTCGGATGGTATCGGCCCGCGCCCTTCGGGCTTGGGCCGATACCAACCGCTCGGGCTGATACCAGGGCCGAGATCAAAACAACAGTGTGATATTCTATATGTATTACACCCCTTGCGGAACTCCTCTGCCTTTTTTCGTTTCAGCATTTGTTCATGTTAACAGACGAAAAAATAAAAAAAAAATTGTTACAGTCGGCATTTTAAAAGCAGTTGAAAACTTCAAATGCTAGTAAATGTTTAGAGAAGTTAATTTAAAAACTGAGAAAAATTCTGGTTCTGTAGGTCCATGTTTGGTAAAACAATAAGATCTCATATTTTTATTTATATACAGACTACTTTCAAATGATACTTAAAATCAATTTGTTCAAGTCAAAGTTTTTTTTTTAAATCTATTACTAAGAATGAAATAAATATAATAATAGATAATCTTTTTCCATATCACAGCATGTATCAGCCCGAGACTCCAATATTAACCCGAGGGCCAAAGGTCGAAAAAGGGTAGGTATTATTCTCTATGTATCTTTCATGCACTGTATTTAGGAAAAAACATGTTTGAAAGATCACTTGTGATGTATATTTATTCGTTGTTTAATGATTTTCATAAACTGATCAACAATTTTGCTTATTTTGATAAGGCTACGTACGGAAGCACAAAAAGCTCGTTCATACGAAACCCAAGAAGGCTCCTTCAAGATTCAAAGTACGAGAACGGATGAACTGAACAAATTCCAAAACTGCATGTAAGCAAAATACATTAACTAGTGCATATATGTTATATTACATATAAATTACATGCATTTATTACACACTTAGTAATAAATACAGGTGTTTTGCATATGTGATACAGATGACATCACAAATTCGTATCAGCCTCCGGGGCTGATACAGGTTATCAGCCCTAGGGCTGATAAAGATCCGTATCACACCTATTGTGGAACTCCTATGCCTTTTTTCGTTTCAACATTTGTGCATGTTTACAGACGAAAAAATAAAAAAAATTGTTACAGTCGGCATTTTTAAAAGCAGTTGAAAACTCCAAATGCTAGTAAATGTTTAAGAGAAGTTTATTTTAAATTTTTTTAGATATAATAATAGATAACCTTTTTCCATATCACAGCCATTATCAGCCCGAGACTCCAATATTAGCCCGAGGGCCGAAGGTCAAAAGGTATGTATTTTTCTCTACGTATCTTTCATGCATTATATGTAGAAAAAAAAAATTTAAAAGATCACTTGTGATGGTTTAATGATTTTCATAAACTGATCAACATTTTTGCTTATTTTCAATACGGTTACGTACGAAAACACAAAAAGCTCGTTCATGCGAAATCCCAAAAGGTCCATTCAAGATTCTAAGTGCAAAAATCATGACTCAAAATTTGAAATACAATATCTAATGAACCAATCACATGGCTCTGAAACCTGTATTCTAGCACATCTAGATAACTAAGTGTGTATATCTCGTTTATAATGATTTTTTTACTAATTTTTTTTTCACATATCAATCAATTAGCTCGTTTTTATGTTTTAGTTTTTGAGAAATTTTTTTTTCAAATGTTCTC
Organism: Magallana gigas; assembly: GCF_902806645.1. Lineage (NCBI taxonomy): Eukaryota > Metazoa > Mollusca > Bivalvia > Ostreida > Ostreidae > Magallana > Magallana gigas. Next base: position 1,235,434 of record NC_047559.1, on the reverse strand, counting down.
AATTTAAAGTAAATATTCTATCCCTTCCCATTGTTTTCCTATGTTCCCCCAAAGATCATGATTTAAATATAATTGAAACCACTTTGCCTAAGGATGCTTCCACACAAGTTTCAAATTTTCTTGACAAATGGTTTTGAAGATGTTTAAAGTTTTTTTTCTCTTTATACCTCCATAAATTTAATTTTTTATTGCCCAACCCTTCCCCCGAGGATCAATATTTGATCAGATTTGGATCTAAATAGTCAGATGGTTCTTGAGAAGATGTATGAAAATTACCAACAAATATTCAAATATTCTAAATTGTTTCCACTTTTAAGAGGGTCAGGTCTGTCAGTTGAACCCCTTTCACCCAATATTTGCTTTGTGCCAGGTTTGGTTAAAATTGGCTCAGTGGTTTTAGAGAGTGTGAAGTGTGAAAAGTTTTAGACAGCAATGACTCCGACGACGCTAAGACAAATGACAAATTTTGATCAGAAAAGCTCATATGAGCCTTTAACTCAGGTGAGCTAATGAAATTGGAGATAAGAATTTCAATATCTAAATTGACCAATCAAACATAAATATGAGTTATGTATCCTAGCAACACTATTCTAATTAATATCTTTCGTACAATCTCTGACTTACATATAAATGTCATTTCGAATATCGAATAAGCTTCTGGATATTCTAGCAAATTTTCTCCTTATTTAATCTCTTTAAAAAGAAAGTTAAATAATTTCACATTAAAAATTTCCATTTATTAAGTGTTTCTGATTATTTTATTTAACAGTCGGGATATATTTATTTTTTCAGCAGCAGGTTGGAGGACCGTGGAAACTGGTCGGAAAGAATTGATTACGTCATGTCTCTTCTAGGATACTCAGTCGGTTTGGGCACTGTTTGGAGGTTTCCCTATCTTGCATACAGCAATGGAGGAGGTGCATATTTTAAATGTTATACTCGCTAAGTGCCAGTTATGACCCATGAACCTCTTTTAAAATACTGGTAGCTGTAGAAGCTGTTGTTGAATGATGCAAATACGATAAGTTTATTGGTACTCAGTGACCGTCGCTTATTTTACAATTAGACATATATAAAATACAATGTACAAACACATGGTCCAGAAAAAAACCCAGTAAATACATGTGCACTTATCATGCACAAAAATGTATTGACGTATTAATAGATCTTTTTTTGATAAAAAAAAAAAGAGCAAGTTTTTAAGTGTGCCAACATCTTTCAAATTTTATAATTTTTCACACACATTTCTTTTCATACATTGAACTTGTAATGAAATAAAAACTAAGTTGGAGATTTTTCCTCAGATCAAATTATAATGAACAATCTAATAAAAATATATTTCATTTTCTATTAGAAGATTATGTATAGAACATTGAAATGGAAACAAAATAAATCTATAGATATAGTCTAAACCATACAAATAATACTTACATTATAACTGTTTCTTGAATAGAATATAAAGTAAACACTTGTATGAGTTTGTATTTGATTATTCCAGGTTGGATAAGTACGATCATTTAATCTTTCTCTAAATATTTTGAGAAAAACATCCTCATTGCCTAGGCCATTATATAACCACATTTCACCAAATCTATATTAGAACAAAATTTTCATACGTTTTCGCTCCCTGTTATGACTTATATTACATAGTATTTCGTATAAATGGGTATTCTTCCAAAATTTGCCTCTTACCATAATATGTTTAAAAGTTTAAAATAGATTGTAGGTACAAGGGCACTCAATATTTTTGAAGTATGTTTGATAAGATTTCTTGCTTTACGTGAAAAGGACTTACAACACTTGGACCACTTAAGGCGGCATGGGAAAAGGACACCCAAGTATCTTTAGTAAAGTTGAGCATCTATTCTTCTTTCACTAACGGTCCAATGTTCACTACCTGCCATTGCACCTCCTTTTTGGAAAAAAACCATTTTTTTTATTCTAATGTTCATAGTAAAGTTCCGCTTACATCGGGAATCCTGTAGGACATTAGTCTTGAGTTGTGACATTTTACTGTATCTGATACTATACTCTGTCCTAAAATATCCTCGACTCACATTTTGCAAAATTACTCGATATTTTAGATACATCAGGGTTCAAAGGATGTTCATAAAAAAGTATGAAAAATTTCAAAGATTTTTTTTTGACACGCCCCCTTTATCCTAACAGGTTTCAATACAGGGCTAAAATATGATGTCTACGGGAATTGTGTTTTGCAACAGACCCGGATGATAACGTTGAAAAAACTTTGTAGGCATTCCAAGTGACTTCCGAATAGAGAAACGATGTAAACATTCCCCATTAAACATCCCCTTAAAACCAGTTTTCGTAACATCATATTCGATTGTCTAATTTTAGATTTTTCACGACAATTTTGAATTCGCAGAAATTATATCCTGTATTATTTTCTCAAAGATAATTTTGAATAAGCAAAACATGACTGCCATAAATTCAAAAATACTACACATATTCCCTGTTTTCACAATTTTTTTGACACACAAAAACATCGGATATACGGTATTTCAATTGCATTTCTTTCACAGGTATGTGTATTTTTATTCCAAACGCGCTGCATTAATATCTTGGGACTGCTACAGAACTGAAACATTTTCTTTGAGGTCTATTAAGTACATGTGAACATTTATATTTCAAGGCTTTAACAACTTGTGTGCATTGACTTTTGATTGGCTGAGGCAAAATAGACTTAAATGTGGGTTATGTATTAAAAAAAGTAGCTATTTCTAAAAGCATTCATTATTTATATTACCACATTACCTGTATCTTTTAAAAATAGTTGCAAAATTAGTTGTTACAATTTAAAAGTTATTTTGGTGCATATTGGTCATAGTCAGTATGTACAGGCTCCAATGGAAATAGATCATAAAAATGAAGACAGGATCAGTGTCAATTTAAGGATGAAGAACCCGTTTTTATTAACTAAACTTATTAATATATCAGTTCTAAATTACTATAACTTACATCAGTATATGAAACCTTTATGTATTTTTTAGATATATGCTGGACTTTTTCGGTAGTTTTAGATTTATGTTGCTTTAATTATTAAAAACCGCCAAAGAATATCGACAATTGTGTAGATTTATTTGATACATTTCAGGAACTTTTGTGTTTACCTTTGTGTTGATGTTTTTTCTGCTGGGACTTCCCGTTATGTTTCTGGAGCTGGCCCTAGGACAGTATTCAGGTCTGGGACAATCAGTTATGTTTGACAGGCTCTGCCCATTGTTTCATGGTAAATTATTACATGGTTTCGTAATAAGTAAAACAGTATTGCTTTTATTATCACGAGGGGGCATATTGAAGCATAGTAACTTGAATGATGCTGATTTTGCTGTGTATGTGTATGGAAAATAATAAATAATGCATTTTCATTAAATATTGCATGTGAAAAAACTAGAAACAAATCGTATATTGGTCATACTTTAATGCTTGCTTCATTGTGAGCATAATGCTAAATTACATATCAACCAAATTTGAAACATTTACGAGAAAGATTATTCCACCAGTGTTTTGGACCTGTTCAATTTCTTTGCTTAAGCCAGCAACAAGGTCCAAGGTATTGTTTTATTAAGGGTCCTCCACACACCTGGAAAAAGTTCTGCATACAAGCCCATTCTTCTAAAATACTTAAAGATATGGATGTTAAGCATGTGTTATTTATTTTTGACTTAAAAATGACCAACAAAATTTCAATTTTGGGGTAAAAAATCAATTTTCTAAATTTTACATTTCTTCATGAAAATAAAAGTCCCTGCTGTATTCGAACTCGGGACCTGCGGGTTGGTAGACCAAGGCTACACCCACTGCTCCAAAGAGATAGACAACAAGTGTTGGTGGTAGAATCTGTTTCACAATGCGCAAAAATCGCCATGTTTTGACGTACTGTCATAAAAAAGTAGAAATCACGGGGTGTCGAGGATCCTTAAGACATACTTGACATTTCTCTGCAGGAATAGACTATGGAATGATCAGTGTATCAGGAATAGTATCCTTGTACTACACTGTCATCATCGCCTGGTGTATTATGTACTTCTTCGCCTCCATCACCGGTGAACTGCCCTGGACAAAATGTGATACGGAATGGGCCACTGAAAGTAAGTACAAAGTTATAAATCTGTTGAATATTTTCCAGTTCCTCATATTTATGATGTATTTTGATAGTTTATTTTGATTCAATATTATTTTGATACATTTAAAACTCTTACAAGTTCTTTTTCAACCGCTGAAAGAGAGATTTTAGAGCATTGTTGTTTGCACTTGGTTTTAGATTGCTACTCCTTCAAAGAGGCAGACCTGTGTCATCAGGTCTCCGGACAGGTGTACTACAAAACAGTTTGTTATGATGCCACTGTGTCTTTTGAGCGGAACCTCAGCTTATTGACCCGGAATGTCACAAGACATCCTTCTGCTAAGGACTTCTTTGAGTGAGGAGACATAGCTGATAAAGCAAAATTAAGATAACCATCAGAAATTCAAAATACTCTAAGTATCTTTTATTTATATAAATTAGTATTTATGTTAGCATTTATTTCGTTTATATAAAGGCGTGGTGTACTGCATCAATCTGATGGTATAGGAAACATTGGAGTTCCTCAGTGGAAAATCATGATATGCTTGATTCTTGCTTGGTTTATGCCATTCGCCATATTTTATTTTTTCCACAAAGGCTTCAAATTAAAGAAAAAGGTATTGTGTTTTCAATATCAATTTCAATGAAATGTGTATGCATACTTGAAACATTACAGGTAATTTAAATTAGCAATTCCTATATTTTAAGGAAAACAAACATGTCATTAGACAGTGATGACATAGATAAAATTAAAACTTTATTCTGTTTGTTTGTATTTAGTAGAGTATAGCGGTTAACTAATTTTGTTAACCTATGGCGAACGTATTATGGTATATCATAGTACTTCCATCTGGATACGATCCGGCCTCCATACCTACTTCACCTCTTAAATGCACTGACACAGTGAAATTAAGATGTGATGAGGTACACTCACATGCTCTGTACAGGACGTATGGTTTGTCCTGCAGTTTAAAAATAAATAAATATAAATGAATAACGGACCACCGGTGTACCAAGTCTGGTGACAGTGGTACTATTTTTTCAGTGGCCGGACACATATAAGCGAGGTCATGTCAAAACTCAAAATTAAAATCATAATAAATGATAGTAAAAACGATGATAAGAATATAAATTTAGAGTTTTACTATAGATGATTTACTAAATTTGCTAAAACCTGGTATGGTTAAATTAAATAGGATTTATGATTTTATAATTATATGATTTTACAATTAGATATAAAAAAATATATAAATTAGATTATGATTAATTTTAATTGTAATAAAGTTAATGAAATAAGACTTATGATTTTATAATTATATGATTTTATAATTATATATACGATAAAATTATATAATTTTAATATTAATGATTACATAGATTATAATAATTATATAACATTATACTTATATATGAAATAGATTGTGACTAATAATAATTGTAAAAGTTAAGAAAAATGTAAAATATTTGATATGTGTTTATGTATGTATATGTTCAAAATGAAATGATAAAGATAAGGACCAAGGGAGAGCCGCCAAATATGAATTTCGTAATAGAGTGCTGCAATATTGAAGTTATATTACCAAATATGACCACTGATAAGACCATAATGTTAATGTCTCAATGGTCAGATGAATGTCCTGTTTAATGCAAACATTATAACAATATTCGATGCAGTATTTTTGTTTAAATTACAAGCATCCCTAACTCTATAATGGAAATTCAAAATTGAAAATAATCAAAACAAAAAAAATTGTCTCTCAGTAAAGCTTCTTTCACAATTGGCACACGAGCAGAAGCGACTGAATATTCGTGCGACCGATAAAATTAGATATGAATCGTTAACTGTTGCCGAAAAAATCGCATTTGAAAAGAGTATACGTACGAAATTCGCACGATCTAAGCGAGCGTTGTGCGATGAAAACGCATTAAATCTTGCGATATATTTTGCGCTTATAGGCGACTGTTGTACAATGAAAGCGACTGTTGAAAGAAAATGCGATAGAATCGCGCGAGAAACTAGATGATAGGACGATTGACCGTACGCCAATGCGATTGGACGTGCGATCATGCGTTCCATGGTACAAATGCTCGTGCGAGTCAGACGGGGTATATATACCGCCCATTTCCAACGCTCTTCTGTAGACATAGTTGAGCGCGAGAGAACATGCCATCCAAGAAGAAACAGAGATGCAGCATCACTTATTATTATGCCTCAATATGATTATTCTATTATATTTGATTGGTCTAGACAGTCACGCGACAGGGCAATTTCATTGGAATGAAATAGCCGATATGCGCATATGATGAAGACATGAATGATTTAATCAAAAATATTTAATCATTATGATTCTCTATATATCACAAAACCAACTTGACTATCTATGAATCGAAATTATGAAAGAAAAGTGAGACAGTAACAGAGAAAATCAAACAATCAAACAATTTTTAATGTTCAGGGAATATGAAGATTTATTCCCCCAGAAAAACAAATTTCCCTCGGGCGATGCCCTGGGGAAATAAAAAATTTTCTTGGAGAAATAAATCTTCATATTTCCTTCACCATCATGCAATGATTGTGGTCTGAAACAGAGATGCTTATACAGGGTATATATACTAGTGGCAAAGCATGGCATATTACTGATAAGTAATGATAGTAAAACGTTGCAAGGTAACATGAGACATGTTAAGACACAGTCTCATGGTTGCAAAATACGCGCATTAACATCTGCGATTTACCTTACGACCTTTAAAAATCGTGTATCACTCTTGCAAGTACACAAAACGTTGTAAAATGTTCGTACTTATGTTCGTGCGTTGCACTGCAATGTTTTGGATCGCATTCGGTCGCGTCTGAATAGTTTTCATGTCCACTATTTTGAGAAGACTTGATGCGAGCACTAAAACGTATGCAACAAACGCGAGAGCTCGTGCAACGTATGCCAGAGCTCGTGCATTGTATGAGAGAGCTTGTGCAAATCTAAAAACTTCCGGTCGCAAAGTGTTGTAAGGTGCTAGTGCGTCAATTGTGAAAGGGGCTTAAGGAAAAAATATGCCATGTGTCCACTAATGTGTCTTCTTACTGTGCTTTGTAGGTGGGTTACTTCAACATCCTTTTTCATAATGTAGTGCTGATTATTCTCTTTTCCCATGGAGTTACCCTTCCTGGAGCAGTAGATGGCATCATATATTACCTTACCCCTCGATTTGACAAACTTGGAGAAGCCAAAGTAAATATGAATTTAAATGCTCATATTTGATTGCAATATTTTTTTTACTAACTTTAAGTTATATTAAAATGTATTGTCGTATTGATATTGTATCTGATGGAGGAATTAAGAACTGTGGAAAACAATTTAATGTGATGTAGGTGTGGTCAGATGCTGCCTCACAGATCCTCTTTGCCCTTGGTCCAGCTTGGGGTTGTCTTAATACACTGTCACGTTACAATCACTTTCACAACAACTGCTTTAAGTAAGTACTATACCGAGATATAGAGTATTTAAGCCCCTTTCACGATTGGTGCACGAGCAGAAGCGACCAAATATTCGTGCGACCGATAAAATTAGATATGAATCGTTAACTGTTGCCGAAATAATCGCATATAAAAAAAGTATTCGTACGAATTTCGCACGATCTAAGCGAGCGTTGTGCGATGTAAACGCATTGAATCTTGCAATATATCTTGCGTCTGTATGCGACTGTTGTACAATGAGAGCAACTGTTGAAAGATAATACGATAGGAACACGCGAGAGACTAGGTGATCGGACAATTGAACGTGCGCCATTGTGATTCGACGTGCGATTATGCGTTCCATGGTACGAATGATCGAGCAAGTCAGAAGTGTATAAACACCGGCCATATTCAGTAGACATAGTTGTAAGTGAGAAAAGATACCGCCCAAGAAGATACAGATATGCAGATGCATTTATTATTAAACCTCATTATGATTATTCTCTTATATCTGATTGGTCTAGAAAGTCACGTGATAGGGCGATGTCATAGGAATGGAAAAGTCTATATGAACATATGATGTAGACAAATATGATTAAATCAAAAATATTTAATCATTATAATTCTCTTTCTATCTCAGAACCAACTTAACTATCTTTGATTTATGAAAGAAAAGTGAGACAGTTACATGTTACATGGAAAATCAAACAATTACGACGTTAAGTTGTGACTGTTGAAAAGTCAAACATTATTAGAAATCAACGTATTTTATGTAATCATATGTTGCTTGGTATAATAAAACGTTTATTGCATTAATGTTCAGGGAATATGAAGATTTATTCCCCAGAAAAAACAAATTTCTCTAGTGCGAAGCCCTCTGGAAATATGATTTTTCTTGAGGGAATAAATCTTCATACATGTATTTCCTTTACCATCATGCAATAAATGTATATTGTAAATTTTGTTCTGAAACAGAGATACTTATACAGATTATATATACTAGTAGCAAAGCATGGCATATTGAGGCTGATAAGTCGTGCAATGATAGTAAAACGTTGCAAGACTACATGAGACACGTTGAGCAACAGTCTCACGGTCGCAAAACAAACACATAAACACCAGCGATTTATCTTACGATCTTTATAAATTGTGCATCATTCTTGCAAGTACACAAAACGTAGTAAAACGTTCGTACTAATGTTCGTGCGTTGCACTGTGATAATTTGGATCGCGTTCGGTCGCGTCTGAATAGTGTGCATGTCCACCATTCAGAGGAGACTTGATGCGACCAGTAAAACGTATGCAACGAATGCGAGAGCTCGTGCAACGTAAGCGAGGGCTCGTGCAACGTATGCGAGAGCTCCTGCGAAGCTCTAAAATTTCGATTGTAAAGTGGTCGTGGGCCAATTGTGAAAGGGGCTTTAGGTATGTTTAAGGACTATGTGTCCAAAAACATTCTTTTTTCTTCACTAGATATTTTACTTTTAATTTCATATTTAGAAAATAAGAAATTATCAACTTTTTAAATAGTTCATGCAATTCATATATCTATTGTTTTATTCTCGTGAAAACATAATGTAAATAATGTCAAAAATGATTGGTTGACACCCTAGATTTTACTGCATTTTTTTTTTATCTCGTTAACGTCGGTTTGTGTTATCTATTTCTATTGTATTTAGCACAATTTGTCAATTTAAAAAAAAATATTTTTGACAGAGACACTTTGATTGTTGGTATTGGAAATATCCTCAACAGTTTATTTGCTGGTGTTGTCGTCTTCTCTCTCATTGGTTACCTTGCTCATGACTTCCAGATGCCTATTGACAAAGTTATGGATCAAGGTTTGTTTTCAAGTTTTTCCTCTCTTTAAAACTAAAAAAAAGGAAAATTATAAATTAATCATATTGTATGTCTGCATTGGTTCCTGACCTTTAATCTTGTCTTGGACACATCGCTGTAAACGAGGATTGTTGGAAGTTCATGTCTCAGACTTGAGTCTGTTTTATATTCTTGACTCAAAGTCACTTCTTTAAGGTCACGAGTGAAAAAGGAGTATAAATTATGTAGAGTCAATTATTTTAATACAGAAACTTTAGAGGATCTTACTATGCATGCTGTTTGCTTATGGACAGAGGGTATATCATATCTTGGTCCAAGTCTTTTAGGCCAGTCTAATGTCTTTTTGAGGGAAAATGTGTGATTCGTGTACATCTTGGCCATATTCTATAATAAAAAATGATTGAAAGTCAATACTTGACATAGAGACAAACCAAAGATTGTTTGTATTTAGGCAAGGTCAGGGTAAGAATATCATATGGTTGTGTTTGCTTACTCAAAGCAAAATACTTATAAATTGGTATAAAGTTGGTTTTTTTTTCAAATCTCCATATTTTGGTTTGAAAAATATAGCATTAAACAATTAATTGATGTTTTAGGTGCTGGTTTGCCCTTCATTGTTTACACTGATGTATTGACCAGGTTTTCCATCTCGCCTTTGTTTTCTGTTTTGGTTTTTGTAATGATGATCATATTAGGAATGGGAAGTGAGGTAAGATTTGAGATAAAAGACACATAAAAGATTGAAAGAGCAAAAAATTTTGTTATTACATATATCTAATATTTCACATGTAGGCATTCATGATTGGTAGGTACAAATAGCAATATGAATTCAAAAAATTAATTATGCTTACAGTGTGCTTTGCTAGAGACCATGACGACTGCAGCACAAGATACCTATCCCCAGCTGAGAGTCAAGAAAACTTATTTTTTTGCAGTTGTATGCCTTATTGGTTTCATTGGAAGTCTCCCTGTAACTTGCAATGTAAGTTCTCTGGTGGAGTGTATTGTCTTTTAGAGAAGAACTGTTACAATTTAAGCAGCTGCATTAATTTGCTTTTTTGCTTATGTTCTTATAGGGAGGCATGTATATACTCCAGCTAATGGATAGTTATGTGCCCACTTGGTCAGTTTTTTTTATGGTAGGGCTGGAGTGTGTAGTCATTGGATGGATATATGGTGAGCTGGCCTTTTGAGAAAACGTATTAAATTGGAAACAGTATGTTTTAGTACAAGAGATTTGAGAAAAATGCAATCATTTTGTTTAGATTTGGTTGTTTACTATCAGTGGTTGATCGTTTTTCTTTTCGATCAGGTGGGAATAGATTCATCAAAGACATTGAGATGATGATTGAAGCCAGAGGAAAAGTTTTCCACATTTTTTTCAAATTATGTTGGAAATTCCTTTCACCCATGACTCTTGCAGTATGCAAAATTTTACTTAATTTAATGAAAAGAATAACACAAATCACATGTGTCCAATCTAGATGAGTAAATATAATTCACTCGTCAACACGTCAACATTGTCAACACCCTCAAATCTACATTGTGTGAAAACAAAGAGTTGATTTTCTTTAACATAAGTTTGTTACATCACAAACTGTTTTTTCCTCCTAAAAATGAAGCATTAAAATATACATTTATTCTCTATCCTGAATTCCTGATGTTTTCTGCACTTTTTCAGTTTATATTTGTGTTCAATTTCATCCAATACAAGCCTATGGAGTTTGGAGATTCTGATCATCTAATTTTTTCCAATTGGATAGGATGGATTTTATCTTTAGTTCCCATTATCCTCATCTTAACTTTTGCCATTATCAAGATTTTGAAAGCACCTAAAGAGATGCATTTCAGGGAGGTAATTTCTAGTAAACATTAATTTCTGTAAGCATTTTGTTTAGTGCATATATTCATTCAACTAAAAATCTTTCAAAAGTTGGGTACGGTATTGAACATGTAAGCTTATTTTTATCAACTTTTCACAGAGGTTTTTTCTAGATACAAGAAGCATTTTTGGTAGGAAGATCGATATTAATAATTATTGATTTTTTTATAAGTGCAACTAAAAATGATGATTAATGGGATATCCTCAACATTAATGTAAATAGTTGTTGACTATTACATTTATGATGTTTATTGCAAATTATTGTATTCAGTTGTAGATAAATATAATTTTGGTTATATATTTAGAAATGGCTTTTGTAACTTTATATTTTTTCAATAAAAAGATGATCATGACTATCCTGTTTTCCAGAAAGTAAGGTTTCTGTTGAAGCCTTCTCAGTCCTGGGGCCCCGTCCTAAACGTGGTCACTTGTGGTATACATGAAACAGATGATGAAAGCTTATTAAACTACAGCTTCACCACCAGCTCCTGTTAAAGCCCTCCCTATTCTGGGACCCTGCCCGCAAAGTGCAAACCTTTGACGTTTATGAATCAAATGATGGAATCAGTTCCTTCCCCAGCTTCATCAGCACCGTTATACCAAACTTTGTTTCTAGAGACCTTAAAGTGTGATATCCTTAAAATTTGAACAGTGGAACTCATGTTCTGTAGAAAAAAGTTAGTTAATAAGATGTGCTGTGGTACAGATCTGGTTAAGAACATGTTTTATTGAAAATTGTATCGGAGTACTCCATTTGCTTAGCCTTAAAATGTTCTCAAATGCACTCCTAGTTGATTTGTTTTGTTTTTCTTTAATCCTTTTTGGGGGTTTTCCTTAGTACAAATGTATTTACTTATTCCAAATATAGCAGACGCTTCTCAATTAAAAATCAATTTCTCTATATACATATATAAGTATTAGTCCGGGGTCATAATTCAAATGATTTATACTCTACACTATCTTGATATGCTTTCATTGTAGTTTAACAAATTTTAATATTGTAAATTGCAGTTCTTGAAAACAAGATTCTTAAACATTTTATTTGTACAAGTAAATGATATATGGTATATGTTAAACATTGAACACCTCTTTGGACCCTACTATTTATATATATATATGTTATAATGATATATGATATCTGTTAAAAATGTATATGGTAAATGTTAAACATAGAACTTCTCTTAGGACACTAGTATTCGTCCGGCGGTCAAGAATACAGTTTAGAATCTACGTCATTTGAAGATCCTTGCATAGTATTTTCACAAACAATTATATTGTAGCTCTTTAGAAGGAGATTTTGAAACATTCTCTCTTTATATTTCTATGTTAAACTTAAACCCCCTATTGGAGCTCCGGTATTAGTATGGGGTCACAATTCACAGGTCAGAAGTTCAACAATTTAGAATCTACACATCTTAAGATGCTTGCATAGTGGTTTCTCAATTTAAAGCGTTGAAGTTCTTGAGAAAAAGATTGTTAAACATTTTATGTGTATGTGTGAATGATATATGGTATATGGTATTTGTTAAACCTTGAACTCCTCTTTGTACCCTACTATTTGTACGGAGGTCAAGAGTTCAACAATTTAGAATCTACATTATCTAAGGATGCTTGCATTGTAATTTCACAAACTACTACATGGTAGTTCTTTAGAAGGATATTTTGAAACATTCTCCTTTTAAATATCTATGTTCAACTTAACATATGGGCCCCGGTATTAGTATGGGGTCACAATTCAAATGATTTGAATCTACACTATCTTAGGATGCTTGCATAGTATTTCACAAATTATAGCATTGTAGTTCTTGAGAACAAGATTGTTAAACATTTTATTTTTATATTTTAATGATTTATGGAAAACTTAAATTCCCTCTTGGGGCCCCGGTATTAGTATGGGGTCACAATTCAAATGATTTAGAACCTACAACATCTTGCTTGTATTGTAGTTTTACAATTAATGGCATTGTAGTTCTTGAGAAAAAGATTGTTAAACATTTTTATTTGTATATGTTAATGTTACATATGGTATATGATATATGTTGAACCTTGAACTCCTCTTTGGACCCTACTATTTGTCCGGAGGTCAAGAGTTCAACAATTTAGAATCTATATTTGAGGACGATTGCATAGTTAATATTCTACCAAACCTCTCTCTTTATACCTTACTAAAATTCTTATTGTAGTGAAGAAGAGACGAAACTTTAAGAGTACTGTGCAACAATATACTCCAGAAGAATTATTAGAAACTTTGAGGTCACAAAATCTTACCAAAATCAATAGCATCAAAACGTACGATTTTTCAGCGCCTTATACAACCATTCCCTATGACAAATTAAAATCTAGACTTTTTGATATCATCGACAGTGTTTCTTCAATAAAAATAGAAGTCGTAAAAATGCTTACCTTGTCATTGGAAATCTAAAACATTATTTGGTTAAAAACCATTCTGATTGCACACACAAGTACTCTAAAGTTGATATTTAAAAGATGTTTGAGTTTCTGATAGGCAACATCTATGTAGTTTTTGGAAATCAAGTCTTCCAACAATCTGTTGTAATTCCCATGGATACCAATTTTGCCCTATTATTAGCAAACCTATGTTTGTATTCTTATAAAGCAGAATTTATTCAAAAATTTGTATGTGAAAAAAATAAATCACTCACTGTGGTCTTCAATTAAACATTCAGGTATATCGACGACGTATTATCAATTAACAATTATTATTTCCTTACTTATGTTGACTCGATATATCCCAATGAACTTGAAATAAAAGATACCACAGAGTCTGCGTCATCTGTTTTATATTTGGATATTTTCCTGGAAATGGACATTGATGGTAACCTAACAACAAAACTTTACAATAAACGCGATTATATCTACAGTCAACTTTCCTTTACTTCATTACCTGTATTTGGTGTATTGGTCTCTCAGTTAATTCGATGCTCAAGGGCATGCTCTTCGTATGAACAGTTTCTAAGGCGAGGCAAGCTACTGACTAACAAGTTGATAAAACAGGACTATGAACAGTCTCGTTTTGAGTAATCTTTTCATAAGTTCTATGGTCGATACAACGACCTTGTCAGCAAATACAATCTTCCACTGAGTCACATGCTGACTAACGTTTTTCATACTAATTGTTAGACCATAATTAATCACTTAATTGTCTACGGACTTTTCCGGGTTTTTTACCCGATTATGACAAAGAGCACATGGTGGGTGTGACCTGTCACCAAAGGATGCTCACTCTTCCTAGGCATCTGATTCTACGATGTAGAAGTTGGGAAAATGATTTGACAGCGGGTTAGTGTTGATTTTTTCGTAATACATGGATGCAATAATGTTTAAAATGTAGAAAATAGGTCTGTCTCGTAGTTACGAAAATTCAGGGAAACTGGTGTCGAAACATGGGTCGAAGCGTAGACCGTCTTCGGTTCCGACACTTACACGATTTCCAGAATCAAAATATGAGGGCTTGCGAAGAGAATTGGATGTAGGCTATGCCTGTCCACTTCTCAAAAGAGAATAGGTTGAAGGGGGCGTGGCTACATAACTTACTAAAATAAAATATTTTTTCTGTGTGTTTAGCCAATCAAAATATTTATTACAAGTACAATAAATTACTTAATTTTATATTTATATATAATGTAATTCTGGTTGTAACGCGGTAATTTATTGGAAAGAAAAATTTAGTTAAATTTGTATAACCCAGCAGAATGCATCCACGTCAAAAAGGTACTACTCCGCTTGACGGCTTGACGTTACGTTTGAATTTTGAACAGATTAATATATCATCTGTTCTTATATAAAAAGCACTCAATTTGTACAGTAAATCACAGAAAAATTAATTTATAAGAAATGAACTCAATATCTATCCAATTCAATTTACGCCTTTATATTATCCGCTTCGAAGATTATTAGGCGTAAACTCAGGTTGTACTCTTGTATCTTGGGTAGACAATTCTTTTTGTTATACTTTCATGATAAATACTGAAATCTGATTGGTTAAGACGCAGTTCATAATCCTTTCTATTACCCTCAGCGTTAGCAACGCACTTCACAAAAATTATGCGCGTACGGTTCGCTGTAGAATTCACGTTATTCCTATATGAAAGCAGTAAAATTTTCTTAAAAATTAAGACATTCAGTATAACAAAATAAATAGTGCCTGTTTGGGAGGATAACAGTTGAAATTGACACCCCTCGAAAACCATTGTCAACCTCCGCTTCGCGTCGGTTGACAATGGTTTACGAGGGGTGTCAATTTCAACTTTTACCCTCCCAAACAGGCACTATTTATATACTATTCTTTATCCAACCCTTTAACAACTAGACAGACCTCTAGAAAGTGACTTCGAAACAATTCTTAATCGGATAGGCTGAAAATTGCCATTCACTCAGCGATAATGCCACCCTTCTGTCCGGGACAGAGGAAATTCGAACTAGATGAGAAGTATTTACAGCTGAAGATTCTACAAGGAATCTGCAATTGTCTTTGATTATCTTAGTATGGATTTTATTTATACTCTGTTCAGATAATTTAAAGTTAACTGACAATATCAATACTTACGAAACAACACCAGACTTCAGTGTATATGTGTGGCTTTCGAGTACTTTGCCTGCGGAATAAGCACACGGGTAGTAAAAACTGGCCAAAGTAGTGTTGCCTATGACAACTGTGACAAATGGTGACAAACTGTGACAAATTTTAAACTCCCAGACAATAAATGGCTTACCCTGTCAATCATCTCCCATCAATACCCAAGCAAGATGACCACAGAGTACTTGAACATCCCTGGTGAAAGTGGACTGGAGCAGCTTGTACACACACCAACAAGGGGAGACAAAATCTTAGATTTGTTCTTCACAAATAACCCATCTCTTGTGCAACGTTGTAAAGTCATCCCAGGAGAAGGCGACCACGACTCAGTCTTAGTTGACGCCTTAATCCAACCTCTAAGAGATATAATCCGCCCCGTCGCGTAATGTACTTGTGGGATAAGGCAGACATGACATCTCCACGACAGGACATTAACAATTTTGTACAAGAACTAACCACCAGGCCTTACTCTTCCATCAACACCCTCTAGGAACTCTTTAGAGATCGACACCACAATTGGCACCATGAACCGACACGTCCCTCATAAGCTTAAGCGGTCCAGGACATCAAACCCTTGGATCAACACAGCTAGCAGGCGTCTAACACGCAGGAAACTTCGTGCATTCCACAAAGCCAAAGCATCAGAGAAGCAGAGTGACCAACAAAGGTACCTGTCTCTTAATGCAGCGCACTATTTGTCTTGCTTACCATCAATATGTAAATGACATCGATCACCCCAGTGCATCGGAAGATCTTTGAAGAAATTCTAGTCATTTATCAAAAGCAAAAAGCAATAAGCCTCTGGTAAAGCATCACTGCTAAATACTGATGGACTCATAACTAGTGACCCTCAAGCTAAGGCAAATATCCTAAATAAACAGTTCAAATCCGTATTCACAACAGAAGACACCAGCCAAGCTCCAGACAAGGGTCCTAGTCCATTCACGGCTATTAACAGTATATCCATTAACCCACATGGTGTGCATAAATTACTAAGTAATCTACAACCACAGAAGGCTATCGGACCAGACGCTATATATCAGCACGCTTTCTGAAGGAACTGGCAATGGGGATTACACCAGCTATGACATTTTTCTTCCGAACATCACTCAACAGTGGTTGTGTGCTAGAGAACTGTAAAATGACCCATGATGTCACCATCTTTAAGAAAGAGGACTTAAGTACAGCAGACAACTATCGTCCAGTATCCTTCACGGCGATTTGCTCCAAGATCCTGGACCACTTTGAAAGAAACTTCATCCTTACACCAGCACAGCATGGAATGGGTTCCGTAGTAAACGTTAATGTGAGACTCAACTCATTTCCACAGTACAAGACCTGGCGAGTAACCTATCGAACGGCAATCAGATCGATGTTATCTTATTGGATTTTGCCAAAGCATCTGTCAATTAGTGTCTGGTTAATTATCTTTTAGTTGATCTACAGTTGCAAATTTATATCTTAATCTGTAATTAATAGGAATATATAAATATATAAAGACAGATAACGCAAGGTTGATATTAAAATACATGTTAATTAAATTAACTCGTGCGATTAAAGATTAAAATAATACTTTTCAAAAACAATATCTATAATACTAATTATTATGTTTTAATTAGTAATGAAAACAAAACAAAGATAAAGTAGAAATCCCCAAAATACAAATGTAGAACCAAAAGTAAAAACATATTTATCTTATAATTCTTACCACAACACTTTCAATTCCATGTAGTTTAAGGTATTAAAGACACTTTAACTATATTAAATACAACATGTATGATAAAATGACGTACAGTGTGTATTAATAGGGGAAAAATCAGCATAATCATTTATTTTTAAGAAAGACTTATGATTTTCATTAATAATCTTCGATGTAGATCAAAAGAGTCCTTGGTAATGAGTTCCAAAATTCTATTATCAAATATCTATTCATAACTTATCTTGTTTTGTGAATGGCAGTATTTGCAAATGCCAGGAATTTTAGTCATTATCGAGATAGCTATCCCAACCAAAAGTCGGTTTCGATTAAGAAACTAAATATTTGATGAGATAATTATCCTGACTTTACGTGATATGCTATGTTGACCAAAAATTATGTGGATGGCATTTGTGACACAGTGACTTTATTCATATAAGCCTTGAAAGATCATAAAACAACAATATGATTTATATCAAGGTATAGCACAAGTACTTAAATGTATTTCCATCAAGATAATGTTTTTACATCATCTTATTAACTTATTTTGTACTTAAAAACGTTTAAGCAGTAGGTAACTCTTTTAATATACATGAATTACATTTCTCCAAAATAAGTCATAAAAATATATCAATCAAATAATATTCAGAAACACTTTCTCGCCATACTATGGGAATGTTATTACACTCATTACAGTGAATGCTTGGTGAGATAATATGAATGACATTGACATCGACTCTGTAATTTGAACAGAATAAAGAATTTTTATTACTAAAAATAAACTGATCTTACAAATGACCAATTTAATCATCTGATCATCATAAAATTCTTATATACAATAGACAAAATAGTATAATCAACACTGTATTCCATATCAAAAAATATATATTTTCATTCCTATTAGTTTGTGGTCATGGACTATGTTTTCTGCAGTTAATAGGATAATCAATTTTAGTAAATATTGTAGGATATTACTAGTAGTATTTGTAATAACTTGCCAGAAAATAGCAAGTTCTGGTTATGAATATTCAATTGGAAGTAAATATATAAATATATGTCTGCTCTAGTCAATGTCCAAAGACTGTCAAACTTGGATGTAAAACACATAAAGCAAAATATACAAACCAACCAAATTCGACCTCACACATACAACCAATAAAAACCGAGATCACAAATATCAACTGACCAACTCATGATCCAACACTGCCCTCGATCAGGATAAAAATACAGGTGTATGCATTAAAAGAAAGATCGGATCAAATGTTCATGTTGTATACTGTTTATATGTATTTTAAATAAATAATTTTTTTAAATTTAATTTATATACTCTTACAGATATCGTTTAAAATCGTACATAAAAATTTGATATTACATCGGACCAAGCTGCTTTTCACAATAAACGTTTAAAATTTGGCAGTAACATTCACACCTCACAGCCTACTCAATATTCAGGGTCATGAACCCTGGGGAGCATTCATTATTGTCCCCAAGAGAGACAACTCTTGAAAACGTGCATTAACTATAGTCCGTTTCTTAATCTTATTAAAATAAATAAATTGAGAAAAGTTTTCAAAGTATTTTAATTATAAATAATACATATAACAATGAGTAAAAGGCATGAAAAGGCATGAAAGAAGTACATTTATTTATCAAATATAGTAGGCTGGTACATGTACCTGGTGAATATTAAATGTATATTGCTTGTAGGTACATGTATAAATCTACACAACTACATTTAATTAATACACTGTGTTATGTAAACTGAAAAAAATTACACAGGTTGTAAGAGATCTTTTTTAAAATGAATTTTCTTAAAATGAAAAATAAATTAATGAAATTGCATATATCATTCTAAAAAAATCATAATACTAATTTTGAAAGTCAAATACTGAGTGAAAAGAAAGATAAAGAATTAAATATTCTTTGTTTTGTAAACAAAGTGCGAGTCTTGTTATTATTTACATATGTGTTTTATTGGTGCAAGTTTCATTCAAATGTTGCTTTTTTCTATAAATAATATCATTAATATCATTTATGATCACATCGAATCAGTATGGTAATTTCATACTTTATATTATTTGTAAACAAACATAAGACTCGAGCTTTGTTTACATAACAATAAATTCTTACCCCTGTATCTATCTTATAACTTGACTTCTAACATTCAAATTATGGTCAATTATTCAAAATGTGCAAGTAAATCATTTTATGCATAAAGAAATTGAAAACAAAATTTTGATCTAAAATCGTGTCCAAGTCCCTTTAAAAAAAAACTTGTATAAAATAGTAAGGCTAAATTCCAATTTTAAAAAAATAGCTGTTTCCAACAATGTTATGTAACACGTATATGAATATGTAATATAAAAACATATGTTAGATGGATGGGTAGGAAAAATACGAATTAAGTGCACTCGATAAAAAGTTTGCTGGTATTCATTATGTGAACACAATTCATCCAGTAACATTTAAAGTTATGCAACATAAATAAGAATGTTATGAATGATGTGTATAGAACAAATTCTTCTGTGGTTGGCTCCATAAATCTTGAAAAGATGGTGTGAGTTGGTAAAAAGGCAGAATAAGGTTCCATTCTAATCCTCATGCATTCCATTCAAGGAATATTCATTAATGTCATGGTCTGGAAACTAAAATAGAATAAACATAAAGTGTTAAGAGAATTACATGTAATTTTTGCAAACATTGTGCACTCATCAAATACTTACATGTATATATTCAATGAAGTTATTTATGGAATGTGCAATTACTAACAATGTAATCTTTTCTAATATTGTACATACATGTATTACATCATTTTGCCACTAATTTTAAACCCAGCTGACAGTTTCTTTTTGTTATATATACAGCGTTTAAAGATAGTTGCATCATGTGCATGTACTTTCAGTAATTTTAAAAGCCATAAAAACATTTCAGTACTACAAAACACTTTAAATTTGTCAAATGATTTTACAAATGAAATATGTACTAATATACTAGTAAGTCACAAGTGATATATACTTTTTAAAGCAGTACAATGTATCACTTATATGACAACATCAGGAAACATCAGGAAACCTGGCTCAATCAATTCTGCACACACATGATAAATGTAATGAATGTGTAACTTCAATGGTGTAACTTCAAAAATATTTAGATATCCAGTGGACAGAAAGATTGTCTGTATGAGTTTCAACTATCAACATTCTATGTACACCAAAATATGATTGCGTCAATAACAAAAACTAATCTGAAAAACATATTTCCAGCATAAGAAATTCATGGGATTTCTGCAAATCCCATTTTCTCAGAGAGTGTAAAACACATCTCTTAAAGTTTATAATATTTTCAAACTCCTGGTATTCCTTTCAGAGGTTCCCACCCCTTAAAATACAGATAATCAAGTACGGTAGCTGCAGATCTGTAGCTCTCTGGTTGAAAAAATTCGGATAGACTATCCGAATTTTTTCAACCAGAGAGCTACAGATCTGCAGCTAATAATCAAGCAGATTTGCAACAATATGCCCATATAAACCTTTCCCTTTTACACAAGACATTGTAGCTATTAAGATGACCTTGCTTGGCTTTCAATCAGCTTAAACCAAATATATCTACATATGGAAAACAAGTTGTAAGTTTATTACATGACAAAGAAGTACCTTCTGGGCTTCAGCAGACTTGACTGGGTCATTAGCAATATCAAATTGACAATATTTTCTATATTCCTGATCTTCAGATCATCTGGAAGCTACAGGTAAATCTGTAGATTAGAAGAAAAAAGATACACTAGCTATCATTACAAAGCTACGGTAAATGCTGTCATTATCAAAACAAAAGGGTGTGTCCTAGATTACACTTTTTTAAGGGCACATGCAGTTTCTGAGACATGGTCAAAACATCACCATGATAACAGCTATAACAACTCATTAAGTGGGAAATGACATATAACTATAAAATTTGTTATGGCTTTTCATACTCTCTCTCTCTCTGAGTCTATCTCTCTCTCATACGCTCAATCGTATCATGTTATATTTACATAACAAATGCAGACCCTTGATTCATAAACACTCTCATCGTTAATAGATAAATAAGACATAAAGTTAACAGTTTGAATGAGATACAGATATCAAAACCACATGTACAGTGTTCATTGTACGTGTCGAGGAAATTCTGTATGGAAATGACTGAAAGCATGATTGACACAAACTCAATATTCTAGGAAAAACATACAATATTTTTTTAACGTATGCTACGTAACAATATGTGTAAAAACTGACTATAATACACCTGCATACACATTTCATACTAAAACATGTCTTTCAAGTCACATTTCACAACGACCATTAGGCTAATTATCGACATTTTTGTAACACTTGTACTAGACTTTTAAAATGCATTGTAGGCTTTTAAAAGAGTTTTTGAGTAGTTTAACAATGTAAGTAAGTATGTTCTTACCGACGAATGACTACTCCTTAGCACCTTTTAGATTATTGACAAAATCGAGGATTGCTGTTCAGACTGTTTCATGCTGAACAAAATTTAAAGAGATAAGGCTAATCACCCCAAACTTCGATTTCACATTAATAAACAATTGTTCTGCAACTTTAAATAATTTAAAAGCTTGCCAATATAAGAAACAAAAACTTTTACTTACTTTTTCCATTTAAACTCCTCTCTCGATTTTCACGAGTATGAGACTGGTCTCGTTAAAATCCCGAGATATACGGAACGTACTAAAGACCTGAAATACTAATGACCTGAAAGACCTGAAATTTAATATAAAAGATACTTTTAAAAGATTTTTGTCAAATAAAATTACTTTGGGGGATTTAAATCATATTTTCAGGTATATTTATGTTGAAAAATGTCATAATGACCAGTTTTTTACACAGAAATACAAAAGACCTGAAAATTTGAATTGACCTGAAATTTTCAAATGGCCTGAAATTTTATATAATTGATGTAAATGATACTTTTATAAGATTTTTGTCAAATAAAATTACTTTGGGGGGTTTAAATCATATTTCCAGGTATATTTATGTTGAAAAATGTCATAATGACCAGTTTTTTACACAGAAATACCGTGAAAGACCTGAAAATTTGAATTGACCTGAAATTTTCAAATTACCCGAAATTTTATATGATTGATACATTTCTATGTTCTGTGTCAATTTTAATCTCTATTGTTTAGGTTTTATCATATTTCCAAGTATCATCTGATCATGCAGATATTTACGTAGAAATACAAAAGACCTGAAAATTTGAATTGACACGAAACTGAATATTGACTGCCCAGAAATTTTATATAATTGATACATTTATATATTCTGTGTCAATTTTAATGTATATTTGTGAGTTTTCATCAGCAGAAGTGCGATCCCCTTTTAAAGTTGGAATTGACCTGAAAATTTTATTATAATAAAAATGATGAAATAAAAAAAACACAACAACACCGACACAAAATTTCAGGTCAGCCCACATTTTCAGGTCAATTCAAATTTTCAGGTCAACTCAAATATTCAGGTCTTTCGTATTCCTGTGTAAATAAATGATCAGTATCATATATTTTAACACATATATACCTGGATATATGATAAAAACTTACAAATAGACATTAAAATTGACACAGAACATAGAAATGTATCAATTATATATAATTTCAGGTCAGCTCAATTTTTCAGGTCAATTCAAATTTTCAGGTCTTTTGTATTCCTGCGTAAATAATTGATCAGTATGATATATTTTAACACATATACCTGGAAATATGTTTAAAAACTCACAAATAGACATTAAAATTGACACATAACAGAGAAATGTATCAATTATATAAAATTTCAGGTCATTTGAATATTTCAGGTCAATTCAAATTTTCAGGTCTTTCAGGTCATTAGTATTTCAGGTCTTTAGTATGTTCCGAGATATACGAAGTTTTGACTTTCTCGGGTTTTTTCATTCTTTCGTGAATATAAAAACCAGAAAGGTTCCGATTATGCTAATAAGGCTGTGAGGTGTGACATTATTACCATAGAATACTAACACGAAAGCAACACTTGCCATCCGATTGATTAAATCATTCTGCATGGCGTAACGAAACATGGCCCTTAAATGGAATCTTGACCGAGGCGTGTTCGGCAAAACGAATGCTCGCGAGCGCGCGCCAATATTTGTATTGTGGGAAAATTGGCTAGCGCTCTCGAGCACCCGCTCTGCTGAACACGCTTCTGATCAAACTGTTTGTGGGCTATTGTAGATCTGAGACGTGTTCAACAGAGCGAGTGCTCGCCAAAATTACCTACATGTATATCTGCAACACAAATTTGGCGAGCGCTCGTTAGAACTCACTCTGCTGAACACGCTTCAGTATTTCAATCAGATTGTGACGACATCCACTTTGTCACCAATGGGAAATCTCGTCGTGTACCAATTACGACACGAGATCACCCGTGGGTGTTCGATGATGTTGGGCTAAGCAAGCTTAGTACCCGAGTTCCTCCAAGGAATGCAAATTTATAACGCACAAATATAAGTATTGTATTATCTGTTATATTTATTAAAAAACAATGCTTTATTAACAATATTTGAAAATCAAGCAACACTGTTAACATGTACAACAATCTTTGGGTTACAATGTTAGATAGTCGCCATTGTTATCATAATATCTCTTTAAAGGGCTTCGGGCGGAGGGTATAGAGTATACAATGTATTATTTTTTAAAAAAAAAACACTTTTAGAATAGAAAATTTACATTCGTGGTCCCTGCAGTATAATTATAAATAAGTAAATATTTAAGATATGTAAACATATATAGTAGTAAAGAAATTTCACATCAATAAATAGATTTTTAAAAAAGAGTATTATTGATATCTAAAAGAAGGAAATCAAAGATTTACCACTTTAAAGATTAAAAAATAAAGATACACATCAAATTCTAATAAAAAATTATTACAAAAGTCTCTGTACATGACAAATTTCACAGCAAAACAATATAATGATATATTAACATATGATGTAAAAACATGATTTAATTAAAACCTTTCTTTATTTAAAGTTCTTATCATTCCTCCAACCTCAAAATCTAATGATAGTAATACAAGAGGCATTAATCATAAACATGAATATCATTTAGTCCATCAATAATAAATACACCAAGAATTATACTTTTTAAGACTCTATGTCACAAGATGGCGATTTAAATGTTTTGTTTAAATGTTTGTATCAATCGATTCAGATGTGTATCGTCATAGCTCAGTGGTTAAAGTATCATGCTTGTGAACCGCAGGTCATGAGTTCGAATCCCCCTGGGGCTTAAATTTTGTTCATGTTTACAGAATGACATTTTTGAAAATATCATTTTCAATCTAAAATTGCACATTTTTTCGCCTATTTGACATATATACTTCTTATCCATCATGCTCTCTATCATAATCAAGTAATTTTCTGCAAATTTGAGAAACTACTTCAAGGTGTAGTGGGGCATCTTAAAGATCTTAACAACTACTGGTTTCATCTTTAATATCTAATTTTTAGCTGTTTTTTAAGCATCTCAACTAGCTTAATCCAGAAGAGAATGCATTATTGCAATAAGACTGTATGAAAAGTATTTTGAATTATGAAGACTGTTTCCCAAAAAATACTACGAGGATGCAAGAATGTTAGTACTCTTACTACTTGATTACTGAGACCCGTATATTGACTGACAATCACACACACCTGTTATCCCAGTGAGACATTGACATACTACAGTATTTGCTTTCTATTGCTCCATCTTTGGACCCTTGTCTCTTACCTAGAGGCCTCTATGCAAACATTGTTACCTTTATACATGTACTAGTATATACAAGGTAGGTAAGGATGATTTTGAAAATATTCGAGCAATTTCCCGGCCACCAGGGCACCGCCTGGAAAGCAGAAAATTCATGCACTACCGTATATCTGGTAATTTTTGCAATGATCTAATTTTTTGCTTTTTTCGCGACCTCTTTCAAATTGCAAAATATTGAATACGCAGAAATTATATCCTGTATCATTTTCTAAGACACTTTTAAAATCGCAAAATGACCCAAATTAAAAATGCAACATTTTTTTACCCATTTTCGCAAATTGTGACACGCGAAAGAAAAAGAGTTTTACAGTATGTATTACTGTTTGGTGACAAAAGTTTCTGAGATCTGTCAACAAGAGTAAACTTTAACAATGGCACACAAAACAAAACACATAATACACAGCAAATAGTTACTGATTAAAAACAGACTTTAGAAAACAATAAAAAGAACTTACAAAATCCTTCATCATTGTTATTCTGTATAATTAATCGATTTCTTTGTCATATGACAACACCATTACTTTTTCAAACTTTCCCCCCACCCAGATTCGACTGCTGGAGTCGAGGCCCATACAAAGGGGGTACCTTAATCCTCCATCATAGGAGGCAATGACCTTGAAAAGGTCATAGTTAGGTTGGAATATTATGATTTTGTTATTGGTGTAGTCACACACCAAGAGACGTTGCTGATAGTCACACGCCACATCCCAGGGGTCAAAAGCTCGTTCAAAAATGTCCTTGTGGCCGTCAAACGTCTTTATCACTTTCCCATCCTTGGTGAACAACTGTAGCCGCCCTTCATTTCTCTGTATTTTATCAACCACAATTATATCCCCGTTTTTATTCTCAGCTACTCTGCGGGGAACAACAAAGAATCGCTCGGTTTTCCCCTTGTCGTAAAACTCGATTTCCATTAAATGTTCTCCTGTATTGGACACTCTGGCCACAAGCCGTCTTTTTTCAAAAGTAACATTATAATCATAGTAAGCCTCACACAAAGTCACCAAAATGTTGTCGTCTCGCGAACAACAAATACCAACTGGGATCAAGTTTTCAAATGTGTGGATTGTGGAGATGGTTTCAATGTCTGTAACCTTCATCAACCGCTTGCCCAGTGGGTCTGTGGCCAAAAGCTCGCGGTTTTTATCCATCGTCAGACAGTCAACACTTGTTTTGAAATCGAGCTCCCTCACCACTTTTCCCCCAACGGTCACCAACAGATTGCTTTCTGACCCCACCTTGTGCATCCAGGTCAAGGCTGGAGAAATTGGACAAATTGAGTAAATGTCCAAAGGACAATTTTTGGGACCAAAGGGATCAATTTCTTTGCGCTCAATAAATGGATAAATGTCAGAACCCAACTCCACCATTTTCATCAGTTCACCGACCTGTGTTAGGATGGCTTGAGATTTTCTCGACTCTTGCTCCATTCTCACCTCTGTAATAAATTCAATGTCAGTTTTCATTTTTCCAGATCCATCTGGGTTTCTCCAGTTCTTGGGGAAATATTTCTCTCTTTCCTGCTTGATGAGCAGCTTTTTTAGTAGTTTACTGTCAAGTCGAGTATTGAGAACTTTTCTTAATATGCTGGTATCTGGGCATTCAGCAGACGTACTCTTGGCTTGTATAAACTTAAGAGCGGCCTCTATTTCTTCTGTTAAATAAAATTGTTCCATGCCATGTTTTGCTGGATTGTATTTCGCTATATCCAGAATAATTTCCTCTCCTATTTTATCTGCCTTTGTCTGAATTATGTCCGCAAATATTGTTACCCCACGGTAACTCATCACACGCTTATAAAGTTTCTGAAACCTTGTTTTCAACTGTGCAATACCTGAGAGAATCTTCTCACAAGTCTTCTCTAGTTCAGCCGCTTTTTCACTTGGCTTCAGTCCAGAGTCTTCCGTGTTCTCTTTGCTTTCCAATGGCTGGAATATTCTGTCAATGCTGTCAATTTCCCGTTTTTCTATCAGATTTATTGCTTGGTCAATGAATCGTTTCCGCTCTGTCGGGGCCAGCCTGTGTAAAACCCCTGTAGCAGAACTCTTTGAAAGTTCCACCCAGGCCTCCTCAATAGAATTCAAACGAGTTGGTGGAGGCAGTTTAAGCCACTCCTTCACTGCGTCTGTGAAACCTTCGTCAGAATCAAATTCATCCAACAAATCATCACATTCCCTCTCACTTTCATACTCATCTTCATCAATCTCATCAACAAACTCATTGACCCTGAGGTCAGCATATTTGTTGATCTCATTTTGCTCGTTACTATGGATATCGAAACTATTTTCCTTCAAATACAGAATAGCTTCGCGGTCCAAATCCTCTTTAAATATCTGCCATCTCTTGCATTCATTACTACAGTACACACACTCTGTCTCTATATCCTCACAGTTCAGAAAATCCCTCACTTTCTCTTTGTCGAATCCATCTTTATTCACAATATTTCTTAACACTCTCTCAGCCTCTTGGACCTTAACAGTTTCCAAAAATTCATCAGGATCTTTCCGCGCAATTTCTTTCAGACTGTCTTCACTTGCAAAACTGAAAGTCATCCGCGGCGGCAGAGTTTGAATGTCCTCTGGGCCTTGGTCCAGAAAAGTTCGACCTTTGTTTTTCTTTTTGCGCTTCCTTTTAGTAAACTTGGTTTCTTCCTCCCAGTCCCGGTCAGTGGACATAGAACAGTCACTGTCCTCACTAGAATCATAGTGCAGTGAATGTGCGATAGTTATCCTATTGCTATTGAATCGGCTCGAGTCAATGGGCACTAAACGCTTTAAACTTTTAGGATCATGTTTATGGGTTCCACGACAACAAGTACACGACTCCTTTTTGCGACCGGAGCCGATTCTCCTCGTGCTAACATATCCCCCTGGAAGACGTCTCTTCCCACGAATATTCACAGGTATAGGCTCTTCCTCTATTTCTAAATGTGTGGTTTCTGTGTCTGACGGTTCGTACGGCATCAACTCACACCAGCGATGCTGCTCGCCATGGTGATTCATTCGTAGACAAGGCTCGCAACAAATGACGCGACACGTTGTACACATAAACTGGTGCTCCTCCTTGTTGGCCATGTGTGGACAGTTTTCCACCTGCTGTTTCTTGGGAACAAGTGTCATGTCTTGATTCGCCTTTATGATTCCCTCCAAATCCAAGTCCCCTTCTGCCAACCTATTTTTGCTTTTCTTTCCAGTTTTGATGGTCTTATTTTTTCCTTTGGGCTCCACATTTTCCACGTTTTCTGTATTTTCATCCTTTTTGGTCAGTACATTCATTTTCGGCATTTTTATTCCTGATGACACAACTTAATTGTAAAAGTTCTGATGATACCTAAAAAAAACAAGATTTCTTTCTGATGAAAACATATCACTTTAAAATCTTAAAATATCCTGGAATAGATTCAATAACATGCATTTATATCAGTTTCAACGAGGTTATAATTAGGCCTCTTCATGAATTTATTTCCTTATGTTTCTGTTCTATTTATTGCACACAAAAAGCTGTTTCTTGATTTAGATCTTAAAGACCTACCCTCAGAGTTGGCGAAATGTGCCAGATAACCAGCGATCCCCAGTAGTTTTTATGTTTTCTGGTAAAAGTTAAAACTCTGCAGGCCATAACGTGTGCGATAAATTTTAAAACGCCAGTATAAAGGACAAACTATTTGTTTTGTAAATTGGATAAAAGATGGTATTCTTTATGTTAAAGACATTTTTGATGAGAATGGAGAGATCTATGATATTTCTTATTTTATGAATTTATTGAGAAAGAGAAATAACATTCTTTGTGAATATGTAATGCTTAAGCAAGCAATGAAGGAATGTATAAAACTATTTAACTTTTCAAATGCAAAACATGTAAAAAATACTTGTAATTATTATTTTTTGTTTAAAAACAATGTACAATTGTCAATTCATTCTTTAAAAAGCAGTTTTTGTTATTCTATACTAGTAAATTTAAAATATCTGTACCCATTGTATGAATCTATGTGGGAAAAGCTTTTTGATCTTGAAACAACAGATTTCAACTGGGAAAATATTTATTTTTCTAAAATTAAACAAATGTATGAAAATAATATTGCAGAATTTAACTATAAGTTACTGCATTGTATTGTAAACAATAATTTGGCAGTAAGCAAGTGGAATGAAAATGTATCTCCACTATGTGATGCATGTAAATTAGTCGAAGATGCACAACATTTGTTATTTAGTTGCGAAATGGTAAACAAAATATGGAAATGAGTAGGGACTTTTTTGCATCTCACAATAACATGGAAAACTATAGTCCTAGGTTTTTATAAAGATAATAATATTCATACAGTTATGTTGAACAATCTTATATCTTTTGTATGTTTTACAATCTACAAATATAAAATGAAATGTAGATTTGATAATGAAATTATGTCAGAAAGAAACCTTATACAAAAACTAAAATATAATCTTTGTTTACAAAATGATATTTTGAAATATGCGAAGAAATTTAGATCTGATAATAATATGTTTACTAATTTAGGAAATTATTTGTGAATGAATATATTGAATATATGATGTACATGTTTCTTTATTATGATATTTGTTTTAATAAAAGAGAAAAAAAACCAAAAAAACGCCAGTTTGGAAAATGAAATTTAATTGAGTAATATAAAAGTATGTTGTGTGATGCTTGTGTGTTTATTTCATTTATCAATCAAATAAGACCGACGTTTTAAGTTCGGAGGCAGTTAAAAATGGTAAACACTGATAAACAACAACCATTTAACGATTGACTAAACTTTGTTAAACAAAATGGCTGTCAATATGGCATCGCTCATGATGGGGAAGAATTTTTTCAGCTGATATTATTCATTGTAACCCCAATATTCAACTTTTATTCATTTTACTTGTATTTTTTAACATAGGTTATATTATGCCTTGCTGCTCCCACTATTTAAGGGTGTTTTAACATTTAAATACCGTCTATTATTATAATGTGTGATCACAAAGCATCTAAACCAAGGTTTTGAAAATGCATTGCAAAATCCAAAAAACTTTGCATATCTTCAAATGTTTGCAATATTCAAAAATCATAAAATTTCCAAACCCCTCATTGCTGCATCTGGACACCCTAATGTTCAGCAGATCAACACACTGTAATTATTCTATATGGGATGACAAATCTCAGGAATATAAATAAACAACCTAAAAAATTGTTAATATAATTTGCATACATGTACTATTTCCGTCTATTATTTATATACGTTTATAAGAGCTAGTTGCTAGCCACAGTTCTATTTTTATCCATAAAAAATTCCCTAAATCTTTGTTATCGTTTCACATCCGGAAAAGAATAAAATCGGCACATTTTACTTTTCTGGCATAAATAGAGAAAAATTTGCATAAAGAGTATCATAAATCTGAGAATCCTCAACATTAATTATGCCTCGTGCTAAATTAGTCCTTTGACCTGACTTTCATTTTATGAACGTTACACAAAATTTTCAATATTCTGATTTTGTAGACTTCAAAAGAAAGCAAAATGACAGTCTCTTTTACCCTTGCGACATTTATGACATAATTAAATATAATAATCAGATAGTAATACAATCGAAGCTTCTACCTTATTGTTCCTTCTCGCACAGTAGGCCTCGCTTAGTAGCTGGTCGACGACGTTGTGTTTCTAAACACCGCCATGATATTGATTGTGATCATGATCACTAAAATGTTTCAAAAGATCAAGGGGTACGGATGGGGAATGAAAAAAAGGGGAAAAAATATTAAAAAAGCCTAGACACGAAGTCACGCTTGTAGCGCAATGGAGGCAAATGCCTCACATTAAAAACGACGATCAATTTTCACAGCGAAGTTTTCTTTTTTTTAAGTCAGAGTTGGAGGACTTGGCCCCGGACAATAAAACTTCTGATCTTAGTCTCATTTTTTTCATTTTAGACACTTATTTAAAGTGAGAATGGGATAAAAAAAAATGAGCTCGTCTAACTTTGAAGGTCCCAGCCCTGAAGGCCATAAAAGTTAGACGAGCTCAATTTTCATCTCAGTCTCACTTTTACACAATATATTTTTTTTTTGTCGTGTAAGTTTTATGGCTCCGGACCCAATTTAACGCCCCGAGGTAAGACGTACGAACTTTGGATCTCACCACTTTCGATCTCAGTCTCATTATTAATAAAATAATATATAGTGGAAGAGTTAGACTTTTAATCTGAGTCCCACTTTCCCACTATATTTATTCCATTTGTAAAAGTGAGACTGACATCAAAAGCGAGCTTGTCTAACTTTTATGGGCCCTGGCGAATGGCGCTAATGTTGGGTAGGCGGTGTTAGAGCTGTGGTATAGGCGGTGTTCGAGTAGCCCTGTGGAATAGGCGATGATTGAATATCGCTGTGGGGTAGGTGTTGTCTTGACACGAGTGTGGCGCTGTGGTAGACGGTGATCGATTCGCTGTGGGGTAGGCGTTGTCTCGATCGTGTGGCGCCGTGGTAGACGGTGATCGAGTGGCGCTGTGGTAGGCAGTGATTGAAAAGCACTATGGTGTTTACGTAGCGCTGTTGATTAGGCGGCGTTTGAGCATTGATGTGGAACGCCGTGTTTTAGTGACGATGTGGGGTATAGGCGGTGTTCGAGTTGCGCTGTGGGGAATTATGTGTTTCAGGACGCAGCACAGTTAAGGCTGTCAATAAACTCTGTTCAGACAAAAAGTACGGGAAATGTGCATTATGACATCACATTATATTACAAACCTTGAAAGTACTTATTAATCTATTTATTAGTAAAATTAAGTTATACTAATCTTTTAAGTAAAAACAACAAATGCTATTACTTACAATTTTGATGTCCGTTATATCGTACACACTGAAAAATAAGCGAGATGTCGTTCTCGCTGGACTACAAAATATGACGTCATATGCTTCAAAATGACGCAGTAAGTTAAATCATTGAAGGCTACCGTGCAGTTTTATAGTGAAGAAAAATAAATGTCATACATTAACGGAAAAGTATAAATGAATATTTTGTTTAAAATTATTAGTAGTAGAATGCTACCTATATAGTCTTATTTTCATTTTGTTAAAAGTATGCATCGTATAAAGAAGCCACCTCGGTTTTGTATAAAATATCGTATATCTAAAATCTGAGTACCTAAATAAATCACTTAATTGCAAGGGCATACACTTACCTGATCCCGACAAACTTTTACATGTGAATTTGAAATATGCTATGTAACTTAAAAACTTCTACGATCCTTGTAAAATCTCACAAATTAATTATTTTTTAATGAAATTAACCCTGTGACCTTCAAAATTATTCAACATATGCATTATAAATTACGGTTTCTACTAACAAATATTCTTATCTTAAAAAGTTCGCACCGTTTTTCAAAATCTACGATATAACATCAAGTTATTTCATAATTCAGTTGTGAATTTTGACATGATTATGCCCTTGCAATATTGAATTTTTTAAATGACCTCAAAACCACAAATACATCTGCTTGTACCATGCGACTGCCATATCACGTGACCACTATGAACATAAAATATTGTACTGTTATATATATATTTTAGAAATATAGTGCATTTGAGTGACTGTTATTGATTTTAAAAAGGACATGCCAGTTTAACTAAAGTATACGTGTTTTCATCACAAAAATTTGCCCATATTTTTATTGACCGCCTTAACTGTACTGCGGAGCGCTATGGGGTAGGCAGAGTTCAAGTGGCGCTCGGGTATGCCTTGGTCGAGCAGCACAGTGGGATAGACGGTGTTTGAGCGGCGCTGAGGTAGGCGGTGTTCGAAGTCTTTCCCCGTATACCTTAAACAATAAACATTAAGCCGGGTATCCAGGGTGGTTGAACGAACTCCGTCATCCCGCTGTGTGATAAAGGGCTATTTTGTCACAGCATGCAATCGAATCTATTCGGAAATGGTTATTAAATATTTTGTTTCACGAGTGGAAATGGTCGAGTTATTACGATATGTAGGCAAAGTATAAGCTAAAAGCGCCAATCCACCATTTTTCTTGTCGACGGTTGTACGTATTATCGTATTATTGCTAGCGCCGATGAAAGACCAAAGTTGAGTTCCTTACCTGGCTCCACCGTCACCAATACAACAATCAATGATGCAGCAATCAATCAAAGATTTCCCTCCTAAATTACCAATTTATGATAATCTCGAGTAAAAATTAAAATCTTGACTTTTCAATTACTTTGAACGTTTCCTATATCTTAATTTCTCCGATTATCAATCAAACAAATTCATGGTGTAGTGTTAATTGAATAGTTCATAAATCAGAAATTCTTATTAATATTCTCAAATTCCTGTCTTGGGGACCGGATTAAGCGCCGATCAACAATACATGTGGTTAAGGAGGCTGGAGCTAGGGTCAACAAATTGCACAACAAAAATATTACCTGTTTTGTTTTAAACCAGCATTAAGGGTCCTCAACACACCTGGGAAAAGTTCTGCCTACAAGCCCATTCTTCTAAATTACTTAAAGATATGGATTTTTAGCATGTGTTCGACTTAAAAATGCCCCCAAAATCTCCCTTTGGGAGAGGGGGGATCAACTTTTAAAAGTTTACCGCTGTTCATGAAAATAAAAACCCCTGTAGTATTTGAACTCGAAACCTGCGAGTTGGTAGACTGAAGGAATACCCACTGCGCCACAGAGATAAACAAAAAATGGATGTAAAAACTGTTTCATAATGCGCTAAAATCCCCATGTTGTGACGTACTGCCATAAAAAGTAGAAGTCACGGGGTGTCACAGAAAAACTTCCAATAAAGAGCTATTAATATAGTGTAGGTGACGACCATATAGCACACTTAATGCGTATGTCACTAAGAATATAACTAAATATGTCAGCAGCTTTCCTTGTAATTCTCACATTTGGTATAAAGAAAAAGAAAAACAGACAATCAGTTGGATATATCTATGGAATATTTATTGTGAATATATTTACACTCCCACTGAAGACCGGTGATACTCGATGAAAGACGACGACATATAAAACATATCAGTAATATAATGATAATGTAGATAGGGCGCCTGTATACACACGCCCACAACAATGATTGAATAGTGAAACAGATATTATTCTGGCTACATGACGTCATAATTACAATGCTACACCAACTTTGAGATCAGTTAAAATGTAAATTAAAAGATAATTAAAATGATTTTAAAATAAGGAAACTAAAACCGGTATTTCTATGTTAGTCGACCATACAGGATTAACTCCTTTATACTAAATAAAAAATCAACAATCTGTTGGTAAGCAGTAGTTCCGAGAAGTTAAAATTAAAAATGATAATCTAAAGACGGTTTTTAAAATAACTGATCTATAACTGATCTGCAATAAAATCCAATATACCTGTATAATATTAAATACTAGAATATACGCCGTAAAAAGGCTCACTATGATACATTGAATCGATAACCAAGACATTCAGTTCAGAAGTTCAAAGTTCAACAAAAACTTCGTAAAATGTAAGTCCACTACATTTGTAAAATAACCAACAAAAACTTAAAAAGCACTGCAAAGTCGAATATATTCAAATATAATCGGTAACAAAATACAACCTGAGATAGCTGATGACAAGATTTCGAGTGTTACGTGGATGACGTGTACACAGATGACGTAATCAATGTAAACCCAAGTATCACTCAAATAAAAATAACAGTAGAAAGAAAGAAAGAAGAAAAAGTGACGAGTGATAGAGAAAGAAAGAAAAAAAGAAAGAAAAAGTTATTATGTAGGTATTTAAAGACAAGTTGTAGTAAATGTATATAAGAAAACAGTTGCGCCTCGATTAGTTTCAAAGTGCAACGCCTTGCATGGCTATTCATACGTGTATAACATATACTTTGCCATACAAGTTTTTTTTAAACCATGTTTAATCATTGGTCTATAGAGCAAATAACAAAATGTCATAAAAGACATTTAGTTTCAGCAGTGGAGATATCGATATTTCATATTTCCTTTTACTCTGGAAATAAGCGTCCATGGTTTCGCAAAATATAAAAATTGTCCACATGGCGCGGATTCCAGACAAGACGGACCGGATTCTTCAATCCACGAATCTGGAGCAGGCCTTCTTCCACTTACACTGGGTACACCACTGGTCTCTGTTCTCCATCCCGTACACTTTCCGGCATTTCCGGACCTCGCTGCGCGGTTTCTTGTGGAACCCCGTGGTTTTGGGGGAGACCGAGTATAGGTGAGACTTGGGTGATTGCGCCTGGTGTTGGTGTAAGCGCTCCTGTGGGGTGGGCTTCGTCACTCGGATTGGGGGAGAGAGCTACAAAGTAACAGCATATACAAACTCATGATACTGACCCCGGTTGTACTTTATATCTTATTACGTGTATGTCACGTCTAATAAATCATGGTAGGTTATAGTATTCTTTTATTAAATCATTAATTTGATTTGCATAGTCTCAATTGGTAAAAATATAAATCATATATGGTCGATTGCTTTTACCGGTATCAACGTTAATAGAACAAAACATTAACGTAAAAAAAAATTACCGAGTGGGTCGGAGGTGACGACACATGCGCACTGCTTTGCCATGACATCGATCTCTTCATCTGAGGGGGGTTGGAGAAAGACATTGGGGTAATACCTTGATGAAAGAAGCCGCTAGATGGCACGGATGACGCCTGAAACTTTGTGTTGTGATCCTGAAATTATAAATTAAAGCAGCTGTCAGCATCTATGCCTGTTGGAATTTGTAGTTTCGGAGTTGAAGTTAATTTGATATCTTAGATACCTTTTTCTGATAGTCGTGATCTGGCACCGGAATGGAGGGAGACAGTGGACCGACGACTTCCGGTGGGGATGACGTGCACATCTCGGAGAATTTCTGGGTCACGTTGTCCACATTGACCTCAATTTCCGTGTAATAAAATTCCTCCTCCCCGTCCGACCGACTATCGTCAGACTCGGAGCCTCTGTGAATGGAAAAATAAATATCAAAACATTTATAAATCTTTTAGCCATGACGAATGCGTTTTCCAATACATAAAGCTATTTCATCTGCGTAAAAAATGATCGAGCGCTTTTTTATTTAAAAATGAATAACACATTAGCCATTGCAAAACGGACAAAAATGTTAATATTGTTACATGTAACGCTAACCTCAGCTACATACACAAGTTAAATATATTCCACGTGAAGTAATGAGGATGTAGTGACTTACCCCAGGTGAGCTGTGCGCACGTGCTTCTCGATACTAGCACAGGTATCAGTGACCAGACTACAGCCGGGGAAAGTACACTGGTACCTCAGGCGAAGGTGTGTCTGGATAAAACAAAAAGCATTCATGTGAGTCTTGTTTAATATATTACAAAATTAAAGCATAAATTAAATACGGTGTTAACTGGGTATAGGTCGTTGTTATTCTCTCTCTCTCTCTCTCTCTCTCTCTCTCTCTCTCTCTCTCTCTCTCTCTCTCTCTCTCTCTCATTCAGATAATCTATGTGTTACATGGAGAATCCTGTATTATGAATATCTATGAATGAAGCGGGATATGACGTCATTAGTCACGGAATTCGGACCACGATTCCGGAATGTCACGCACGAATCGGACCTGTGTCGTGCAGTGTGATCTCTGCACTAATGTTAAATAGCTGCTTGGTCCGATTTTTTTGTTATTACGGTATCAAATTTTTTTTCCATACAAACCATTTATCTTAGAAAGTTATGGACTTTCTCCTATTTACACGAGCAGAATCAGTCTCCTTTCAAAGTTAGAAATATTCAAAGTAAATAAAATAATTTCTTTTTGGGCAAACGAAAAAACAAACCAAAGGGCATCACGGGAATGTTTAGAAAAGGAAACCGTTTGGTTTCGTCCCCCGAATGATTGGGGTTATTCAACCCGCATGCTATGCATCGATTGTAAAGAAAGCAAACTTCAGAAATATTAGCAAACAAAACGTACACGTTTATTTGTAATTTGTCTGATCATTTCGACCTTTATTTAATGCAATGTTAAAGTCGTAATACAACCATACCCGTCTCGTCGTCAGGGGTGAAATTTAACATGAGGCGAAATAACGCGGTACCCTTTTATGTCGTTTGTTTTTTAGCAAATTTTGTACGTATTTTTTTTTCTTGAAATTTAGCTAAATTGACTAGAAAAAACTGCTGCAATGTCTATTATAATACATATACTAAGTATAACCATCGTTTAAAAAGCGAGCATAAAATTTGATATAAAATCGGATCAAGCAGCTTTAAACAGAGAAAGAACAGGTAGTTAATGGTTAATGCTAGGCTGGCCAGGTCTTGTTTGTAAGCAGCATGAGCGGGTGCTCGCAAACGCTCGATCGCTGAAATTTGTGATTTCAGCTGCATGGTTATAGAGATTTGGAATTATGGTAGGCGCTCCCGAGCGTCCGCTCTGCTTAACGGGTCTCCGATTTGTCGCTTTGCTCAATGTGATCCTAGCATTGTTTTCCTATTTGGTCCGTTATATGCAAGTTTTGTAAAAACTAAAGCTCGCTCAAAGAGGCTGCTCTATAAGAGCTAGACATCTTTAGATATCCGGCTGTTTAAAATTAGTGCTTTCTTGTTGTTGTTGTTGTTGTAAGTTACATGCAGCCCCCTTTTTTAGGCACCGCTGTTGTTCATTTTAATAATAGTGATTCTATTGACCCTGTTATTTATCTGGAGGTTACGGAGGACAATCACAGGGGGGTGGGTGTTTAAGTCCACGACCTCTGAATGTCAACGCATGTGGAACATGTCTAAAAATAGACATCGAACCCTCCGTTTAGAATTGTTTACTTTTGTATCTCAATATACCGCATATTCACTGTACTTGACATCTGGGTTTTTTTTAATTTGAGTAATGCTTGAAAGTGGTAAATATGATTTGTAAGGGTTGCATGCAAATTACACGGGGGATTTTAATGTAATAATAAACATATGGTTATAGTGTGTCGTATGTTTCCTGCCCACTGTGTGTTGTCATCGCTTACAAATCCAACATTTAATTATCGTCAGTAAATTTATGTAAATATATTTCTAGATGACACTTACGCGCCTTACTCTTTTAAAGCAATTACCCCCAAACAAGTGGGGCCTCAGTCAGAATCGGAAAAGGAAAAACAGCTAGGGCTAAATATTGATCAATGAAAGTCGATCTGGGTTCGTAATGAATCCAGGGAAGTGAAATGTGACACAAATTCGCAAACCTAAAATAATAAAAACACTGCTTAATACCATCAATCACTCATTTTACGCATGACTGCAGACAGATAATAACACAACTCAAGGTATACCTGTTGTTTATTAGGTCAGCATGCCGGGATAAAAATAGAACATCCCGTGGTGAAATCAGCTGATAGACCAAGAATTAGGTCAGCGCTCTGGTCTTTGTTCCATGGGTTATGTATACATTTTTACTTTCTCAACATATGTAAAGAAGCTCGGCGCTGTAGACTTGTACAAAATGAAAGAGGCTGTTACGTGCGCTCTCTCAACTCCCCCCCCCCCTCTCTCTCTCTCTCTGCTGAATTTTTCACATCAACCTCAATTTATGTAAAGAAGATAGACTGTAGATTTAATTGTACGTATACAGGGATTGTGATCTGTTGGGGTGTTAAATCTCTCTCTCTCTCTCTCTCTTGTTACCTGTCGTTTTCTCTTCGGTTCAACCGTGTCTACATCTATGGTCTCGTCCTCAAAATCTTCGATGTCGATCCCATCATCCTTGTGGAATGACCCCACCACGAACTCCGCCGGAGCGCTCCCACTCAGGTGGTGGGAGGGGGGCGAGGGGTCGCTCCTCTCTGAGTGGAACCCACTGCTGTTAGCGCTTGTGGAAAGTGTGGTGGACTTGAAGCCATGTTCTACAAAGACATAATACACTCGATCAATCAAATGTTGCAAAACGTCGAATTAATCTACCGGTACTTAAGATGCAAATTTATCAGATAGATATCAGACAGAGGTTTATTACTCTGAAAGTTACGTAACAAGCACCTGTGAAGGAGCCGTGGAACTGTGGAGAGGCGGGGCTACAGGACAGACTGGTCAGCACCATCGCGGCTATTGTCTCGTCCATCATCTCCACGTCATCGCCCTTAACGTCGTCATCCTCCTGGTCCGACGACGATCGTCGGTAGCGTCTGCAATCAGCACATTACACAATCATCGTCACACAATCATCATCAAACAGCTGTACTATATTTACGATTTATTCTATATACAACTTAACCAGCAAATTTGGCATACAATATAAGTATCCTTAACTTTACGTTTTATGAATCACGTATTTTTCCTTTTGCCAGAGTCACAGAGCTTTTAAATTGCTACCATTCTAATTTCTATACATACATGAATAACTCAGCAGAAAATCGTTCATATGATCAGTTATTCTGTATCTTTAACTTTACGTATCAAGTATTTTTTTTTTATCTATGATGCCTAAGCAAAGCTATGATTTTTTTTTATTAATAGAACCCGGAAAAATTGATTTTGATTACACTTGAGAGTGGTCATGATAATTATGCATAAGATGAATGGATAAATTTCGCGTTGCGTCACATTATTGCTGCAGCATTTCCCGTTGCCGTGTGGGATGGGGTACACGTACATGTATGTAATGGATCATCTAATGGGGACGAGGTACAAGCGCGCGTGAGTTAGGCTGACTTCATTTACCGGCAAGTCAATGCCATATTGCACATGCACCTGTAACATCTATATATAGATACAACGTAAGCCGCTTTCCATTCCAATACAATCGATCAGCTGATTCTAAATGAAGTTGGAAAATGGCCATGAATCGAGATCGTCCTGCCGGCTTTTTATTCCGTTTATGCAATGTTTAAATTATCAATGTTTACCTTTTCGGTGCGGTGGAAATGTATTCATAATTTTTTTTCCTGAAATGTGTCAGGTGAATAAAGCAAAAATGTATACTGATGAAAATAAACTCCGAGTAAAATGACAGTCGCAGTAAAACGAATAAAGCAAGCACTGAGATTAACGCTTGACCATCCTAAATCCCTGTCATGTGACCATGGAATGGTTGTTTACAAAACACTAAAGGAGATCAAAACAAGTCGGTCAACGTGGGATCTGCGACCTTTGGACTTTTTGTTTCAAAACAACATTCTTTACTTGAAAAAAAAAAGTTAACTTGATTGATTTGATTTAAGAATTGAAATTGAATTTTAAAAATTAATAAGTTTTCATTATTTAAATCAAGTTTTGTTTTTAAAAAGCAAATGTTATACCACAGTAATCATCAATTAAAAAAACTGATATCAAACTGAAAAATGAATAAAATTGTAAATAGATTGGGCAAAGTATATTTTCTGCCACTCACTGCGCTCTGACGTTGGGGACGTCGATGACGGTTGACACGGGACGTTTCTTGGACTCCGCCACGGAGATGTCCGCCAGCTTGGAGTAGTCCGTGTCCTGGTCCACGAGGCGGGCCGACTTCCGACTCTCCAGAAGTCTCAGGTCCTCGGATCGGACCTCCAGGTCCACTCCCTCCCCGCCTGTCAGTTTGACGTTCACCACGACTTGGTCGCTATCTGTGTCGTGACGGACGACTACCCCGCTTACCTCTCGGCCGTGTGCCGTCAGAAACACTTTCTGTCCGTGTTTGAGGCGAAACGAATTGATCTGCTGAAATCCATGTCCAATAATATGTCTTGCGTACACACTTTTCTGAAATCCGTCGTCGAATACAACGGTGTATTTCTGTTCGTCGGCGATGCTAAGTTCGCCCGAGTGGTCGGTAATTACCCCTGGATAAAACCTTCCATCTTTCCACAGGGCGCAGACTTTTGTTCCGACAATAGACCTCTTTGCAAGTCGTCGATTTCCAGACATCTTAGAGTTTTGAGTGAATCATATTCCAAAGTAACATATCACAGTAAAAAATGTAGCATAAAGTGTCAATAAAGGCTGAAAACGATCGCAGATTGGCGAGTTAGATCCTATACAATATGCCGGTATTTTGCGCCGGTTTGTTTTGGTAGCAGATAGGCGGAGCTTCCTTTCTGGTATCAACAAAACCTTGTGACATTTTTCACCGCATTCATTGGTTAAAATCCACACACCTCCAAGATCCGATTGGATGGTTAAAATAAGACCCAAGGTGAAGGTCATTTTGTAATTTTTGGCAGCCAATTTTAGGCCTTATTTCATCTTTATTTGTTTATTCAGTTAAATAAAACAGTTTCTACAGATCATAGTTATCAAAAGCAAAACTTTAAACTATTGAGCCCCGATTAATTTTGTCAACAGAGCCCAGAATCTGTGTTGCATTCTCTGTGTCGGACATGTCAATCATTTTACGCCGCTTCGTGTTGATTGCCGATCTAATAGCCGCTTTTCCTCCCTCGGTGTCAATGAAATTGATGACTATTATTGCCATAAATTAACTCGCACTGTATAAACATATGACTGTGCTCTTATTTGTAACGATCTTCAATATCAAAAGAATTTAAAATTTTGGGGTTTTATCCTGAAAGTTAGGTAAATTTTCTTCCTAATCATTCACTATACGTGGGAGAAATAGGAACAGCTGTGTTTATCTACTTAGCGCAGAAATCGATCAACCACGTGACAACTGTCAAATTTTTAGTAAGCAAATCCCAGAATGCACTGCGGTTAAAATGTCGAACCACGATGTCCAACTCGACAAATAGGGAGCTTGTAAAATTTATTTGTTATGTTTTCTTAGCGTACCTCTTAGACAAATCTGTCAAAGCAGTACCAGGAGATTACGTTGGTAGATATGAAATACTCTTTAATTGTTGTCACACTTCGCATTCTTCTCAAGA
This sequence comes from Magallana gigas, assembly GCF_902806645.1. Classification (NCBI taxonomy): domain Eukaryota; kingdom Metazoa; phylum Mollusca; class Bivalvia; order Ostreida; family Ostreidae; genus Magallana; species Magallana gigas. Next base: position 1,193,255 of record NC_047559.1, on the reverse strand, counting down.
CCAGCATTTACCACCTAGCCTATTTCATATTGTAGACTTTATATTATGCAGAAGTTGTGGACATGAAATCCTTCACCCATCAGCCATAATCCAAGTTCCCAGTAAAGTAGCTCACAGACAGAGAAATGACACCATTGCTGGCCGAAATGGGACGCTAATACAATTGTTTAAAAACCCAGATGGTATTTAATATTGCACTCTTATATTTAAAATATCATTAAGAAATATTGAAATTGTAATAAACGAGGAGGAATGACCACAACTAGGCTCGAACTTGGGATCCTTTAGTTTAAAAACCAATGCTCTATCGACTGAGTTGTTTAGAAATCCTAAAATAATTGAAGTATATAGAGGGGATTACATACATTTGATTGAAAACAAATGGCTTGACTGGTGATCGAAGATGGGACCCCTACAACTTTTGTCAGGAGCTCTACCACTACATGTGTAAGCTACCCAGCTATCCATGGTCCATTTAGCCCCAACTACTACCCCCCCCCCCCTTAATGACTGTTAGTTTCAGGGGCAGGTTATGGCCCTTAAATGTATCAGGATATGGGATGAATAATGACGGATCAGGCCCAGGTTCAAATCTTTGTCTGGTCCATCATTATTTCTACCATCCTTCTACATTTAGTGCATTGTCAACCCCAGGAAGTGACAGCTAGCTAGGTTAACTCCTGCCTGGGGAAGAATTTGGGGTTACCCAGGTAATCTTGAAAGGGCGAAGAATTTTTTTTGGGGGGGGTGTGATGGTCAGACCAGTTCAAAAATTGGCGCCAGATAGCTCAGCACTAAATATTCAGGTGTCATGGATTCAAATCAATGTCTGGTCAATCATCATGCATTTCTTTTATCCCATTACAAATCTTTAAACATGCTCTTTTTTCTTTAAGTTTTTAATATCTGAAATAATAGTTTTGAATGCTTTTTGACCAAGTTTTAAAAACATTAAGTTAAGTGCTTTCTCCTCATTCTTATCCTATCTTAAAACATGTTGAAATAGGAATTAAACATATAAGTTATATATGCTTATGAAAATTGCAGGGAATCAAATACCTTTGGCCTGAGAGCAGATACAATTCACATTTAATTCTGTGCCTTGTAACAATTGTTTGAGATATAGAATGCAAGATTTACAAGCTGTAGATCCTTCATTCAAACCATGTGTGAAAGGGAAGTAACTCTGTATGATGATTTCTGTTGTTAGGTGCCTTCTTTGAGGTGATCTCTGCCACTGAAGCTAATCTTACTGAGGTGTCCAGGGTAGGTTTATTTCTGAGTAAAATGGGCCAACCAGATCTTTGCAAAGTAAAATCAATTGTATTTTTCCTCGTATCAAATTAACACAGATTTTCGAAGCAATTTTTTAGCAGTATTACCGTACATGCAAGTACATGTACTTAACTTTTCAAAACTTAAATTTTACGTGTACATGTCTTATTTAGAATTTATGTATTTTGAATTTTAATACTTAAATTGTGATGAAAATATTAGTCCGTTTTCTTTCAAGACAAGAAAGTTTTTTATCCTGTATTGTGTTTGGTCAGGAGTATATATATATTATTGTGTACACATCTATTTTTAGCCATCTGACCTTATGACCTGGTTTCCCGGATACCACTGGACCATCTGTGTATGTCCAATGTGTATGAAGCATGTAGGATGGTTAGTCTCTATTTTTTTTTTACATGAATACCTATCAAAATTTCTTGTTTAAAGTAAGACTTTCAATTGGTGAAAAAGTAGTTATTTCCAATTTATGCCTTTCAGAAAAAGCTGCGGATTATATTTGATTAAATTTTAAAGTACAATATTCTTTTGATGCTACATGTCTTGAAGGCCTTTTGATTTGGACTGTGATTTCTTGGAAGCTTCTACATAGGGTAATTATATATAACTATTTCACAATTTGATTGCAGGAAATACCATGCAACATCCCCAGAGAGAAGGCCCCAGTCCTTCTTTGGAATAATTCTAGACAATATTTTACAGCAATCAGGTAATGAGGGCTTAAAAATTGCTTTAATCTTCATGTACCAATTATCAAACACCTATTATCAGATTAAAGAAACAATAGCAGGTTTATTGTCCTTAAAACATCCACTTTCTCCCAACATGCAGAACAGGGAGTAACGCTACTGTCACTCTTTCCACAAAGGAGAACAGAATATTGCTGTCTGGTAACCTTGAGTTTTGTCTCATTTCAGAAGCTGAGTCGATCATTCACATACCTAAGGCCTACACCAGCTGACACGGAATGATTGTGTTATATGTTTAACATGTAACACCGCCACAGATTTCTAAACAATTTATCTACAGCGATTCTTCTTCACATTGTCAAGACAAAGAATTGAAAGGTCTAAAAATGAATGATTAAAATGATGTGTAAATGTATTGCCATTGATGTAGAGGTGATGGGTGTAAGATATATGACTGATAACCTTGACCCCTTTGACATGCCAAGGTCAACCTATTGTATTTCATTTTTGCCCAGTGATAAAAAGAGAGGATGTACTTTGAAATAAATTAATTGTTCATCAAATTTACTTTCTGTTATAGTTGAAGAAATATTATGTAACATTGCAAGACAGTTTGTTCTGTGCAGGTCAGATATCTCTTTATTTAGATACGACTGGCAACATAATATGCATAATATGAAAAGATGCAATCATTAAGTTCTGATAATTAATAACTTAGTTTTGGGATAGTTATGGACCAGTTGATAAGAAAATTAAATTTGAAAATGAGAATTGAGTTATATCCCTTTCATTATAATTTTTTATGAAGAACTTGCAATACGATCTTTCCTTTTATAACTTATTTCTAAATAGGAAATGATCTAGCACTGTTTCGTGGAAATATTAATGTTTTTTCTAAACATTTTGAACAAGAAAGAAAACAATCCAACGCTATTGTCTCCTCAATTAAAATGTTTCCAGGAACACGAATGAGGATTCTAGTTTTCATGACGCTGCTCTTCTGATCATTGGGAAACTGATTACAGTTTCCTGCATTTACGAGAACCCTGTTTAATACACATAACTGACTACAAGAAACTGTTCTAAGCACTTGGATTTAAAGGTATCGACAGACCCATTGCATTTCTCAATTTCACTGATGATTAATTTACTGGACGTGGTCTTCTGAATTTTAATAAAGACTGCATTATCAAAATTTTATGATTGCAAATACAAAGAGACAAAGCTTTAGAATTATTTTAATACAAAGTGAAAAAATGGTTTGAACACCTTGACATAATTGAACTTCATTGTCTATGAGAGCTAATAAGTCTATATCACAGTCATGGTCCATTGAATACAGAGGGAATTGCACTTGACCCTTTCTATGGCACATTATCACCACGTTATGGTTCATCAGTTAGTAGTAAATGTCCATCAGGGACTTGATGGTCAGACTGCTGCCCAGTCTGTTCTGGTCTACCGATTCCCAGGCAAAGTACTGCAGCTGCTTCACTCGCTGAACCATGAGGAACCCATTGTCAGAGAAACGACCTTGAACTCCAGGGGTGTCTAGCCAGACGAACGGAGCAATGGCTGATGTACTGATGGTGATGTTGAAAACTTGGTCTTTCTTCACAGTAATGATGTTTGTAACCTAAAGATATAAAAATTCCTTTATTCTATCCACTGGGTTTACATGTTAAAAAAAAATCATGTACCCAGTAATACATGTCGCTAGTTTGACCTGTATTTTGGTTTTCTTTAACCCAATCACTGCACTAAAGGTTGAGAGAGCCTGCCAAGCTGTTGGGCCATTTTGAGGGTTGCCTAGGTGATAGAACAAAAAGCAGTTCTGTCGTCTGATGCAGTCGCCCTGATGTAACATGTTGTTAATGTTGGCAGAGAAGACAAGCTGGGATGTCACATTCATCTGTAACAAAATAATGGTGGATTAGATGCTTTCAAAAACTAGGTGCATTTAATAGAACAAAGTTCAACAAAACCATTGGCAAGTGGAGCATCCCTTCCTGAACAAATGTTTTTCGATTGTGCTTGTTAATCAAGTTTACTCATTTGCTCAAGGTATTTTTTGTACATAAAACTTGAGATGTGTTTGCTCACAATTAGAATTCACAGAGAATAGAGTAGAATAGAATAGAATATAGAGACCATGAACTGCATTGCTGTTTTCACCCTGAATCCCCGAGTCCAGTTACTGAGCTACTCTCAAATGGTATTTTTTAGTCCTCTCACCTGGTATTCCTGGGCCTAAGATTGAGCTTTTCTCACCTGAAACCCCCGGGTCCAATTCTTGAGTCCAGTTATTGAGCTTCCCTCACCTGGTATTCCTGAGTCCAATTCTTGAGTCCACTTATTGAGCTTCCCTCACCTGGTATTCCTGAGTCCAGTTGTACAGTGGTTCCATGCTAGCCCAAGAGTACATGGAGATATACAGTGTGCCTTTCGGTCCCACTGAGTGGGGCTGGGGGTTGGAATCCACAAGGGAACCAAACAGAAAGCCAGCCTTGTGCTGAGGATTGGGCACAAACTGTAGGTGGTGGGTGTGGGGGTGTCTGGTCACATGGAGTTTGATTTCATCTACACAGATGTAAACCTTGGCCATGCCACCCTCCTCATAAGGGGAGATAAGCAGGGGAGAGAAAAAGTGCTGGGCAAAGTACTGGAGCATCTTCCATTTTCCTCCATACTCTGAAAAATGATGTAGTTATATGCCTAATAATTAATCTGATTGCACATATAGTGCACTTTAATGATGCCTAAATAAAAATCCTAATTTAACCTTTGACCTCCCAGTCTGTATTGTAGTGTTGCCAAAGCTTTCCACTCACTTTAAAGTTTCTTGCATAACAGTAGTCATGGTAGAATGACCAAGGGCCTAACGTTGTACATTTACATGTAATTCCATTTGTCTACATTTGCCGGACTTATCTTTTTCCAGACTTTGATTTTATTAATCATTTCTATTCAGATCTTTCAGATTTGAGTTTGATGATGACCTGCTTTTAGAGCTATGAACTTTTAGCATTTATTTTCTATATCAGTACTTTTGACCTTTAATCCACTAAATTAAATGTTTCTTGTATTATATACATGTATAATACAGCAAATTTTCTAAGAGGGCATATACTATTTCATTTTTTGTAGTGGATGGGAGGGGGCATTTTTTGTACCTTTTATAGATGAGACCCAATTGATGGCCTATCATTTTACCTGTGCTAAACCTTACTTCTGATTATAAATGTTTGGTACCTATGGAGGACCAGGTGGGGGCCTGCCAGATGTCGTTGAGCTGCCAGTACATGGCCCCCATTGTGTTACCCCGCCCACTCTCATCCAGTCGGTTCTGCCAGCGCCGGTAGTGCTCCGTCTCTGTTTTCACTGCAATGGCCTGGTCAATCTATGACAGAAGTACATGTATATACATGTATGCCATGAAAGCTATACTGAGGGAATGGGGAGAAAGACAGAAGTTTGTCCATTTCCTATAATCATAGACTTTAGAATCTGTTTTTGAGAAAGACATTGATGAAATAGAATTTATACCATATTTTTACAAATTGCACAAAACTAATAATTACTTTTACTAGTGTCTAGAATTCAAATTCACTAATAAAAGATTGAAAAAAAAGACTATTGGTTAATGAAATAGACTCATCCTTGACCCCATTTTACCTGTGTGACATAAATTGTGTCCTTGAACTTTTGTTTCCTGTCTGGAGAATTAGGTAGGTTCAGGTAGAGAATGACTTCAGCCATCAGCTGCACATTACCTGTAAACAAATGATTAACAGTGTAACCTGTAAACACAGAGAAACAGTGTTACCCATAAACACACAAACAACAGTGTTACCTGTAAACACACAGACAACATTGTTACCTGTAAACACAAAGCCAATAGTGTTACCTGTAAACACATAGACAACATTGTTACCTGTAAACACACAGTCAATAGTGTTACCTGTAAACACACAGTCAATAGTGTTACCTGTAAACACACAGTCAATAGTGTTACCTGTAAACACACAGACAACATTGTTACCTGTAAACACACAGTCAATAGTGTAACCTGTAAACACACAGTCAATAGTGTTACCTGTAAACACACAGTCAATAGTGTTACCTGTAAACACACAGTCAATAGTGTTACCTGTAAACACACACTCAATAGTGTTACCTGTAAAGACACAGACAACATTGTTACATGTAAACACACAGTCAATAGTGTTACCTGTCAACACACAGACAACATTGTTACCTGTAAACACACAGTCAATAGTGTTACCTGTAAACACACAGTCAATAGTGTTACCTGTAAACACACACTCAATAGTGTTACCTGTAAAGACACAGACAACATTGCTACATGTAAACACACAGTCAATAGTATACAATTATTTAATGCTTGAGCAGTCAATAGACCAGAATATTTTTCCCGAGGTGCAGGGAACAGCTCAGTATGATCTATTGCCCGAGGCCAACGGCCGAGGGCAATAGATCATACTGAGCTGTTCCATGCACCAAGGGAAATTTATGGTCTATTGACTGCTCGAGCATTAAATAATTGTTTTATTACCTAATTCCTTTTTTAGTTTTCGGGGTTTACAATTTGCATATTGCAGATGGATTTCGTGCCATTATGCAATATACTCAGATGGTTTTTTTTTCATCTTTAACAATCACAAAACCTGTTGCATGCATTACAATATCTCAATTTAATATTATAGTTTACACAAAGAAGGGGGAGTCTTCAACCAATTAGATTTTAAATAGTCTTTTTTCCTTATATAAAGCTTTAAAACTGTTGATTATTTGATACTCCATTTTGATAACATTGAATTTGGCTTCACCAAGTACTAAAAACAGCGTCTATGTAAAGGTAGGTAAAGGAAAATACATTCCCTGAGAGAGAATGTAACATTATAACATTCACGCGTTCTGATATACGTTGCCAGTCAAATAGATCACAGTCTATTGACCGGCGGTCCAATAGATCGCAGTCTATTGACCGGCGGTCCAATAGATCGAAGTCTATTGACCGGCGGCCTAATAGATCGCAGTCTATTGACCGGCAGTTCAAAATAGACGTAAAAATTTAATTTGTAATAGAACAACAAAATCCCTTTTATTAGGTAATAATGTTACCTGTCAACACACAGACAACATTGTTACCTGTAAATACACAGACAACAGTGTTACTGTGGTTTTATCAATATTCATTAAATATCAATTTTCGTGGATTTCGTTGAAATTAAATGTTCATTGAAGTGCAATTTCTATTAACATTTTGTATTTATAGGGTCATTGGCCACGAATTTACCTATCCTTGAAACTGTGATTTATACTTCATCCACGAAAATTGATACCCTTGAATATTGATGAAACCACAGTACAGCATTATCTGTGAACACACAGACAACAGTGTTACCTGTTAACACACAGGCAACAGTATTACCTGTAAAAACACAGACAATCGTGTTACCTGTAAACACACATACAAATGTGTCACCTGTAAACACACAGTCAACAGTGTTACCTGTAAACACACAGTCAACAGTGTTACCTGTTAACACCTGCCCAGGTAATAACTCAGATACAAAAAAAAACAAACAAAAAAACCCAACGACAACAGCTGGCACTTCTTTTCCTGATGACATTTGACCAATTTACTTTATGCACTACAAAAACATCAAGCTAATCTCCAACAATAAACATTGGAATGTCCAAATTCTATTTTCTACAAAATACAGTGAGTGGGATATTAATTAAAGAAAGCTAATAGCTCTCACCCAGTGGGTGATGTTGTCTGTGCTCGCTCATGTCAGAACACAGGTCCATGTTTTCCTCGGCGTAAACCTCGGCCAGAGTGTCGTACGTTGGCAAGGACTGGAGGCCGTACTCTGAGGCCATCCTGGGGACTCGGTACACACTTTGGTCAAAGAATGGGTCCATGTAACGGTAGTCATGTACTGTAATAATTACCATTGGTTGTATTACATCAAGATAAAGAATAGTCCAAGTAATGGTAATTGTGTACTGTAATAAAGGGTCATATTACATCAAGGAATTGAAAAAGTGTCAGTGAATTAAATGGTCATAAGTACAGTCAAACTTTGTTATCTCGAACTAGATGGGACTATTTAAATAGTTTGAGATATCCGATAATTCGAGATATCGAGGGTGGAATACTTAAAAAAATAAGTGGTTGGGACTTACAAATCACTTCAACATATCCATTGTATTCGAGATATCAAAGTTAAACTGTACCAACAACGTTATTGCGAGTACTGTATACTGCAACAAAAAATTGAGGATAAAGAACGGGTCCATATTACAGTAGTCATGTACTGAAAATTGATTTGTCATATCACATAAAACAAGAGGCCCATGGGCCACATCGCTCACCTGAACAGCAGTTCCTTGTAACATTACATTTCGTAGCATATGCTTTTTCTATTTTAAACATTGAACCCCTTTCTGGGGACCCAGTTATGGTCCGAGGTTTATGGTTGGCTTGAACAACATAAACAGTAACATAGGAATGAAAATGTGTAGCACTGCGGTGGGACCGCACGTACACAACCTGAAAAACTGAACGTAGAAGAGTTCCACTTCAAGAGAAATAACTCTCAGACTGTACAGAACATCAAGAAAGATAACTCTTGGTTTCACTACATTAGAGTTTACACAATTTGAGGATCCTTGCATAATAATCTCACAAACTGTAGCATTATACCGTATATACTCGCTTATAAGTCGGTATTTTGGGAGTAGAAATTTGAATAAAAAGTAGGGGTCCGACTTATAGGCATGACATACAATCAGATAATTTTTCCACTGAGTAAAACTTCGTTTTTGGGTGCCATTTTGCTTCCAACTTTTGACTTGCGATCCCTATACTTGACATTTTTATTTTTTAATTACTAAAAAGATAAACACTTAATAAATACATTGAAAGTTTCAACTGTATTTCTTAAAATATGAACAAGGTGTATTTGATAGCATTTTTTTTATTTAAACAGGCAATTATTTACGCCTGAGGTGATAATAGCTGTAGGTACATGTATAACTGTACTTAAAACAACACAAGCCAACACTGAGTTTAGGAGGCTTTTTGCCAACCCTAATCAGTCAGTAGGGGATAAAATCACTGCCATTTTATTTCCAGTAGCATTTAAAATAGTTTTTTAGCTATAATCTAGTTGTAATGAGTGTTTAAAAAATATAATGGCGTCCAAAATCGTAAGTTACAAACTTCAAGAAAGATAACTCTGTTTACAGAAAACTATTAAAAAACATGGCATCTAAAAGCGATCTAGTGGGATTACAAAACAGCAACTTCTGTTTTATACTTAAAAAAATAAACACAAGAATAATTGCTGGTCTGTTAAAAAAAAATAAAGATCGTTTTATAATTATTCATAATAAATTACACATGAGGTGATAATAGCTATATTGGTGGCAGTAGGTGGCATGTCACCTAAAACAACACAAGCTAACACACCACTTTTAAAAGGGGCTAAACCATCATAATCAGTCAATCGGGGATCAAAACCACTGTCATTTTATTTTCAATAGTATTTTAAATATTTTTATCTTATCTTAAGTTTTCATCAGTGTATCAATAAAAAAAAATGGCGTCCAAAATCGAAAGTTATTCATTCAGGATAGATGTCCTAACTGAACACAACACTTTTAAAATGCATTGCATCTAGAAATGATAACAGAGGGGTCAAACACCAATATTTTTTATCTAGAATATAGTCATGCTTGATAAAATGTGCTTATTTGATTGGCAATCTGTAGACTGATTATCCAGAAAAAATTACCCGACTTATAAGAGGGTCAATGACAAAATCTTGAAAATAAACTTGAAAAATGGCAACCGACTTATAGGCGAACAATACTTATAGGCGAGTATATACGGTAGTTCTCGAGAAAAACTTTTTAAAAACATTTTCAATATATCTTTCTATGTTAAACTTTGAACCCCTCTTGGGGCCACAGTATTAGTCCAGGGCTAAAGTTTTAATTATTTGGAATCTACATTATTTAAGGATGCTTGCATAGTTATCTCACAAGCTGAAGCATTATAGTTCCCTAAAAAAGATTTTTCAACATTTTCCCTCTATATTTCTATGCTAAACTTTGAACACCTCTTGGGGCCCCAGTATTAGATTGAGGTCACAGCTTTTATAATTTCGAATCTACACTATTTGAGGGTGCTTACGTAGTTATCTGACAAATTGATGCATTGTAGTTCTCGAAAAGAAGATTTTTAAACATTTTCCATGTAAACCGGTACTTCTACATTTAACTTTAAACCCATCTTGGGTCCCTAGTATTAGTCCAGGGGTCACTATTTTAAAACTGTCGAACCTTCATTATCCAAGGTTGTATGCATGATAGTATAATCTCACAAATTGAGGCATTGTAGTTCTCGAGAAGAAGATATTTTAACGTTACCTTTATATTTCTATAATAAACTTTGACCCCATCTTGGGGGAGTATTGGTCCGGGGGTCACAATTTTACCAATTAGGAATCTACATGAGCGAAGGCATAGAGCGAAGGCATAGAAATTCCACAAACTAAAACATTGTAGTTCTTGAGAAGAAAATTTTTAAACTTTTCCTTTATGTTTTTTAAAATGTTTAAATTTTGAACCCCTCTTGGTGCCCATCAATTGTCCAGGAGTTACAATTTTTTGAATCTACATTATTTAAGGATGTACATGTATGCATAGTAATATCCCAAACAGTTGCACTATAGTTCTTGAGAAGAAGATTTTAAAACATTTTCCTATATATGTTAAAATCTAAACCCCTACTGGGGCCCCACTTTTTGTTCAGGGGTCACGATTTTTACAATCTTCACTATATATACAACCGTTTGTGTATGTATTGGCATTTTTGGTGAAGTGGTTTTTGAGAAGAAGATTTTTAAACATTTTTCATATGTAGTTCTATGTTAAACTTTGAACCCCGCCTGGGGCTGCAGTTTTGATTTGAGGGTCACGATTTCTACAGTTTAGAATCTTCATTATACATACAAGCTTTTGTGTAAATATTGGCATTTCTGGTGCAGTGGTTCTTGAGAAGAAGATTTTTTAAACATTTTCCTAAGGTATATCTATGTAAAACTTTGAACCCCGCCTGGGGCCCCAGTTTTGGTCCGAGGGTCACGATTGTTACAATTTAGAATCTTCACTATATATACAAGCTTTTGTGTAAATATTGGCATTTCTGGTGCAGTGGTTCTTGAGAAGAAGATTTTTTAAACATTTTCCTAAGGTATATCTATGTTAAATTTGAACCCCGCCTGGGGCTCCAGTTTTGATCCGAGGGTCACGATTTTTACAATTTAGAATCTTCACTATGTATACAAGCTTATGTGTAAATATTGGCATTTCTGGTGCAGTGGTTCTTGAGAAGAAGATTTTTTAAAAATTTTCCTATGTATTTCTATGGTAAACTTTGAACCCCGCCTGGGGCCCCAGTTTTTGTCCGAGGGTCACGATTTTTACAATTTAGAATCTTCACTATATATACAAGTTTGTGTGTAAATATTGGCATTTCTGGTGCAGTGGTTCTTGAGAAGAAGATTTTTAAAACATTTTCCTATGTATTTCTATGTTAAACTTTGAACCCCGCCTGGGGCCCCAGTTTTGGTCCGAGGGTCACGATTTTTACAATTTAGAATCTTCACTATATATACAAGTTTTTGTGTAAATATTGGCATTTCTGGTGCAGTGGTTCTTGAGAAGAAGATTTTTAAAGACATGCACCCTATACTTACTGTTTCGCAATTATCTCCCTTCTGAAAAGGGCTGTGCCCTTTATTTTTACAATTTATAACCCCCTTTCCATAAGGATGCTTTGTACCAAATTTGGTTAAATTTGGCCCAGTGGTTTTTGAGAAGAAGTTGAAAATGTGAAAAGTTTACAGACGGACGGACGGACGACGGACAACGGGTGATCAGAAAAGCTCACTTGAACCTTCGGTTCAGGTGAGCTAAAAATTAGGGATAAAGAACAGGACTAAGTTATAGTAATCATGAACTACACGTAGCTGTAATGGTCATATACTGGTGACTACTTTTTTCTTAAGGAATTAAGTTTGATTTATGTTAAGTTAACAATACATCTAAATAATTGTTATGTTTGGACGTAATATTTATATTTGAATATCTCGCTGCATAACAAACATCAAACTCTGCAGTAGCTGTTCTGAATCTATATACATGTACATGTAAATGCCAAAGCTGTAAATTCTCAGCCACAGCATGATAATAAGACCGCGATGCACAATTTATATTTTTAAATTTTATAACAGACATGCACAATACATCAGAAGACTGAGAATCATTTAACATACATACTGTCTCCATAAAGCTCACTCCATGGTTCCTTGGCAACAAAGCCCTCCTGTAAACTCTCGATTCCATTACTAGGGCTAGACATGATGAAGGGATGAGTCAAGTCCTCTGATTGGACGATTGGCTGAATTGTGTCATGATACAGAGTAACATAATCCTTGTAGTAAAGCGTAAAGTTTACATCTGTGTTGTACCTATGAAATATTGTAAAGTTAATTTCTGCAAATTTTTTTATAGTTCACATCATCATACTTACAAAAGTGTAAAGGTAACACATGCATGATATTTACAAAAAATGTTATATATTTTAAGTCCCATCACATTAATTGTCAGACAATGTAAAACCCAAAAGAATACTAAAAACATGTACTGCATCAAGAGTTTACCCCACTAGAGGATGGCTATATGGATATAAACAAACACAAAATCTCCATTCACACAAATCAATGAAGGGAAAAATCTGTTTGCACTTGACAGTGAAGATTGAATTTATTTAATAATGGTTAGGAGTACCAGCTTTGTCGTAGAGCTTTCTCGTTTTCGTTATTCCCACTCCACAGAAGTAAGGAAGCGTGCGACTTGAGACGTTTCACCTCAGATATACAAAAATTGACATCTCAGTTTTATCAGTATGTTGGATACATTGGAACAGATTCATAATCCAAGATATTGGGCATTCTGTAGCAGGCAGTGATATATAGAAGAGGGAGTGATTGAATTTTATGGTCAAAAATTTACCATGACACTTTGTTGATGCTCTGATGTGATTTATTTTAGATTGTGTAATACTTAGTTAAAATAATTGTGGTTTTGTTTATTGCAGAGCTCAGACAACGTCATGGGTCCGACTTTCATAATTTACCAAACTTTTTATGTAATAGACATTTAAGGAGACTTGGTGGTCAAGATATTAGCAATCAGGATCTTCCCTAAATTTCATGATATGATATGTTTAGTTTTAAACTATAATAATTATCTTAAAAAAGACCAAATCTAAATATTTCAGGTAAAATTTGAATATTTTGTTATATCTGAATATAGAGCTCTTCTTCTTAAGAGATTAATATAGTCTAAAAATTGCCACGACCATCCAGCCCCCTTAATTCCTACACATGTATAAAGGAGACCATTCCTTCACACATAGCTTGGTTAAATGTCAAAACCACGAAGTCAGTGATTATAAGAAAAGTCCAACAATAAAAAACAATAAAAAGTCCCTCGCAGACTAAACTAGCTCCCCTACCTGCTGTGAGATCTCTTCGCTGACCGTGGACAGGAACTGGGGGTCTGTGGGGTACATGGCACACGCAAACATCAGGTCCTGCCAGATCAGGATCCCTAGCTCATCGGCCAGCTCGTAGAAGTCCTCTGACTCATACACCTGTAGACAAATGTTAAATCCAGAATTAAAGAGCATCCACCAGCTACTAGAAATAACTCTGAATGGGAGAAATGACTGCTTCTTTATAGAACTATTAACCAACAGGCAATTTCTGTATGCAGATATTGTTTGTACATGAACCACAATTTACATTTTTTATGCTTGAACATCAAAAGAGGAGAAATACCCCTCATTTTCTCTGACTTACCCCAACTCCCCATTTACTTACCAGCATATTGACTTATTTAATTTATTTACTGACATACTCACCTACCCCTTGATTTATACCACCTTTCCTCTGACTTACCCACTTATCATCTTACTTACCTAACCTCAACTGATTTACACTACCTCCCACTGATATACCCCACCTCTAACTAACATAACAAACTGACTTACCTCCCCTCCCCTCTGACTAACCTTGCCTCCCCTAAAGACTTACCCTACCTCCACATTGACTAACCCAGCCTCCTCACTGACTTTCCCCACCTCCATCTGACTTAACCTACCACTCCACCTGACTTACCTCACCTCTCCTAATGACTTAACCCACCTACCCCACTGACTTACCCCACCCCACTGACTTACCCCACCCCACTGACTTACCTCACCCCACTGACTTACCTCACCCCCACTGACTTACCTCACCCCCACTGACTTACCCCACCCCACTGACTTACCTCACCCCCACTGACTTACTCCTACCCCACTGACTTACCCCACCCCACTGACTTACCCCACCCCACTGACTTACCTCACCCCACTGACTTACCTCACCCCACTGACTTACTCCTACCCCACTGACTTACCTCACCCCCACTGACTTACCTCACCCCCACTGACTTACCTCACCCCACTGACTTACCTCACCCCACTGACTTACCTCACCCCACTGACTTACCTCACCCCCACTGACTTACCTCACCCCACTGACTTACCTCACCCCACTGACTTACTCCTACCCCACTGACTTACCTCACCCCACTGACTTACCTCACCCCACTGACTTACTCCTACCCCACTGACTTACCTCACCCCCACTGACTTACCTCACCCCCACTGACTTACCTCACCCCACTGACTTACCTCACCCCACTGACTTACCCCACCCCACTGACTTACCTCACCCCACTGACTTACCTCACCCCACTGACTTACCTCACCCCCACTGACTTACCTCACCCCCACTGACTTACCCCACCCCACTGACTTACCTCACCCCCACTGACTTACTCCTACCCCACTGACTTACCTCACCCCCACTGACTTACCTCACCCCCACTGACTTACTCCTACCCCACTGACTTACCTCACCCCCACTGACTTACCCCACCCCACTGTCTTACTCCTACCCCACTGACTTACCTCACCCCCACTGACTTACCTCACCCCCACTGACTTACCCCACCCAACTGACTTACCTCACCCCCACTGACTTACTCCTACCCCACTGTCTTACTCCTACCCCACTGTCTTACTCCTACCCCACTGACTTACCTCACTTCCCACTGACTTATCCCGTCTCCTACTGACCTACCTATCTCCCCTTTGACTTATCCTCCTCCACTTCTAACTGATTCTCTTTCATGTACATGTACTTACTCTATCTCTGTACTGACTTGCTTCACCTGACATCAGACTTACAACCCTTCCCTCCGACTTATCTTTCTTCTGACTTATAACCCTTTTTATTAATTTACCCCTCCTTGCATCTTGCTTACCACTCCATCTCTTTGATTTACCTTACCCCAATTCCATTCACCCTAATGGCGTTCATGTGGGCATCCCTGGCCGACTGGAGCAGGTTCCTCAGCCTCTCTTTGGTCACTCGCTCAAGAAAGATGTCTGCTGGGATCCAATTACTGCCTTTCAGGAAAATGGGCACTCCATTAATCTTAAAGAAGAAAGATCTACCTGCAAGAGTTTGATCAAATTACATTGTACTATATACATTCAATTTCAAATGAGTTTATACAATGTACTACCATTTCCTACTTTGAAAAAGCATTATATATATTTCTAGGAAAGTGAAAAAACATGTGTAGGCTCTCACATAGTAGATAAAATAGAAACTTTAAATAACAATGGCATTTTTCATTGTTCAAAATTAAAAAGTTAACTAGAAAACTGCTGGCGAATCATAATAACCACTACATGTATTAACTTATGGACTAAAATTTCTCTCAATAAAAGATAAAATCTTTGAATTATTTTGTGTGTGAACAATTAATTACGCTTAGAATGATTCTGCGGATAAACTTGTATAGTAAATGATTAACACCTTGTTTAGGATCTCCAGACACAAAGTCCTGCACCAACTCCACGGTTTTGAAACCAATGGTCAGTTTTTTGGCCGATATGGTGCGACCATCAGAACTCGAGAAGAAAGCATAGAGTTGATAAAGATGTTGGGCTCCATAACCGTTTGGCCACCACTCTTGTACAACAAAGTCCTGGATCAAAAAACATGTACAGAACAAAATGATTAAATAATTGTTATTGGAGTTTGAGACCTCCTCCGATATACCCTCTTAATTTGCAATCTTGCTACTATGTTTTTTTACAATCAGAACTCATGAAAGGAGCGTAAAGTTGATAAAGATGTTGTGCTCCATAACCGTTTGGCCACCACTCTTGTACAACAAAGTCCTGGATCAAAATAATATAGATTTTATTGTTAATTTTTTGCTCTGACACTTCCAATAACATGATAAGGTATGTTTTGAGATAGCTTCCTTATCATTCCCCAGTCATTGTATACTGACATACCCTGTCATCGTGTATATTACAGATTTTGAGAACCCCCTGATATAGAATTGTAAATGTTTTTGGGTTTTGACACCTCTCTTGACTTATCTCTGTCATTGTCTATATAATGGGTTTTGATATCTCAACTGATCTCTGGGGTTTCCAGACTTCTCTTGACATATCATGTCATTGTTTAAATATTTCCTTGACATTCCCCTGCAATCATTATTTTGACACCTTCCTGACACACCTATTGTTATGTATTTTTGGGTTTTGAGACCTCCCCTCACATACTGTGATTTTGTGCATTTGGGGTTTTTTGACCACCCCTCACATACCACTTTAATTGACTGTTTAAATACCGATATTCCCTTGACATTCTCCAGTCATTGTTTTGAGACTTCCAATGACCTACCTTTTCATTGCTTTTATTTGTTAGCTTGAGACTACCTCTGAAACACCTGTTATTGTGTATTTGGGGTTTTGAAACCTCCTTTGACCTACCTCCCTGGACATATCCCTGTTGGTTTATTACCAGAACTGAAGCCTCTCCTGACACATCTGTTGTTAACATTTATTTGGGGTTTTGAAACCTCCCCTGACTTACCCTGTCTAGTTGTAGCCTCTGTTTGATCTTGTTGTTGTTTAACGTCAGCGTATGGATCTGCTTGCTTTCCATGCCTGTGACATCAAACCGGATCTTGACAGAGCCTTCTACTGTCTCACCCTCAGGAACATCCAAAAGCACCTCGGTGTCAATAACCCATGATCCATCAGTGTCTGCAACAGATCAAAGCAGAGGCATGTTCAACATGCAGAGCAAGCACTCGCCAAAGTTTGTGTTGTTGGCATAGGGAATTTTAGCCAGCGCTTGCAAGCACTCTCTGTTAAACTCAAAATACATATATGCAAAAGATAAAAGATAGGATCAAAAGGATCGAAAGTTTACCATTCATAATATCCTGTACAAGATTGTACATATTCTTAAATGTATCTTTTGAAATCATAAAAGGCAGCCTGAAGTCTGCAGCCACTTCAAAATTTTATTCTGCATATGATTCACATGTAATCCATTGTACATGTAACAGGACTGGATGAAACAGACTGGGGTTCGAACCCAGAGCCCTTGAATTTCTATTCAGGTGCTCTAGTGCCTGATCACAGTAAGACAAGCTCTACCAACCTAGATCTACAATATCTAGATCTTTCTAATGCCTAGATCTACTAGCCTATATCTACAATATCTAGATCTTTCTAATGCCTAGATCTACTAGCCTATATCTACAATATCTAGATCTTTCTAATATCTAAATTTTCTATCATAGATCTACAATATCTAGATCTATCTGATAATTATCTAGATCTACTATCCTAGATCTACAATGTCTAGATCTTTCTGTAAATTTAGATCTACTATCCTATATCTTAATATCTAGATCTACTATCCTACAATATCTAGATCTTTCTGATACATAGCTCTACTATTCTATATCTTAATATCTAGATCTTTCTGATACCTTTCAGTGTCTCAGCAGTGAAGCTACGAATGGCCGTTGTGTTGAATGACTCAATGTAAATATTTCGCCTATGTACAGATGTAAAATTTAACATATTACTTTGCAATGCATTCCACACTAAATATTTCCTGGTACAGACACATATTCAAAATAAAATTTTGTTTGATTAAGAAACAAGATGGTAAATTTTGGAAATATCAAAAAATGCTTTCCTATCCTTATTATTGACCAATCAAGAGACACATGAAAAAACGTTTACATTTATTAGACATTATTGCATTATATCAAAAGCTGACATTGCAATGATAAATTTTCCAAATCAAAAAGGAAAATAATAGAATTTTTCAATTTCTTCCCTTAAGAAATCTTGCTGCAATAAAAATAATATTCCTACCTGCCACATTTCATTTAGAAAATATTTGGCCTGATTGAGAAATTAGAAAACATTATTTTTGGCCTAATTCTTACGATGAGTTTTCTCCCCTGAAAGTGTAACCCAAAAACAATATTTCTGCAGTTTCTCCAAAATATCTGACAGTACCTACCATATCCCCTGGGTGGGGAATGATGGCCCCCAGTCCCAGCTAAAGGAGCACTGCTCCTTCCTGACCATGTTGATGTGACACTCCCCCTTATACTGAGGAAATGGACAAGCGGGTGGAATCAGGTAGCTGTGGTTGCTGGCCAGATTCGCTGCTTGCTTGACCGCCGACTTGAAGGACACACTGATACTGTTCTCTCCTAGCTGTGGAAGAGTGACATCTATTGACACATTATGCAAGGAAATAACTTTATTTTTCTACCTAAGTTTTAGCAATCATCAAAATATTTCTTGATAATCCAATTATAAGAATTCGATCATTATGTGAAAAAAAAAAAATATGTTGCATTAAACTTCCTCTAAAATCAATAAAAAACAAAAGAGTTGAAAAGAAAGCAGAACACTCCTTAACATGGTGTGACTTACCATAACATGGTGGGATTTACCTTAACAAAGGCTGTTATGTGTGACCTACCTTAACATAGGGTGTTATGTGTGACTTACCTTAACATAGGGTGTTATGTGTGACTTACCTTAACATAGGGTGTTATGTGTGGCTTATCTTACGTGTAACATAGGGTGTTATGTGTGACTTACCTTAACATAATGTTTTATGTGTGGCTTACCTTTAAATAGGGTTTTATGTCCATCACATATCTCACAAACATGTTGTTGGTTTCGGCCACCAAGTGTCCATTTATGGTTACCGTGGCGAATGTGTCCAGACCCTCACACAACAGCTTTATGTTCACCATTGACATCATTTCTGATGAGACTGACACAGGGAGAGGGAAAGAAAAAACTCAAATTCAAAGATATCTACCATAATAGTCAAACATAATTGTGTCTTGTATGGCAGTTCATGTGTACAGAAACCCTTGAGTAGTTAAGCTGATTTCATCCTAATGGCAGCTAGACCACAGTCTTGATTTTGAGTCAAATTTAATCTCGCATACTGTAGAAAAAATCTTTTTGTTATTACTC
Source organism: Magallana gigas (assembly GCF_902806645.1). NCBI lineage: Eukaryota > Metazoa > Mollusca > Bivalvia > Ostreida > Ostreidae > Magallana > Magallana gigas. The sequence goes on along the minus strand of NC_047559.1, from coordinate 1,173,725 downwards.
ACAAGGAATTAATATCCGCATAAAATTGTGAGAAACAACTATTGCCGACTTTAAAAATCTTGCTTTAATTTTCCAAACTGTTTTGAACTATATGTCATATAACAACAAAAATTGTTGCCTGCGATTTTATATTCTAGTGATTTGATACAAAACAGCAGAATTAAGTACTTGCTTAAAGTAAGGCATTTTTCAGTGCATTCTTTTCAGTGAATACTAATTTTAGGGATGGTGTACATGTGTTTTCAAGTATCGATCAGTATTTGCAGGCATTTCTTGTTTGGTAAGTATTTATTTTTTCTCTTCAAGTGATTAAGCAAGGGGATAACTTTAACAAAAAAAAGTTTTATCTATATTCGAACCATAATATTGATGAAAAGAAAAATCCAACATGCCTGCATGCTGAAATCATTCTATGTCATGAAAGACTTAAGCCTAATTAAGATACAGTAAAACTTGGGTTATAAAGTCCTAGGAACAACTATCAGATTTACTTTGCTATGTACATAATTAAAGCACCAAAAGAGACTTTGCAACAGTTTTCTATATATCCCAGGTTCCACAATATCCATGTTTGTACTAATCTAGTTTTACTGTACAATATATCTATATACACCCCAGTACCAGTGTCAAGCCTCCCTACCATTGAATACCCGGCTGTACGTCCAGTCAGCCAGACCAATCCAGCGGTAGCGGATGTCGTTGTCACGGTAATACGGATCCTGGATTATTTTGTGATCCATTAGAGCGGTGTACATGCTGCCAGGAACTTGCCCGGTGATGCTGATGTTGTGTTCTGTAGTCAGTATAAAATACTAATAAATCATCTTGAAGAAGACATCTTATGAAGGACTTAATTAATTAACATAATTAAAGTTAATAAAATAACTAAAAACGACACCCTGTAGATAATCAAAGGATGACCAATATGGATATTTCTTGCATAATTTGTAGTAATATTGGGATTACTGAATACAATGAAATATTTGCCCCCAGTTCGATTTCGCTCATTTCGCTCTCGTTGTCCATGTTGTCAGCGGCGAATTTAAGACTGGACAAATTCCTATGTTTCTAATTATATCTCTGTAAACACAGCTGCTTCTGGGCGAATTCAAGAGGGGGCGAAACTGTTTGCAATTGTAAAAGGGCGAAAATTAATGTAACCATCACACCGTAAACACTGATAAAATACATTACAAATTATAAATGCCTTCTTTTTCCGTCAAAGTCCATACTCCGTTCAAACTGGTGGTTAGTACAGCAGCGCCTGTTGAAATGAAACTAAACAGCAGCACAGCGCTGTATACCGACGTCTTGTTGTCATGTGACCAAGTGCATCAAAAAAGATCATGTGCACCGATTGATTTTTGCATGCTAACAAATTATTTATAAGTCATCGTCCTATACAAGTAGTTTACAGGTTTAGAAACAATTCGTAAATTTTTGTAGTGACACTAACTTGATTAATAGATAGACGCATTTTAAAAATATTTATGGGGCATTTTATATGATACACCAAGAAATTAATTCTTCATATAAAAAAACAGAATTTTTATACCAAAAATCGTTTGATATCAGAATTTATTTTATCCCATATTCCAAATTAAATATTAAAATTGATTTTTTGATATATCAGAATTATGAAACGCCGTTTAAATATATTTTAGGGGTTACATTGTCTGATATCTACAAATACAGAAACATATGTCTCTGCTACAAATTTAATATTTTTGTTATCAAAAATTCGAATTGAGATAAACAAATTAATGATAAAAAAATTCTGAGATATCAAAAAATACGTCAATAATATTAAAACCACGCCTCTTGGATTCTTTGATATCAGAAAATCGTTTTCTGATATAAAGAAATGATGAGTATATACTAACTGACATCAGCTACAGCTAGATAATGTATTCTTTTATATCAAAACTTTTTTATATCGATTTTTTTTTAATGAAAATCGATTTTTATTGAAAATTTATCTTTTTAATATACCTAAAAAATATTTAAAAAACAGCGTCTCCTGGATTTGATATGAGAAATTCGAATTTTTTTATATGTGATAATCGAAGTTCTTTTTTGAATAATCGAACTATGAATTATTTGAACTTTTATATTAAAAAATCATGTTTTTTCTATCCAAAACTGTCCAATATTTGAAAAAAAAATAAAAAGAATATTTAACGGCGCACTATACGCCTACAACTTGACGTACGTGTAAAACTGTTGATAAAAATCATTATTATCTATTTAGGATGCTTTTAAAACTATACAAAATCCAAGGTAGCAAAACCATTGTTAAATTAGGTTGTTTGTATTACAACCCTGGGGTATTTTCTGATTTAAATCTAGTAATGAAATGTGTTCACTTTTTAGTAACTATTAAGAACCTTCAAAGTTGAATATTTACATTCTACTGTGTTTTTCCATTAAATTATGTGATCTTCAAATGCCTCTAAATGCAACAAGTAGTCAAAGGTCAAATTGACGAGTTTTTGTTATGACGTCACAAATGTTAAACGCTGTAAACTGCAACGTCACAAGCGAAAATCAAAGTTCACGCTTGTGGCTGTTACTGTGGCTCTTCCATTAATATTAACTTACCCTTAGGATAAGATAAAAATTTAAGGTATGAATTGCATTTGCAGACAAGGCAAGAAGTTAAAAAAATGTAAATATAAGCATTAAATCATGATTTTTTGAAGTATACACTCTCATAACTGCAGCGGTGTGTGCATACAAATTTTCATAACGCGCTAAAGCGCGTTACTCAATTTGTATGCACACACCGCTGCAGTTATGAGAGTGTATACTTCAAAAAATCATGATTCAATGCTATATTATCGAAGCAGAAAGTAACCGAAGCCCATGGGCTACATCACTCACCTGAGCAACAATAGCAAATCAGCTTTATGTAAAAATAAAAAAATATCACCCCACCCAAATTGCCCCCCCCCCCCCGATCAAATCCACAAAAGTAACAGCTTTCCAGGTCATGGTTATGGTTTTTGAAGATTTGAAAAAAAAAAAAATTCTGTTAATTCTAAAGTTCTAATTCACAATACAACACTCCCCCCCCCCCCCACCCCCCCCCCCCCCCCTCTCAATGTGGCACCATTCTACCCCAAGAATGTTGCAAGGATACAAAATGGTTTTAAATAAAATGAAACGCACGTGTCATATGGGCCAAGGTTATTTTCTACTTCATAACCTCACATGTAGTAGTCTACTTTATTACTTTATTATATTTACATTCCACTGTGTTTTTCCATTAAATTCCGTGATGTTTAAATGCCTCTAAATGCAACAAGTAGTCAAAGGTCAAATTGGCGAGTTTAATTACATGTATGACGTCACAAACGTTGAACGCTGTAAACTGCAACGTCACAAGCAAAAATCAAAGTTCACGCTTATGGCTGTTACTGTGGCTCTTCCATTAATATTAACTTACCCTTAGGATAAGATAGGAATTTTAAGGTATGAATCACATTTGCAGACAAGGCAAGAAGTTAAAAAAATGTAAATATAAGCATTAAATCATGATTTTTTGAAGTATACACTCTCATAACTGCAGCGGTGTGTGCATACAAATTTTCATAACGCGCTAACGTGCGTTACTCAATTTGTATGCACACACCGCTGCAGTTATGAGAGTGTATACTTAAAAAAATCATGATTCAATGCTATAATATATCCATCAATTATCCTGTCTTCATACTGTTAATTTTACAGAATGTGATCCTCCTTTCCAAATCACCACACTGTGGTTTTCCAAATCCACATCACCATTCTCTGAAACTGATGATGTACTACACAATAAATAACAAAGTAGACACAAAGGTCCCTGGTTCAAACCCCGCTGTGGTCACTTTACGCTGTGTGTTGTGAACTTAGACAAGGCACTTTATCTACCTTGTCTCAGTCCACCCAGCTGGAATTGGGTACCAGCTTAAGTACATGTACCAGCTTATGCTGATGGCAAGTGTCCCATCCCGTGTTAATGGCTCTCATCTTCTTAGCACCACAGAAACTCGGGATAAGCACATGCGTTTTGTGCTTCATGATACGGACAAGAATTTAACTAACTATAATTATAATAAATTTATCATCATAATAGTAACTTGATCCAAAGAATCGGCGCTTCAGGTCCTGACGTGACCCGACCCTTGGGATAAAGTTACTGTTTCGATAATAATGTACAACATTACCAAAGATATAGAGATAGATTCATTTCATAGTCAATCTGTAACATTGATAACTTTATCAAATATAAATAACAGTTAAATGTTAAATAAGAGTAATGTGCTGATGTTCCTTTTTTCTAATAAACTGCACTGGAGTCCTATACCACAGTACTCTGTTCTGCCAATTCACTCACAATACATGGCAGTTTATTGTTCTGGGGTCCCTACTCCTGTTTTACAATATGAAAAAATGAATTAATAAATGATAATAACAACATGTTGCTGACTATGGAGATATAAGTTTACTGGTATTAAATATTACTCAAAACAATCAATATCCTTGGCATTGATTTTCATCATAGTGTTTGTATTGCAAATACAAAGACTCAGACATTAAAGCTTTAAAATCAATTGCATATAAAGTGAAAAATGGTTTGAGCACCTTCATCATAAAAAACATTGATATACATGTGTGTATATATATATACATATTGTATATATGATATACATGTGTGTGTGTGTGAGCGATAGGGGTGGTCTCAAAAGTTCAGACAGCTCTGGTAAAATGAAAAAAGTTGATGCACGTAAGTATAGATATTGAAGTAAACATATATATATGTGTGAGCAATAATCTATCACAGTCCTGGTCCACTGAATACAGAGGGAATTGCACTTGACCCTAGCTATGGCACTCTGTCACCATGTTATTGTTCATCAGTTAGTAGTAAATGTCCATCAGGGACTTGATGGTCAGACTGCTGCCCAGTCTGTTCTGGTCTACCGATTCCCAGGCAAAGTACTGCAGCTGCTTCACTCGCTGAACCATGAGGAACCCGTTGTCAGAGAAACGACCTTGAACTCCAGGGGTGTCTAGCCAGACAAATGGAGCGATGGCTGATGTACTAATGGTGATGTTGAAAACTTGGTCTTTCTTCACAGTAATGATGTTTGTAACCTAAAGATATAAAAATTCATTTATTATACTGTAGATTGGCAAATAATCACGATGGTTTTAATTTCACTATGTTCGCGATTTATCGTTTTTCCGCTAAAATAAACCCATCGTAATTATTAACATAAGTTTTTTTTAAACGTTTTATTGCTTATACTTTTGATCAACTGGTTTTCTTGGAGCGTAAAATTAACAGCATCGCGACTGGTACTTTTTGAGTATTCGTGAAATTTTAACACCTCGGAATTAAAATGACTTACAGTATCCACTTGGTGTACAAGTAAAAAAAAATTGTGTAATTCATGTAGCAAGCTTGACCTGTATTTTGGCTTTCTTTAACCCAATCACTGCACTAAAGGTTGAGAGAGCCTGCCAAGCTGTGGGGCCATTTTGAGGGTTGCCTAGGTGATAGAACAGGAAGCAGTTCTGTCGTCTGATGCAGTCGGCCTGATGTAACATGTTGTTAATGTTGGCTGAGAAGACAAGCTGGGATGTCACATTCATCTGTAACAAAATAATGGTGGATTGCTTATAAAACTAAGTGCATTTAATAGAACAAAGTTCAACAAAAATAATTGGCAAGTGGAGCATCCCATTCTGAAGAAATGTTTTTGGATTGTACTGGCTTATCAAATTTACTCATTTGCTCTTAGTATTTCTTGTACATAAAATTTGAGATGAATATGCTCAAAATTTGAATTCACTGATAGTAGAGACCAAGAACTGCATTGTTGCTTTCACCCCGAATCCCCGAGTCCAGTTATTGAGCTATTCTCCAATGGTATTGTTTAGTCCTCTCACCTGGTATTCCAGGGTCTATAATTGAGCTTTTCTCACCTGAAACCCCCAAGTCCAATTCTTGAGTCCAGTTATTGAGCTTCCCTCACCTGGTATTCCTGAGTCCAGTTGTACAGTGGTTCCATGCTAGCCCAGGAGTACATGGAGATATACAGTGTGCCTTTCGGTCCCACTGAGTGGGGCTGGGGGTTGGAATCCACCATGTCACCGAACAGAAAGCCAGCCTTGTGCTGAGGATTGGGCACAAACTGTAGGTGGTGGGTGTGGGGGTGCCTGGTCACATGGAGTTTGATTTCATCTACACAGATGTAAACCTTGGCCATGCCACTCTCCTCATAAGGGGAGATAAGCAGGGGAGAGAAAAAGTGCTGGGCAAAGTACTGGAGCATCTTCCATTTTCCTCCATACTCTGAAAAGATTTGTTTTATACCTGATAATAGCCCCGTTACACATTTAAGCCACACTTGATGATGTCTAAATAAAACTCATAATTTATCCTTTGACCTCCCCTCTGTATTATGGTTTCTTTGAATGCCAAAGCTTTCCACTCACTTTAAAAAGTTTATTGCATTGCAGTAGTCATGGTAGACCAAGAGCATAAAATTTTACATCTATACTTCCATTTGCCTGACATATCTTCTACCAGACTTTGTTTTTATTAATTAACCATTGGCATTTAGGAATTTCAAATTTGAGTTTTTAAATTATGCCCTACTTTTAGAAATATGACCTTTGAACTTTTAATTTATTTTCTACATCAGTACTTTTGACCTCTATTTCACTGATTTTTGTATATAGCAAAATTTCAAAAAAGGGCATAAAGTGTTTCATTATTTTTTGGGGGGAGGGGGGGGGAGGAATTTTGGTATCTATGATAAATCATTTCATTATTATTTATATTTTTTTTGGGGGGGGGGGGACCATATTTTCCATTATAAATGTTTGCCTTTGATGAACCCTATTTATGATTATAAATGTTACCTTTGATGAACCATATTTACCTTTATAAATGTTTACCTTTGATGAACCACATTTATAATTATAAATGTTTACCTTTGATGAACCCTATTCTGATTATAAATGTTGTGTACCTATGGAGGACCAGGTGGGGGCCTGCCAGATGTCATTGAGCTGCCAGTACATGGCCCCCATTGTGTTACCCCTCCCACTTTCATCCAGTCGGTTCTGCCAGCGCCGGTAGTGCTCCGTCTCTGTTTTCATTGCAATGGCCTGGTCAATCTAAAACAGAAAGTATAAGCCACGATAGCTATACAGAGAAAGGACAGGGAGTAAAAACAGTAAGTTTGTCCATTTCTTATAATCATAGTTTAAGAAATCTATTCTTGAGAAAAATATTGAGGAAATAAAATTCATACCATATTTTCACAGACTGCACAAAACTAATAATTACTTTTACAAGCGTTTAGAATCCCAATTCATTAATAAAAGATTGAAAAAAAGACTATTGTATGGTGAAATGGACTCATCCTTGACCTTGACCTCATTTTACCTGTGTGACATAAATGGTGTCCTTGAACTTTTGTTTCCTGTCTGGAGAATTAGGTAGGTTCAGGTAGAGAATGACTTCAGCCATCAGCTGCACATTACCTGTAAACAAATGATTAACAGTGTTACCTGTAAATACACAAACAACAGTGTTACCTCTAAACACATAGACAACAGTGTTACCTGTAAACACACAGTCAATTGTGTTACCTGTAAACATACAGTCAACATTGTTACCTATAAACACACAAACAGTGTTACCTGTAAATACACAGACAACAGTGTTACCTGTAAACCCACACTGAAAAAAACTTCAAGCCTTCTCCAACAGTAAACATGTTCCAAATTCTATTTTCTCAAAAATGCTGTAGATTCCTAATTTATTAAATGCGAGGAATCAATATGCCCATAAAATAGAGAGAAGCATCTAGCGGATTTAAAAATATCACTTTTATTTTTCAGACAGATTTAAACTAACTGAATCTATAATAAAAATTTTGCTTTAACGATTTTATATTCTAAAACTTGCAATTTGATGCAAAATGTTTGAATCACGGAATTAAGTATTTGTGAAAAAAGAGAAATCTACAGTCCAGTGAGGGGGATATTAATTTATGAAACCTAATAGCTCTCACCCAGTGGATGATGTTGTCTGTGCTCGCTCATGTCAGAACACAGGTCCATGTCTTCCTCGGCGTATACATCGGCCAGAGTCTCGTACGACGGCAAGGACTGGAGGCCATACTCTGAGGCCATCCTGGGGACTCGGTACACACTTTGGTCAAAGAACGGGTCCATGTAACGGTAGTCATGTACTGTAACAAATGCCACTGGTTATATTACATCAAGATAAACAACACTCTATGTAACGGTAATTGTGTACTGTAATCAATGCCATTGATCATATTACATCAAGATAAAGAACATTCCATGTAATGGTAATTGTGTACTGTAATAAAGGGTCATATCACATCAAGGAAAAGAGATAAAGAACATTCCATGTAAACAGCAGCGTACAATTAATTCACTTACAAAAGATAAAAAACCTACATACTGTCTCCATAGAGCTCACTCCATGGTTCCTTGGCAACAAAGCCCTCCTGTAAACTCTCGATTCCATTACTAGGGCTGGACATAATGAAGGGATGAGTCAAGTCCTCTGATTGGACGATTGGCTGAATTGTGTCATGATACAGAGTAACATAATCCTTGTAGTAAAGCGTAAAGTTTACATCTGTGTTGTACCTATAAAATATGGAACGATTTCACTGTTATATCTTTACATATATATATATATATCACATATAAATACAAAAAGTAAAAACATCTACACTATATCTATCCGATATATAAAGACTGCATGTAAAATTTATTTCTGGATTCCTGCTACAAAATAATTAACATCTTTATAAAATATACAAATTAAGAGGTACAGGTTAAATATTTTTTTACCTACAAAGAGGAAAACGTTAATTACATCTGTATTTTTCTTTAAAAAGCATAAAACACATGTATTATCTCAACAAAAAATGTAAAAAATTTACAACTGTGGTGCAAAAAATGATTTGTATAATACACATAAAAAATGGTTTAGTATACACCTCTATTAAATCAACAAAAATGTAAAAGTCACACTTGATTTAACATTGTAAAGTTATAATTAAAATATTTACAAATGGTGGAAAAGATTCAAATGGCGTACAAGTCCCTACCAGTGCTTGGACATAATCACATACACACCAACGATTTACTTCATCAGAGGGTGACAATACTGTGGAATCATTGAAATTCATGGTGGCTCTGATACTCTTGGATAGCCCTCCCCCACGAATTTACACCCTCAGCAAAAACAAATTAAGAAGAGTTATCTTTCTTACTTAGGTGGTATGGGACACCTCCATGTTATGAGGTATTGTTTATCAAAATAAGCAATAAAATGAAGTGATTATATATTAAGTAGTTTCTTTCCCAAAAGTGCCGTCTAACAGCGTAACACAGTGGGTTAAAGGGTTTACTATGAATCTGTAAGTCATGAGTTTGAATCCTGCTGGGCCCAGGTTTACATTTTTTACCTCTCCAAATATTTTTTTGGTTCAATACATGTATCGTAAAATTTGAAAAGTCTAAACCGGTGAAAGTATTTTAATTATTATGTACTTTAATCCACGTTAATAATAACAGATGTCCCACGCCACTTTAAACTGAAAACCGATGCATTCACAAAATTATATCCTCATGAATAAACAAAAAACCCACAATCCACTAAAATTGCCCCCATGGATTTAAATAATTCTACAATAATATGGATTAAACTGAACACAAAGGAACACAAAACAAACAAAGGAACACAAAACAAACAAATATCTGTGTGTATTTGACATTGTTGATTGAATTAACAATGGTTCGGGGTACCAGCTTTGTCGTAGAGCTTTCTCGTTTTCGTTATTCCCACTCCACAGAAGTAAGGAAGCGTGCGACTTGAGACGTTTCACCTGAGATATACAAAAATTTACACCTCAGTTGTATAAGTATGTTGGATACATTGGAACAAATACATAATCCAAGATATTGGGCATTCTGTAGCAGGCAGTGATAAATAGAAGTAGTGATGGAATATAATATCTTATGAGCATTCCTGACCTTAAAGACAAAAACTAAATACTTTCAAATTGACACTTTGTTAAAAAAAAAGATGCTCTTATGTGATCTAACTTATTAACCATTGTCTGATACTTGAAAAAAAATTGTGCTTTTTTTTAGAGCGGAACTTAGACAACTTCATAGGTCAAAATTTTATTATTTACCATTTCGTCTTTAATTGCAATTTTATATACTACTACATTTAATGCCTTAATAATATGTTTAAGGGAGGCCATTCCTTCACACATAGCTTGGTTTAATGTCAAAACCATCAAGTCGGTGGTTATTAGAGAAGTTCAACAATAAATGAATCCCTGGCAGAATAAACCAGTTCCTCTACCTGCTGTGAGATCTCGTCGCTGACCGTGGACAGGAACTGGGGGTCTGAGGGGTACATAGCACACCCAAACATCAGGTCCTGCCAGATCAGGATCCCTAGCTCATCGGCCAGCTCGTAGAAGTCCTCCGACTCATACACCTGTAGACCACAAGAGACACAGAATTAAGGGGCATCAACAACAAGATAAGACAAATAACTCTTGATAAAACAAATGATCAATCCTTCTTATTGAACCGTAAACTGACAGACACAATTTGTCAAGTTTTGCAACACGAAGTATGCTAAAACTCTGTATAAATTCAGCTTATTATCCCAATTGACTTGCCTCATTTCCTGTATCTTATCTACCTGCAGTCTGATGTACCTCACCTTTCTTGCCCTCTTCCCAACTAATTTACCCTCTCCTTCTAATTTTCCTACCACTTCTCTGACTATGTACATGTATTTTCGTCTTTCTTCCCTCTGACTTGTTTACCTCTTACCACTAGGTTACCTTTCTCCACTCTGACTACCCTCCTCTTACCACTAAGTTACCTTTCTCCACTCTGACTTACCCTCCACTTATCACTAGGTTACCTTTCTTTACTCTGACTTACCCTCCTCTTACCACTAGGTTACCTTTCTTTACTCTGACTTACCATCCTCCCTCTCTTACTAACACTTCCCTTCTTTGACTTACCCCTCCTCCCCACACTCTCATGGAGTTCATGTGGACATCCCTGGCCGACTGGAGCAGGTTCCTCAGCCTCTCTTTGGTCACCCGCTCAAGAAAGCTGTCCGCTGGGATCCAGTTACTGCCCTTCAGGAAGATGGGCACTCCATTAATCTTAAAGAAGAAAGATCTACCTGCAACAGGAAGGCAATGGTTACTGAAGAATGTTTTGATCCATTTAATATATTGAACATCACAGTTGTATAATATGTTTAAATGAGGTAGAATTACTAAAACCTTTACTTCATCATTATCATATGGCTGTTATGAAATATTTTTGTCGATTAAAAATATTCACCAATTATCTTTAAATTAAGATTTTGATAATAATTACTATTATTTCTTTCTCACAAATCAAACTTTGAATGACATTTTGAAAGGCATATTTCATTTTACAAAATTAGATATATTACAGTTCTAAATTATACATTTAGTTTTATAGAATTCTATCATACAACTTTGTATAACTATATTTATGAATATACTTCTCATTATATTTTCAAAACAAAAATCCTTGAAAAATATCATATTTTTCTTTGAACAATATCATTAAGTTAATAATGAAATGCACTGAGCTGTCAGACAAACATTCAATACTAGAATCCTCCCTACTGCTTAGAATGACAACTGAGATAAACTTGTATAGTAAATGATTAACACCTTGTTTAGGATCTCCAGACACAAAGTCCTGCATCAGCTCCACTGTTTTGAAACCAATGGTCAGTTTTTTTGCCGATAGGGTGCGACCATCAGAACTTGTGAAGAAAGCGTAGAGTTGATAAAGATGTTGGGCTCCATAACCGTTTGGCCACCACTCTTGTACAACGAAGTCCTGGATCAAAAAACATGTACAGAACAAAATGATTTAAGAATTGTTATTGGAGTTTGAGACCTCCTCCGATATACCCTCTTAATTTGCAATCTTAGTTTAACATTGTTACTATGTTTTTTCACCATCAGAACTCATGAAAGGAGCGTAAAGTTGATAAAGATATGTTGTGCTCCAAAACAGTTTGGCCACCACTCTTGTACAACAAAGTCCTGGATCCAATTATATAAACCCTATTTTGTGGGGTTTAAATAAGACCTACCCTGACATATCTTCATGTGCTATCTTAGTTTAACATTGTGTGGTAGAGTCAGGTACATGGTATTCTTACTAGCTCTGGCTAGTGGGTTAACCGCTTAGCTGGATTGGTAGAGTGCTGGACTGGCATACCAGAGGACCAGGGTTCAAACCCCAGCAGAGGCAGTAAGTGTCTCTGTTACAATTGTTATTGTGTATTGAAGTTTTAGAAACCCCCAACACATTCTGTCATTTTTTAAGTATATCAGTGTGTTTTGAGACCTACCCTGACATAATTTGCCGTTGTGTTTATAAATGAGTTTTGTAATCTCCCAAACATTCTCTATCGATTATGTATATTAATAAGTTTTCAGACCTCCTTGTCACACCTTGTCATTTTGCAAATAAATAAATTTTGATACCTCTTTTGCCACATGATACTTTGTCATTATCAATGCATGAAATAGCTAGATCTGAGACCTCCCTGGACATACCCCGGTCAGTGTATGTATGTATTATGGATTTAGAGACTTCCCCTGACTAACCCTCTCTTTGTGTATATTACAGGTTTTGAGACCACCCCTGACATACTGTGTCATTGTATATGTGGAAGTTTTGAAACCTCCCTGACATACTCTGTCACTGTTTATTTTAAAGGCTGTGAGAATTATCCTGATGTACCCTGTTGTTGTGTATTTGGGGTTTTGACACCTCCCCTGACTTACCCTGTGGGCTGCGCTACCTCCCTGGACATATCCCTGTCGGTTTATTACAAAAACTGAAGCCTCTCCTGACACATCTGTTGTTAACATTTATTTGGGGTTTTGAAACCTCCCCTGACTTACCCTGTCTAGTTGCAGCCTCTGTTTGATCTTGTTGTTGTTTGACGTCAGCGTATGGACCTGCTTGCTTCCCATGCCTGTGACATCAAACCGGATCTTGACAGAGCCTTCTACCGTCTCACCCTCAGGAACATCCAAGAGTACCTCTGTGTCAATTACCCATGATCCATCAGTGTCTGCAACAGCCAAACAAAGACACATGTATATTGAGACACGAAAGAGAATTGATCACAAATATCATTCATTCACATTATCTTAAATGGTTTCAATTGCCACTTCAAATTTTTTCACCAGCATTTCATTTAAACACATTTCATTCCAAACAAGTTTTAATTTATTTATTCAACATTTCATTCCAAACAAAGTTTAATTCATTTATTCAACATTTATTCAATTAATAATACTATGAGTACAGCTAGACTATTGTACATCTAGACTGTTGTACATCTAGGCTAGTGTACACCTGGGCTCTTGTACAGCTATGATATTATACAGGAAGGCTATTGTAAAGCTAGATAATTGTACAGTTAGACTATAGTACAGGAGGGCTTTCTACAGCTAGACTATTGTACAGGAGGGCTTTCTACAGCTAGACTATTGTACAGGAAAGTTATTGCACAGCAAGGCTGTTGTACAGCTTTACTATCCTATATCTTAATATCTAGATCTGTTTGATATCTAGATCTACTATCCTACAATATCTACATCTTTCTGATATCTTTCTGATACTTAGCTCTACTATCCTAGATCTACAATATCTAGATCTTTCTGATATCAAAATTTACTATCCTACAATATCTAGATCTTTCTAATATCTAGGTCTACTATTCTACAATATCTAGATCTGTCTGATATCTAGATCTACTATCCTAGAACTACAATGTCTAGATCTTTCTGATACCTAGATCTACTATCCTAGAACTACAATGTCTAGATCTTTCTGATACCTATATCTACTTTCCTAGATCTTCAATATCTACAATATAGATCTTTCTGATACCTTTCAGTGTTTCAGCAGTGAAGCTACGAATGGCTGTCGTGTTGAATGACTCTATGTAAATATCTCGCCTATGTACAAATGAGAAATGAAACATACTGAGCATACTACACTGAACATTTACTGATACAGACACAAATTAAGTAAAAGAAATGAAAATTATGACTTCTTAAATTTCTTACATGCTTTTAATGCATTTTTATTGAACAGTCATGTGAAGGAAAATAATGCAATTTTTCAATTTCTTTCCCTAAAAGCTGAACACCGCTCATAAAAAGGCACTGTCCACAATATTTCTCTTTCATCACCACTATCCCTACAACCCTTACAAAAGCCACAGACCACTTAACAGTTTAAAGTATTACTCTGTAGAGCTCTTACCTGTGTGGACATACATCTTGCCTCACTGTGTTATAAGGTCACAATAAAATTATCCAATTTTATGCAATTTTTTCAAACCTGGAGAATAATTAAACAGGTCAATGCATTGTTTACAAACAGAATATGCACATAAATAAAAAAAACATGCATGAAATCCAAGGAATACCACATGTCAACTACCAGTTTTAGGTGTGCAATTGGGTGTAATGAAATTGAACAGTTTATATACAGGTGACTATCAATGGCTCAAAGTCGATGGGACCAAGGAAAAACTTCGAGGGATCAAGAGTTCCATTTTTTATGAGTTTGAATTTTCCAGGTTGACCGACGGGTTTTAAAAAAAGTCTTACCAGATGTTATAATAAAGCTATTTATTTAGTGCTAACCTTACGCACATGTTAAATATAAAGATCTGGATGTTTTTAAAACTAAATAAAAACAGATATAAAATAAAGTCATGATAACTATTTATTCTAAGCATATTCATATTTTGACTAGATTGCTCAGTACTACATGTACCTGACTGTGTTGACATGTTGTAACATTGATAACTGAGTATCACCCACTGTACCCACTGTACGAGTCCTTCACATGCTGTAAGAACTTGTTCAGCAATAATCATTTTATGACAATGATGCTAATATGCATAACTTCTACAATTTCATAATTCATCAATTGACTACGGCTAAAAATTATCGTCTCAATTTCTCATATTCACTGCGTCTCCAAATTATATTCTCAGACAGCTGGTGTTCATCATAGGTTTAAGGTCTAAGAAAAAAAATGGTTTGTTTCCGCTTTCCCGACCAATCCTAGCTTTTAACCCTGACTCAAAACTTTTTTAAAGGAATTTTGACGGGTAATCCTTCCTTTTCCATTTTTATACGATTTGGTCACAAAAATGCTTGTAGCAGTTACTCTTTTCAAAGCTTAGTAACTCACACATTTTGTTTCAAAATGGCTGTGTGAATATGTGTGTTGTAGATAATAATAATGCTCTCATCACTGGCAGAGGAAGTGTCTGAATAATATAAATCATCATTTTTGTTTTCTTGAGGTCAGCTTAATAGTCAGGGAAGATATTGAAACTTATTTCTCATTTTTAGCTCACCTGAACCGAAGGTTCAAGTGAGCTTTTCTGATCACCTGTTGTCCGTCGTCCGTCCGTCCGTCTGTCCGTCCGTCTGTAAACTTTTCACATTTTTGACTTCTTCTCTAGAACCACTGAGCCAAATTTAACCAAACTTGGTACAAAGCATCCTTATGGGAAGGGGATTCTAAATTGTTAAAATAAAATGTACAACCCTTTTTAAAAGGGAGATAATTGCGAAACTGCGAAAATTGGGTAGCTGTCTTAAAAAATCTTCTTCTTAAGAACCACTGCACCAGATATGCCAATATTTACACCAAAGCTTGTATATATAGTGAAGATTCTAAATTGTAAAAATCGCGATCCCCGGATCAATACTGGGGTCCCAAGAGGGGTTCAAAGTTGATTTAAAATGACAAATTAAACATAGAAATATATGGGGGGAAATGTTTTTAAAAATGTATTCTCAAGGACTACAGTGCTAAAATGAGTGAGATTACTGTACAAGTACCCTAAGATAGTGTAGATTCTAAATTGTGAAAACCGTGATCCCCGGACTAATACTACGTACGGCTCCAAAATATGTTCAAAGTTTAACATAGACTTATACATGTATAATGGGAAAATGTTTTTAAACTCTTCTTTTTAAGAATTTCAATGCTACAGTTTGTGAGATTACTATGCAATCATTCCAAGATAGTGCAGATTCTAAATTGTTTAAATCATTTTTTATTAATAGAAGTATTCAAAAAAAAAGAAAGAAAAAAGACATATCCATGATAAGTTTCTGGAAACACATGTATATGTTTATCGACTAGTTTTTTGTTTTTTGGAATTTCGATCCCGACATCAATTACTCACATATCAGGATCCAAGTGATCGGGATCAAAGATCATAAATTCAAACAACTTCAAAAAGGTGTGGATCTTAGTTTTTACGAAGTTTTGATACACAAACACACAGTTGGAACAAAAGATAAAAAATGGTTATGGAAAAAAATTAGGAATCATTAATAGACTTTATCAACTAGATATTGAATTTCCATGTTTTTTGAGTTTAGTCTATAGGACAGATGATCGATGAGAATGCAAAATCTAACATGCCGAATATCCTCATCACACCTGCAATATTTTTATTTGTTGAATCGATAAAGAAGCTTTTAATGATTGAAATATAAAACAGATGCCAATATCATCTTTTAATTATTTAACGAATATTTTTCATTTTTTTCAGTGAAATTGGGATTCTTTTTACTGCAAATGGGTATTTTAGAGCTAAAATTCAGTGTCATTTGATGTGTAAAATAACTATGAATAAAAACATGCCAAAGATAAAATTGTTTCTACTTTTTATGTATTGTTTAATATATGGCAAAATCTTGAAATATATTAGTTTTACAATATGTATTCAGAGTCCACTTCATAATAAACGCTTTCGAAATAAAATGATACAAGGACTATTGTTCAGGTGAGCGATTTGTGGCCCATGGGCCTCTTGTTAATGTTCAGCATTGTCAGTATCTAACTGGCACATATTGATACTGCTCAATACATACTCCAATAAAGAAAAAAAAATCACTTGAAAAAGATATAAACAAAGATCTATATATGATAAGAGTTAAATTTGGCCCCCATAATTCGCCATTTTTTTAAGTGTTTTGGTAAAATAAAATGTTAACTAATTTTTTTAGAAGAGTTGATATAAAATATATTTTTCATCTATTTATTTGATTTATTTGCACTAACTGGCAGTATATGACGTCAGAAGTGACGGCATTTCTATAATTCAATCAAAATCAGCCAAAAATTGACATTTTTCTTATCTATTTACGAATGGGAAATATAGAGTGCATGTTTGAACAAGGAAAATTTTTTTGTCACTTATTAGTCTTGGCTAGATACATCTCTAATTAAAATATTTTATTTGTTCAAGAATGTGCTCTATGTTTTCGGAAGGAAAAACTGCTTGAAAACAAGCTGTTTTACGCTAAGAATGCAAAAATGGCATGAAAAGGTTGTCTTTACAATGTCATATTTCTAAATTGTGGGCACTTGAACCAAAATGAATATTATGTAAGCACATCACATACATATCTGTACTAAGAAAACAAGGAATGATAGTAAAATGATGATGTTCATTTTAGGGGGCCATTTTAGGCCCTTATCATATATAGTCCTTTTTCAACCTACTTATTAATATTAAATTCCTTGTCATAACTGTCCTACTTTTTTTCAGCATGAAAGCGGAAACACACCATTATTTATTATTTTTTTAGGCCTTAGGTAAGTGTATGGTCAATCATTGAACATGTATCACCTTGCAGGCAAGAGAAGTGTCGCCTGAATAAAAACACCTGTTACTCGGGTCCAATGTCTAACGCCATTTAACTGACCAAGAAGGTGTTAGTTAGGTAACGTTTGTCTATACACTGCCACTTATAGGTATCAATAGTAAAAACAACAGATTAGGAATAATAAGACTACAATTTAACTTCAAGGGATCAAAGGCTTCGAGAGATCAAGAGTTCGAGAAATCAAGAGTAAATTTTCCTACCGGGTATTTATATAGGGAAAAAATTTGGGACCCTTGACTCTCTTCGAGCGTTCATGAACCTAAAGCGATTGCATTTCGAGCCATCAAGAGTTACCTATACCTGTGTGCCGGTGCCTATTTACAAGCTGTGTTCAGCTTTAACCAGTTATGTCATGAAATAAAATGCCTGCCTGTCACTTCTTAACCTAAGAGACAATAAAACACTGATTATTTGGCCTAATTTAGACCATGAGCTATCTTTTTTGAAAGCATTCCTCTAAAAACAAAAACTTGCCACGTAATCTCCTGACCTGTATATCTGACTGTACCTACCACATCCCCTGGGTGGGGAACGACGGCCCCCAGTCCCAGCTAAAGGAGCACTGCTCCTTCCTGACCATGTTGACGTGACACTCCCCCTTGTACTGAGGGACTGGACAAGCGGGCGGGATCAAGTAGCTGTGGTTGCTGGCCAGAATCGCTGCTTGCTTGACCGCCGACTTGAAGGACACACTGATACTGTTCTCTCCTAGCTGTGGAAGAGTGACATCTATTGAAATATCATACAAGGGGAGTAACTTTATTTTTCTTCCTCTACATTTCTTATTTTATTCAAGTTCAATGCATCTAAAATACCTAAACTTTAATTACGTATCATTAGCATATTTCATTTAACATATCCTTTACTAAACGAAAAGAAACAAGCTTTTAAAATTGAAACCAATTATTATATATAAAAGTATTTTGCTAAATCAATAGACTAAAGATGCAAGTAAAAAAGATTAATACATGTAGTGTATAAAATAGTTTGCATGATCAAATGGTTTCCATTATTAAGTGTGGACAAGAAGGCAGAAGTCCTCTCCTTCTTTAGATTAATCTGATCGTTTCCTGATACTTCTTCTCCTAATTCTCTTGTTATGAATTACTTAAACATTGGTGTGACTTACCTTAACATAATGTGACTTACCTTAACATAATGTGACTAACCTTAACATAGTGTGGCTTATCTTAACATAGTGTGACTTACCTTAACATAGTGTGACTTACCTTAATGTAGTGTGACTTACATTAACATAGTGTGAAGTACCTTTACATAGGGTTTTATGTCCATCACATATTTCACGAACATGTTGTTGGTCTCTGCCACTAAGTGTCCATTTATGGTTACCGTGGCGAATGTGTCCAGCCCCTCACACACCAGTTTTATGTTCGCCATTGACATCATTTGTGATGAGACTGACACACAGAGAGAGAAAAACAAAACTAAAATTCAGAGATAACTTATCAAACATAATAATGTCATGTACAGTTCAGTACTTCTTCATTGTCAATCATGTGCTACAGAGTTCATATTTTTTCACCAAAATATAATAGCAGAGCTAATTCAAATTAGTGTGCTATCTTCCAATGGCAGTCTATACTATTGATTTGAGTAAAATCCCTAATAAAAAATCAATGGAAATTACTTTCCAGTTAATTGTATTGGCAGGCAACACTGGACACTAATTTTGGGAGTACTGTACTTGACGATTTATATTTATATATTTACATTTTCCAGTGTCTTTGTCTGTGATAACACTACGAATCGATTTTGTACTATACATTTCAATATAAAATTCAAATGAAGTATTGTCAGGGCACAAACAGGGTTTGCATACTTTTTCATTCATTCATTCATTCTAATTCTAATCCTACAACTACTGAAAATTATATAGATATAAGTAATAAGGAATCATTCTTTGAATATTATGAGGTAATAATTTCTGTCAGGGTATTATTAAATCTAACGTAACGCCCGCCAAGCTTAATTGGATTTGATCACACCCCGACCAACATTATCACCTCATAATACTCCTTATTCCTTAAACAATTACCAACACTACAGATGTTTAGAGACATCTCCTGAAAATGGTGCATATTTATTATTTTTCATTCATTTCTTGAGTATCAAAAGCTTAACTCCATCCATAATTTTTTTTAAAAAGCCTTCACTGGAGACCACACATACATGTAGCTACATCCTCAGTGATCGGCCTCCCTACCATTGAATACCCGGCTGTACGTCCAGTCAGCCTGACCAATCCAGCGGTAGCGGATGTCGTTGTTACGGTAATATGGATCCTGGATTATTTTATGATCCATCAGAGCGGTGTACATGCTGCCAGGAACTTGCCCGGTGATGCTGATGTTGTGTTCTGTATTCAGTATAAAATACAAATAAATCATCATGAAAAACACATCTTATGACAAAGAAGTTGATATAAAGTTAATGAAGTAGCAAAAGATGACACCATGTTGATAGATCAAAGAACGATTTGGGCTGACAGGTGAATATCTCTTGGTTCAATGACAATGAATTAAAAAAAATTTCACACAGGAAATGGGATGTTTATGTGAAAGTTTGAGCCCGGTGATGTTCACGTTTGAGGTGAGACTGGAGTCATTCCAAATATCAAGTCGAGCCGAGTCTGAGATTATCAGATTATTGGGACGTGACCAGGTGACAGTTTATCCTAGTAAGATCATTATTATTAAAAAAGGTTATAAATATTTATAAATGCCTTCTTTTTCCGTCAAAGTCCATACTCCGTTCAAACTGGTGGTTAGTACAGCAGCGCCTGTTGAAATGAAACTAAACAGCAGCACAGCGCTGTATACCGACATTTTGTTGTCATGTGACCATTTAGATCTGATTCAGTGGAGCGGATCTCATTTAAACCTGTCATCATATCTTGTAATAATTCTTGGCATAAGGTTTTTTTTAGTCGCAGTAGTTTACTGTCATGGTTTGAAAAAGTTTACAAAGTCAAAGAGTACGTTTTACCACAGGTGTGTGAAAAAAGGGTTAATGGGGGACAGAAGTGGACCGAAACCCCTTGGCTAGCGAAGGAGGAAAAATAACATTTTTTCCCTCCAATGTACCCACATTTTAACGATGTTTTTTTTCTTTTTTATTCTTTTTTGCTTTTTTGGGGTTTTTTTTTACACAAGCCTCTGCTGTTTTACACTGAACACGAAAATCCATGTGTGGAGTTATCATAAAGGAAGAAGATGGGTGAATAAGGCGTGTAAAATGCCCATATGAGGAATGAAATTAAAATATCATTAAATCTGAAAATTTTTAATAAAATAATTAAAAACAATGTATATTCAATGTAACATCGGTTTGTAACCCTTATAATATTTTAAATACTTCTAATAGGTTGTTCAAACTGGCGTATGCGTGTCAAATCCTACAAAAATAGTGTCATGTTTATAACTTCAATGCCTTTTCTTTTATAGAGTGGTTCTGAGCTCCATATTTTTGTCATAGTCTAAATGCGGTTTAATGGAATTTAAACCGATTTTGATTAACAAAAATGTGGAGAGATGACCCACTATACTTTAAAAATGTCATTTTGTACACCAACAATTGAACATTTTAGAAAAATAATACAAGTCCGTAAATTCGTGGCCAACGTCTAATAAAGCATTTAAACAACGAACTTTGTTGTGAATGAAATGGCTCAGTGGATAGAGCACTGGCAGACATTTGGCAACTTTATGTTACTTGAGTTTTTAGGTTGGGGGTTTGGTACCACCAAAACTTTAGCATTTATTTTTTTCTTATCGTTTTTTGAAATATTTCAAACTAAATATAGTTAGAAATTTCCCTTTTGTAAACTTGTATTATAACATATCAAATATATTTAATTGAAAAAAAATGTTAACTTTGAAATTGTATTTTACGACTAAACCAAATGGGAAGGTGCGCCATCTTATTCCCCCATCTTCATAAGAAAATTTTCAAATACATAGATTATATATATATATTGATTGTCAATTTAATTTTTTTTAGAGATACATGGCATACGGCGAGAGAGGGCAATTTCTATCTGTACATGTACATGTACAGTACAGGCTATGGGCCTAAATACATGTAAAATATTTACATCTACCAAGTACGATTTCCTCTATTTCTAATGGAAATTGACTGTAATTCATAGCTCTGAATAAACAGACAGGACTGAAATCCACACGACCCATTTTATCGATTGGTCCAATTCTTCATTAATCAACATAATTATAGGAAAAACTACTGACGACACGAAATAACCATGCATGAAAATGTCGGACTCAATTTCAATTTCAATGCTTCATTGCCTGACGTCAGATTATCAGTATAACATATGTATAACATGAGGTGGTAGTGTATTTACAGCAGAACTTGCGCACGCACAAATAAGAGCATATACTATCTTATTATACCTTAGACTGGCAATGCCTGTCTGATATGCGCGATATACTGGTCCTCTGTCTCTTTCGTACGATAGAGACAGAGGACCAGTCATGTATGTCTCTGCTGTCATCGTCATATTTTTCATCATATCCCGACCCAGTGAATTTTCATTCCATGCTTACTTTAAAAAAAAAAAACAAGGATAAGCATACAATATAATTAAATGATTAATTCTAATAAAAATCATTTAATTCCTTTTTATCACAGAAAACTGTGATTGAAAGAAACCGGCAAACTTCAACTACGTTATGCTTTCTTTGATGAGTCCAATGCGGGTACCGGTTATAAAGGTAGCGATCATTGCAGATAAAAAAAACATTATTTGCTAACGCTAAGCATTTTAAATTGAAAACGTTAACATCAGTTGGATTATAGTCTGTCCCAAGTTATTGCTTCCACCACTTTTTGATGATTCTAAATAAAAATACACATACCTGTGAAAGAAATTCAGTTGAAATCGATAAAAGGGAATATGTCCAATATATCTTCATTAAACAATTATCATTTTTTACTCATAAAAGTTCACATGAACGAAAACAAATTTCTTACAGAGATTTATAATGGGAAATGTTTACATTTTTCTCCATTCGGAAATACTCGGGATACCTCGCGCAATTTTTCAACGTTATCATCCGGGCTTATTAATGGCTGATGCAATGCAAAATCCCCGTAGACTTTCTACTTTTGGATGCGTATTGAAACCTGAAGAGGTAGAGGGGGCGTTTCAAAACGGATAATCTGGACATTTTTTATATGGATGAACGTAGTTTGAGCACAGAGGTATTTATGGTTATCGAAATATCTAGCAAAAAGTGGTGGAAGCAAAAACTCGGGACAGAGTATAGGACAACAATTAACCAAAAGGCTTTATTGGATTTGACCATATCCCGACCAAAATCATCCCTTCATGATACTCAAAGCATTTTTGGGAGTTGATTTTAATCAGCTCTCCTATGCAGTGACTCGGACAAACCGAAAGTGAAACAGTGTTTGGACCTAAGCACCAATCGCAACTTCTTGGGCCTTTCCGGCAGGCTCGGAAGTGTTTTTCCGAGCCTACCGGAGAGGCCCGAGAAGTTGCGATTGCCTCAGCACAAATCATCGCTGCTGACAAGACTTAGTTCTTGAAAATAATTGATAAATTCGATGTAATGTTTGCTAAAGCATTGTTTTTCAATAAAACATATTTATAAATACCTTGAAAATAGTCAGATTTTAAATGGTACGAACAATTTAGATATGTTTTGTAGTCGTATGTATTCCTACGCCAGAGTAACTCGATGCTCGGCTGTCTCTGTAAATCTCAGAAAAGCAGAGAGTCTCTTGCTTGTCGGAGATTTACGGTGTCAGCCGAGCGTTTGGTTGAACGAGACTAGAGTTCAATATTGCTTGGATTCATACAATTTTCGAGAAATAATTCTATTACTGATACATAGTTTGATTGAATTAATTTTATCTTTAAATATTATTTAACATTATTCATATGGGGGTTTCTCGACATTCCTGTCGAAAAAGTCCAAAAATTCATATCAAAAAAATGTGCGTAATTCAAATACAAATTAGAGACTACATGTACTTGTCATGCAAAATAACATATCATTGATTTTAAAATATATAAACATCGACAAAATCAACTCCCGTCAGTTCTTCAGTACTTTGATTTTATTTACCCCTTGCTACCAACGCGTCGCTTACTCACCGGGTAGAACGCTACACGTGACGGTCGTGCATGTGGCAATAACGGATAAATGTCGGTCAAATTTTTATATTATGGAGATCTGTGTAATAATTAGATCATATTAAGTAAAAGTTACGCAATTAAGAAGTGGGCGAAGGAAGCGAAGCTGAGGCTCGGGGACCCTAATATGATCTAACTTACTTTGAACATAATCCACTTTTTCATTGGCTGATAAAAAGTTCTGCGCCTATCAAATAATTTTCATCTCTCAATTGTAAACATGACGTCGCTGTGAAGTTCTCAAAATAGAATGTTTAGCGACTGCTGATTGGATGAAAATGTGAGTTCTGTTCTAATAGTCCGAAATATCTGACGTTTTCCTGGCATTTATTCTAACGATTTTGATATTTTACTTGCCAGGAAAATCTGTCGTTTTTCACGGTTTTCCTGTCAAGTAAAATATCACAATCGCTAATAAAGCCACGAAAACAGACTAAAAATCAATGTAAAAATTAAAAACATTGTTATGAAAACTCCACTGCGATTGCCTAAGTACTTTTTGAGATATTCAGGTAAAACCCTAGTTCACATCTGAACAACTTTTGAATTAAGTCAATCACAGGACCCCTTCCACCTTATTATCTGTTTTTTACCTGTCAGTCAACGATTGATACCCCCCCCCCCCCTCACCTTTTTTAGCCAAAGTTAGACACGGAAAACTCTCGCCATTATGATGATTCATTTTTTCATTTTTTAAAATTTTTTCTTTCTTTTCTTCTTTTTTTTTTATTGATTGACAAGATTTTTGATAAGTCTGACCTCCCTCCACTTTCAATTTGATTTCGACGCCATAGCAATTTATGTAAAACTATCTCCAACCTCTTTTAATATGTAAGAGTGTGTTTGGCTGTTGACATGGTGTGCAATCCTTTAAAGGAACATCTACATTGTATCAAAAGGAAAGTCAACCATACATTATGGGTTTATTCATGGGGGTTTTAATCTGTGGGGTGGATGGGGTTGGGTTGGGGGGATCCTTTTCTAAAACGCCCGTGTATCCATTTTGGCGGGACAGGGACTGTAGGAGGTCAACGCCGCTGTAAGAGAAACTAGGTAATGGTATGAAAACTGTTCGTTTTTTATGGTTGTTGTGATTATTTGGCATTAATTGTTTACGCTATTCTCTTTATCTTTGACCAGTAATTACATTAAATTCTTGTCTGCTGGTTATTTACATTTGATAATTAGAATTATGTGCGTGATTGGTTTTCATACGTACTCGAATAGGTTTCGGGTCACGTGATCAGGTAATATACATCATAGGACCATGCGTTGGCTGGGCACTCTAAGCTCGCTCGCTAGTTGTGATTTAAGTAAGGTAAAATGGCGGATGATATGGAATGCGCTGATTTTGGGCTGACAGATTGTTGTTGCTACGTGTTTTTTGTGTAAATAAAATAACGCTAGTGAGCAGCGTACCTATGTAGTACTTGATTTTTATTCATTTAGCACTTTATTGTTTTATATTCGGACGAACGCAGTGAGGGAGAATATAAATAATTTTTTCCATTGATCTATTTCTTTATTAAGATTAAAAACAATTTAACACTCACAAAAGCGAAAGTTTTACTGTCGAATTATTTATGTCCTGTGTTAAACACATAAAGAAATGCAGATTCCAAAATCACAAGAAGACTGCGTTCCTCTGTTTATTCATACTCCATACCGCGGGATGTATAGCTCAAGTCTTGTTTCTGAGGTCCGTTTGTTTGTCTGTCATAACTTGATGTAACTTGTGACTAGCATCGTCGTGCGACGTCGTTCTCAACGTGATTAAGAATTGTGAACCAACTGCTGCTCGACTCATGGGTTGTTTGGTCATCAGTATTTTCTTCAAGCATTCATCGTTCATTGTAATTTTGTTTAGAGAACGTTGATATTTGTCGTGAGATTTCCGACGAAATAGTACACTCGCAATTTCCAAGACCGGACCGCGCTATCACGGAGTGACAGATTTAGGGCCTGGATAACGCTCCGCATGCTCAAAGATGCACAAGTTGTAATATCACCGTGTTGTCAAATTGTTAGGATTCTGATATTGGTACGTACCTTGTCAAAGTCGATCAGATCAGGATATCACATCATTGAAAGGCTGTTTGAATATTCAGATATCGCGGCGTGATTACTAGAATCACAGTATTGGAAGGCTGTTTGAATTCAGATATCGCTGCATGATTACTTGAATCACAGTATTGAAAGGCTGTTTGAATATTCAGATATCGCTGCATGATTACTAGAATCGCAGTATTGAAAGGCTGTTTGAATTCAGATATCGCTGCATGATTACTAGAATCGCAGTATTAAAAGGCTGTTTGAATTCAGTTATTGCTGCATGATTACTTGAATCACAGTATTGAAAGGCTGTTTGAATATTCAGATATCACTGCGTGATTACTAGAATCACATGTAGTATTGAATGGCTACTTGAATTCAGATATCGCTGCGTCGTCAGATTGCTAATATTCTGATGTTGTTGCACCCCTTGTCAAAGATGTCCAGGGCATGATATTAGTGCATTGTATACGGCTGCTAGGATTATGATATTTTTGCGCGTCTCGCCAAACTTCAAACAAATTGTTATATCACTGCATTGTCAGGCGCCTATGTCGTCATATTGCCGCGCACCTTGTCAAAGTTGCACTTACATGTACTAACACTGTGTTGCATTTTTAAATAGCACAAATTGTGATATCACTATCGTAGTGTCCGGTTGCTGAGGTCGTGATATCACATTGCAATTGTCATAATAGTTGTTTGTGCTGACAGTGTTGTGCAAGATCGCTGCGTGCGTTATCAAAGCTTCGTCGACAAGTGGCGATTTGCTGAGGTATCTGGTTGCTCGGGTTGCGATAATGAGTGATCAATGCTGTATGTAGCATAGTGTTTGTTGCGCTCTCTTAGAACATCTTCGTATTTTTCTCTATTACACAAGTGTCGAAATAGAAGAATCTGAAATCGACATTCAGAAAAACGAAGAACGTAAAAAATCGGATTTAGAATAGTGGAGATTGTAAAGAAAATACCTGTGCACATGTTCATGTAGAGTACTACCTTGGAATTGGAAACGAAGGGTTTAATCAGTGTCCACCCCATACCTGGCGCGTACAGACTCAAAAAGGTACCCGTGATGACAACGATCTTCCTAAACGTTCTCTGACCCGCTAACTGATGACAGAGCGGCCGAGAGGCGCTGAGTCGTGTAGGTCCCACTCGAAACATGCACACCCTTATTTTGTAGACGATGTAAGCGAACATGAACAAGTTGGAACTGAATATGGCAAAGAAAAAGTATTCAGAAATCGCACTTGCGACTCCAGTGTACACTTTGTCACAGAAATCTACATAGGACATGGCGCAGAATTGCAGGCTTGTCATAAGTGGACCCACTGCCCAGGCGAGGGCACATGCGATCTTCACTTTTGTCGCTGATAAAAAGTTGTAGTATTTCATCGCAAACATGAAGGCTAGAAATCGGTCCAGGTTAAAGTAGGTGATAAAAATTAGAGAAGTTTGCGCGTATATCAAAATTAAGAAATATTTTTCCAGTATTTTTCCAGAAATGATTTCGAACGCCCGCCGGTCTATACATAGGAACAGACTAGAGAGACAATCCGCGCTGCAGAGATTAAGGGAGAGAATCCTTATTTGGTAGGGAAGTTTTCGGCTTTTGAGTAACACTACGAGAGCTATGATGTTGATAACCAGGGCTGGCAGAGACACAAACAGCTGGAAAATATCCTTGCTCTCCATCACTTATAGAACTATTCTGTTGCTATTTTTCCAAGCTGTAAGGCGGCTTAATGAGGGGACCGGATATTCAATCCATTACCCCGCGGCCCGATACGTTAATGAACTTAAATCACAGAAACGTAATGGCTTTGATAATATTTACAGTCAGAAAATAAAGAAATGTTATACAATGTAGAAGGATGAGTAGCGCGTGTTAGTCAAAGACAAAGGTTCAACACATCCGCTGATTTATATATGCTGCGTATGTTCGAAGGCTGGGCGTTTGATTAGTAGATTTATTGAGAAAAGCCTGCTCAGTTGTGAATGTCATCAGCACCTGAGAAAGGCACCATTTATAACGTCTGATAGCGATGAATCTTCCAACATTGTTCAGATATCGTGTTTCAGCGTCAAAGTCTCATCAAGAGTTCCAAATTAAAAATATGTATCTCGTTTTATTTAAAAAAACTCTCCTTTAGATGATCAATCATCAGTATTTACAAACTGTTATAATAAGACAAATAAAACAACTCAGAAACACTCTATGAATATTGACAACACCTGACCATATTGCACCTCTCGGCCTGATTATCTAACAGTCAAAACATTTTACTGTCCATGACAATCATCACAAATGACGTTTCATTACGTCATAATTTCGTCATCATCAACATTTGAACGATACAATAATGCAATGGAGTTAAAGGCAAGAAATGTAGCATTTTGGAAATGTCAAATAAAGCAAAAAAAAAAAAAAAAGCAAAATAATTTTTTAAAATGTGAGAAATAATGAAATAAAACGGGGAATACGTTAAAGGTTTTTTCACACAGTGCTAATAGATTTTCAGACTTTATAGGCAAATGCTTTTAAATTGAGAAAAAAATCAATAAATTAAAATACTAGAATTAAAAGCACAGACACTAAATGAACTTTGTATATCCCATGTAAAATAAGCAGGTCTTTTAAAACAAATGGCGAATTCAAAATAATATCACTGTAATCCATCCGGCAAGTCCTCGTGCACGATAGACACAGAACGTGAATCACGCTACCTCACTGTATACAGGAACCACCCCGTGCACAGGTGTTCAGTATCTACTGTTGCCTCCACGGAGAAAATTTCACAGGTCCTTTTGGTTTGAGCGACTCAATTCTGTCAAGTCCACTTCCTTGGTTTCTGTAACAAAGATAAACACGCGTTAATATATAACTATCATTTGTTCTGGTTCTCTTAGAGACCATATCCTTTCATCAATAATCTCCACGGCACCCGGCAATCTTTTGGAAACAATTTCCGTGAATTGTGATTTTTTTCTCTCTCTCCCTCGTCTTACCCTTCTGAGAAAATCTAATTTTTGAAATAAATACAATCCATGGATGATATATTAAACTGAAAGACTACATGAAATAATCAATGTTTGTACTGTTTCTTTATATGTGTGTTACTTAGGTAAAAATCATATTATTTATCAAAAAATTGAATTTATCATTATCTCTTATTACCTCTCTAATCCGATTATTTTTTACTAAGGAAAGACGTATCTTATTGAGGAAATTAATGGAGTGGGAGATCATAGGGAGTCGGGATCAGACAGGAATTAACCAGGAGCCTCCGATCTTCGTGCTTTCTAAGGATTATCCCCGTATTGTATATGAGCATGACTGTTTCCACAAGTCAACATTAATATGTAGTCATTTGCTAAGTTGGAAACACATCAAACTTCCGTCAAAGTTCATTGGTACCAAACCGCCAGAGTTCGTTTGTACTGTGTGCGGAGACGCAGAGGACTGTGGGTAGAAAGGGCAACCCATTTCATCATTGTTGCGTGTTAATTAATACATCCCGCCTCGCTACGATGCATGATTTTCAAATCTTGGGACTTGTTATCTAATGATACCTTACTGAAAAATATTTCATCTATACTACTATATTAAAATAAAAGACTCGAATTTTTTTGGCTTTAATACCGAGAAATCGGAAGAGTACCGTCTTTTGTTTTATATATTTCAATTATCATTGGTACATGTACTTGAAGACTACCAATTTATCATAGTTCACGCTTTATAAAGATCATATTGGTCTACTTTAAACAACTATACCATGATAAATTGATATCGCTAATTGATTTGCCGATAACCGTGATGGCAATAAATGTGAGAATATTTCTTCCAACTTTTGACTGCTAACAGAATTATATATCAGTTATTTGAATATGAAATAACACTCATTTAAAAGGCTGATATCACATTAATTCGTCTAATTGGACTTATTCAGGACAACGAGTGAAACTGGTTATAACAGTCTTATTTCAAGAACGTTCACCTAAAGTTCCTTGATGTAGGTAAAATGTCCAAATACCTGGAAAGCATGTTCATACGTGAATTGATGTGATGTGAGAGGACCAAGCTGACAACTGGTCTTTAAGGGAGAGGATTAAGGGTACTACCGTTATAAACTCTTTCCTACAAACCGAAAAATTGCCTACCTAATTTTTCCCTAATTTTACAGAAGTTTTTTTTAATTATTTTAAACTAAGAATTTATCATTCAATGGCCACAATCGCAACTTCTCGGGCCTTTCCGGCAGGCTCGGAAAAACACCTCGAATGAATTATCCAGGCGTCCATGACAACCCCCTTTTTATAAAACTTGATATAACATGTATAAATACAACACATTTTACAATCTTTTGAGATGTGAGCTATACTTCATTAAAGTAAACGATATACACTAAAATATAACACAGAAGCGACATACAAGACTGTCTAGCCGATACTTAATTTAATGGGAATCGACTCCATTTTGTATAAAATTCTAACATCCGGTGATGTAAATACATTCGAGGTGTTTTTCCGAGCCTGCCGGAAAGGCCCGAGAAGTTGCGATTGTCAATGGCCAGTCTTATGTCTTAGTTCCGGTAAAAACCATCTGTACATATATATTGTCTCACATGTTTGTTTCCAAGAGTTCCGTAAGGCTGTCCCAATTAAGGACCTTCCTAACACATTTACCCTGCGTGCTTTTACATAGCTCAAATAACGTGTGATATCAACAATGGTATTGTATTACCCTTAAAATTCAAATGATATTCTATACATAAGTAAAGTTTATTTATTTATGAAAACCTAACGCAAAAGAATGTCGCCTGCATTTCATTCGAACTGGCGGTCAAAAAACCGTTGGGGTTATACGGAACAGCCCTCTAAACGACCTAGATCGTCTCTCTACAGGAGAAACGAGAAATGGGAAATCTGAGCTGTTAGTAGAACAGAAATAAATAAAGTTCTTGTTATCGTGAATGTTACAGAATAACCTTTTCGGTCTCGAAGTGTTTTTTTATATAAAAACTTCGGCTTATGCACTCCTCGGCTTTTAGAACAACTGGAGTTACTATGGGTGATTCAATAACGAACTTGGTGGTTTATATTTCAGTCTTGCCTATAGCTAACCAGCCCTGTCATTTCATTTATTGAAACTTGAAAAAAAAAACCAATCACCTGAGAACCGTTAATTGAAGGTTATTTCCGCTTTGTCGGATTAAGTTCTGTGCCTGCGCATGCGTCAATTCCCTGGCATTGTAGTTGTTAATTCCTACAACAGCGTCACCTGGCGATAGACGACCAGCGCATGGACTGTTAGCTTGTACCTGGAATTAAATAATACAAATCTCATCATCAATTGTTACTTTGAGAGTTCATATATTTGCAAAATATCTAAAAACTTAATGTGTTATCTTGACAGGTAGCCACGGTACAGATTACATAACAATGACAAGCTTTGTATGACTATCATGTGACACATGACTAGCAACTTTACAGTGACAAGGTTAGCGGGACTTTCATAGAGTGACAGGTAAGGTAACACGCGAACTACATTACGGTTACAAGTTTTATATTACCTACATAAAGAAATCAAAGTACCGAAGAACTGACGGGAGTTGATTTTATCGATGGTTATTTATACAGGTAGTTTCTAATCTGTATTTGAATTACGCACATTTTTAAAGCGCTAAGCATAGCTCAGCGCTTTATTGTCGTTAGACTTCTACTTCCGGTGCAACGAATAACTGCCCCCTATGAGCAGAAGTTTACATCATTTAAACTGGTTAGGGAACCAGTTTCAGGAGTTTGTGCACATAACTGCTCGGGCTAGTATGGGCTATTGTGAATTTAATGTACGTGGCTTACATACGTCATTGCAAGGTCTGCCACGCAGTGATGAGGAAATATATCGCGTATACAGAAGCTAAAATGTTGTATACATATATTTTTTATAAACAAACAGAAGCTGTGTTAGCGCTTTTCAGTACTATCAGTACTTTGATTATAATAGGAATTTTCGGACTTTTTCGACACAAAAATGTTGATAAAACCCCATATGAATCATGTTAAGTAATATTTAAAGATAGAATAAATTCATTCAAACTATATATCAGTGATAGAAATATTTCTGGAAAATTTATGGATCCAAGCAATATTGAACTCTCGTCTCGTTTAACCAAATGCTCGGCTGTCGCCGTTAATCTCCGACAAGCAAGAGAGACTCTCTGCTTGTCGGAGATTTACGGAGACAGCCGAGCATCCAGTTGAACGAGACTATATTGAACTCTGGCGTAAGAATACATACAATTACAAAAAATATCTAAATTGTTCGTACCATTTAAAAGGTATTTATGAATATGTTTCCTTTAAGAACAATGCTTCGGCATACACTATTTTGGATTTATCAATTATTCTCAAGAACTAATTCTTGTCAGCGGCGATGATTTGTGCTTTGGTTTGTGTTTCACTTTCGGTTTGTTAGAGTAACTGCATAGGAGAGTTGATTAAAATCAACTCCCAAAAGACGAATCACTACATAGTCAAAGGTAACACGTAACGTACATACAGTTACAGGTAACACACGAGCTACATAAACAGATAAAGTGACAGGTAACACGAACCTCTACAAAGTGACAGGTAAAACGCGAATTACTCTAAAGTGAGATGTAACATACGAACTTTTATAGAATGAGATGTACATGTAACACACGAACTAAACCATCTATTACATTCTTGAAGATCTTTTCAGTTTATTTAACATATCTAAATTTGATAAATTTCATCAGACAGACTATAACTTAAGAAATGTCAACTGATGTGACATTTAGCTGACTGATAATAAACTTATTATGAATCGATATGTAGCAAGATCCCCGAAGAAAGTAAAATGGCAAAAACTCAGCTAAATCAGAATATAGTAGCTGAATTATCCAGTAGCAATAGTATGGTGGCATAGATATGCCACCACTTGCCAGATAATTATTTCGACTTGACAGATCTTGATGTCGACTTGTCCGATAATTATGTTGACTTGTCAGTTCTTTAAGTCGACTTGTCACTTATCCACGTGATAACCTTTCCACGCCAAATTTGTGCCATCCAGTTGAAATAATAATTTCTGACAAGTTGACATAAGAATCTGACAAGTCGACATAAGCATCTTTTAAGTGGACATAATTATTTGACAAGTCGACATAATTATCAGACAATTCGACATAATTATTTGACAAGACGACATAATATCTAACAAGTCAACATCATCATCTGACACCTCGACTTATAATATGAATGATAATTTTCTTTAAACTGGTGGCCATATTATTTTTTTCTGTCAAATAATTATGTTAACTATGTCGACCTGTCAGATATTATGATGCCAAGTAACTGGCGGTTAGTGGCACTAACACTCTTTAAGAACAAAATATTGAGTTTCTAGTCAATATGGTTATTTTTTGACAAGTCAACATTAAGATCTGACAAGTTGACATAAATATCTGACAAGTCGACATATTCATCTGACAAGTCGACATAATTATCTGACAAGTGGTGGCAGATCTATGCCACCATACAATGGAAATTCCAATCCCTTACAGTTCTACACGGATATGATCGCGACTGACCCTTGTTATATTGGTACTCGATGAAAGGGGACCGCCCGAGATCCACGGCGTGGGATAATGCACGCGTCAGTTACTGCGTATACATCAGACAATGCAAAAGCATGATAAGACTTGGTTCTGTTTATTTATAGATCTGTTGATATATTCTTTATAATAATACACGCGTTCGGAAGAAAAGAAAACGGCACGGCACGGAGCCAAATCCTAAAGTTTCACGTTGCATGTGACGCACGTACAAACTATAGAAGACGTCATCGAACTGTTGTTTCTGTTAATTTTGTTTCTCGCATTATGACCGGTGTGAGATCGGTCTGTCCGGTGTGAGACACAAATGTGAGCCGGAATTTTCTTTCTTACGCTGTATATTACTACGCCGCTGTAAATCGTCTGTTGTAAGGAAATAAAAAATTGTAGAATAAGCAAATCAATTAAACAATTGTTTGCTAACCCGATTACGTTCTAGCATATTCTGATTAAAAATATTTTTTCGTAGGCTCCCTTCTAGACGTTTTAATTTATTTATTACGCGCGGAAGAATAAATCGCAAATAAACATTTGAACGTCGTAAGAGAAAGTTGTCATACATTGTTTTTTTTTTATATAAAATAATGCGAGAAAAATAATCATTCATTATATACTCCTGTGGGTTAGTGAAAATTCCACCTCGGGAGAGCCTCGTCCTAGACCGTGAATCTTGTCCCCACGGTGGAATTTCACTATCCTCGGGGCCAAGATTCACGGTCTAGGACCAAGATTCACGGTCTAGGACTCGGGAGAGCCTCGTCCTAGACCGTGAATCTTGTCCCCACGGTGGAATTTCACTATCCTCGGGGCCAAGATTCACGGTCTAGGACCAAGATTCACGGTCTATAACTCGATAGAGCCTCGCCCTAGACCGTGAATCTTGTCCCCTCGGTGGAATTTCACCATCACTTATCGTAATAATGAATGATCCTATTAATCTTGCACCACACCAAGCGCAGCAAATGGTTCTATGTTTACTCGCCCTTTCTTCTCCGTGAAGCGCCTAAAACCTTGCCTTTTTGTTATTTCAATGTCCATTTATAATATATTCCCCGGGAACGAGGGTTCAAAACACATAATCAAAATATGTGTGTGTCAAAAAACCCCGAAATATTTGACAAAGCATGTATCTTTGACACTTGTTCAGTTATCTGTTCCCAAGCGTAGAGTACACTGACCTCTTTTAACATTAAAAGAGTTCAATAAGATTTTCTCAAGAGTCGGATAAATCCACCGGTCTGCTGATTACATTTAGATATTAGTGTACTGATAATCTACAGGCAGGCGCACGTCGTGTGCCTGCTCGCGTGCATGTGTACTCGGCTAGGGGAGGGGGACGCTGCTTGGTCGACCGTTTTACACGCTTTATGGACTCTTTTTTTTTTTTTTTTTTTTTGGGGGGGGGGGGGTACTTTGCGTGCCTGATGGCTGTGTGTACTTGGCTGGGGTGGGGCTCTGACTGACTTTCCGTTACATTAGCCGATAACGACCGATATATGTGATTGATGAAGATAACGTACACAGGTCATGCTTCAGTAAGCACAGTTTGTTAACACAGCGCATCTTCGCTAGCCAAGGGTTTTCGGTCCACTTTGCTCCCCATAAACCCTTGGCGGATTTCATTACGAAAACTCGGTGACAAGCTCCGTTTTATGATTGGCTGCAGCTGGGAGTAGCTGATCCAATCGCAGTGCTTGTAAATAAAAACTTTAAAAGAAAACACATGTGTGATATTTGGTAAAACATTCGGTGCTTTTAACAAGTTGAGGCACAAGTTCTCGAGTACAGTGCCTCCCCAGCGATGGTCTAACCAGATCGCTTTAAAAGCCTATATATTTTACTGGGATTATACATAGTTTTGCAAACTTGTCAAGGCTCGCGTGAATGCATCGGAAGTAAACATGGCGAATGTAGAAGTTGCTTATCCTGTTAGTAAATTCGTTCTTGCTTATGGTTATTGCTTTTAAAGGTTCAATGAGCTCTGTTTTATTTTATTTGTTTGGTTCGCATTATTCACGACAACGATACCTGGTTTTATGGCATGAAAGCTTTCATATAAATCGGCGACTTTTTCACTCCCGGTACAGATCCTTACAAAACACTATGAATAAAACATTCCGTGCTTTCCCATGGTTATAACTTAATTCGTATTTAATAGCATCATTAATTATGTTCCGATATTCAGTAGTCAACATGTTTTCAAGTTGTATTAATGCCGTAGTGAATATAAAACCCGTTGTTTAATTCGATTAAAATGTAAATATGCAAGGGGCGCAACTCAAG
The DNA here is from genome assembly GCF_902806645.1 of Magallana gigas. Classification (NCBI taxonomy): domain Eukaryota; kingdom Metazoa; phylum Mollusca; class Bivalvia; order Ostreida; family Ostreidae; genus Magallana; species Magallana gigas. Next base: position 1,137,690 of record NC_047559.1, on the reverse strand, counting down.
TTGCTCGCTAGATAGCGCCACCACATCACCGAGTTTTCGTAATGAAATCCGCCAAGGGTTTATGGGGAGCAAAGTGGACCAAAAACCCTTGGCTGGCGAAGATGACACAGCGGTACAGAGCACATTACTGATTGGAAGACAGAAACACAGCTCAACGGAATGTCAGATATCACACGTGAAATAGAACAGCCTAATCAAAAGTACATGTTTATGGGTATAAACCTCGTCACACATGGGGTCTAACTGAGGTGTGACGTAATCTCACATTGTTAATCACTAATACTCCTAATCAGTATCAGTTCCTTATATTTTGGTTAAGAAGACGAAATTGAAACTACTCCACTTTTTCTATTTCTCGTTAGCAGGTTAGAGGTTATGCTCAAGCACAATCGCTAATTGAAAAATGCGGAGCGAACATACAATTGTTCTCGTGTACGTAAAAACTTTTTCAGAAAGGTCAAATATTGTTGTTGGGGTTTCTTGCAATCTGTGAAACCATGACTACATGCAGAACTTAAAAATTTGATAAAGATTTGTATAACATAAAACATTTTAATTTAAACAAAAAATCAAACAAAAAATTCGGAAATAAACCCAGTTGAACCTTTCGTAAGACATCTCATATTCAGGTGTAGAGCAGATGCCTGCCCCCACCCACCCCCATCCCCGGTCTGTAGGTCACTTACCTTTTTAATCATGAGCTGCTGGCGGAAGTCCTGACCCCCCTGAAGCCTGAATCCCCACGGCTCCCCAACATTTTGTTTGTTCAGTTGAATGTTCATCGTAGCCATTTTTGACAGAGTAAAACAATAAAACACTAATACAAAAAGTAAAATAACAGAATATCACTAAACCCCACTAACTCCGGGTAAACTTTGGGATTTTCCTACATTCGTTAGAACAGTTGCACAAGGTCACAATTTGGGGAGAACTGGAGGAGGAGAAAAAGTTAGCTATAAATAACTCGGCAGATCTACAAATTGTTCAGGTATCTTCGGTGTTTCGGCAGTAGATGTTTCCACTCTCTGAGCAGTTGCAGGCGGTGCTACGTAAACATCGGTAGGAACCCTATCACATTCCGATAAAGATAATTCCAGCAGGTGCCAAAAAAGGCGATCGGCGGTCCGGGCGGATTATCTCTGAGGAATACACCGGCCGGCGAGGAGGGGGGGGGGTGTCAAAGGAACTTATCACAAAATAGCGTAGTGACATTGGTAAAGATAATTACATGTTTTTAAAAAAGTGAAAAGATTGATCCAATGTATAATCAACATATAACAACTGCCCTTTTTAAGAGATATAAAAATAAATAAAAAGAGAAACACGTATCTAACTATTATGAAATTATGATATTGAACAATGTACATGTGTACTTAACACGAGCCTTGCTTACATTACAAAGAATCGCGAGCTTTGCATCTCGCTTGTAACTATAAGTTTTGCTTAAACATAAAAGAAATTTACAGATAAGATAATCATTGATTGTAAGCATATGAACATTGTACTATTCAATTTATCTGAAAATTTAATCAGTTGTTCCTTGGAATGAAATCTATAAATATGTATCTGAAGAAAAAAAATCAGACCGTACAATTTTGACCACATCGCCTCAAACCTACTACATGTATTTGGATTTCCCTTCAGTGGGGTGTTATATGAAACAGTCATTCTTAGAATTTAAACGGTAGCTCCTTTGTTACATAAAGAGATGCACTGAAATGAATTCCAACTGGTAACACATGGTAATTTTTGATATAATATAATGTAAAACTAGCACTTGTGAATTCTCTTTTCAAACAAAAATTTGAAATACTTAATTCACATATAAATAAAATTTAACATTGCATGATTGTCATAGCCTTATACTTAGTACTTTTGGAAATGCAATGTATATCAAAATATTGAAAATCTGAATGTTGGTTTTACATTTAGTATATATTTTGACGGAGGTGAAAATTACTATGAACGAAACACACTAAAGTTACACATTTTTATAATGATAGGGCTAAATTGCAAAAAAAAAAGAAATGATAAAAAAAAATCAAATGAACACCATTCAAATGTAGGTTTCAAAACTATAAAATACGCTGTACCTCAATTTTTTTCTGCCTTGGATTGAAATTTACTTTTAAATAACATTAAGCCATTACTTTCTGCATTTGATAAAATATTCCAAAATATTAATTTCACGACAGTTTCGTACTACCATAATTGTGCTCATAACAGTCGAGCACGTGATCAAATCCAATAAATCACCCTAAACTAGACAAAGAATTATTCCTTATAACTTATATTTATACCATTTCTCTTTTTAATTACAAGTACGTACAATTAAAATAATTCATATTTTGACATTATTTTTATCCTGCATACCCTGCAAGTGCCCCTCAGTGCACCGGGTCATCATTTGACACATATATCGATTTTTAAAGTAACTTAGAATATAAATTACCGAGCAGTGAAAAACAACTAACTGATTATTGTTGAACATGTCAATTTGAGGCAATAGTGAATTTATTGGGACCACCAACTGATTTTTTTACAGTCTTTTTACAGAGAAAGGCACTCTAACATGTTATTAAGGTGGCTCTATACACCCACAGTTTATTCCGATTTTCAATAGAAGACCACAAATCATATACTTATCAAATATTAAAGTGATGATAGGGATACTCTAGGTATTTTAAAAGAATTTTTAAATGTTTTTTCGTGTTTTTGTAAAATATTTTTTTAAAAGCTAGCTATTAACAAATTGAGAGAAATTTTTTTGTCATATGATGGATATTTCCTTCGGACACATAAAAAAAAATATAACACTTCTTAACATTTAAAAATGTTATTATTGCAATTTTTTTTAGTATTTCCCCAAAACATTATTTTTCATATTTTCTTACTCTGTTGACAGATCATTTGAAAAAGTTGCTTGATGTTATAAGAAAATGTATTTTGATAACTGTGACATAAAAAATTGAATGAAAATCATTGCAAATAAATACAAAAAATATTTTAGATTTTATTTGTATGAAAGTTCCTCGGGTAAGGGTTATCGTTCCTAAGTTCCAAGGCCAAAACACCTTGGGGACTTTTCATTTCTGAGTTGAAGAAAATTTCCTAGTAAATATAATGTTGGAATGATAAATACATACGTATTTAATTATAGGCCTGTAAAAGTGAATATATTCGCTTTAATGCAAAACTAAGTCAACTAAATAAAGGGGAAAATTGACTACTGTGTAGGCTTATAGGATTTATGTATCCCAACCTGAGAGAAATTCAAAGCAACCCTCCCATCCCCTTAAGGTGGTAAGGAACATATGTCGATATTAATATGCATTAAAGTATATTATAATTGAAACACTTTCACTGGTCTAGAATTTTCTTTCACAGTATTCAACCAAAAAATACGTTTTAGAAAATTTTGGAAAGTTAAAGAATGTATGGTTCTCAACGGGAATCGAACTCATGACCTACAGGTTTGTAGGGAATCCACTAAACCACTGCACTACGCTGTAATAGGTCGATGGTGGGAAAGAAACTATTTTAAAATTTATACTTTATTTTATTGTTATTTCCATAAATAAAACGACACAACGTGAAGGTGTCACATACCACATTACTTGAAAGTAATGAATTTTCCAATTATGAAATTCAATCTATTCATTTAACAAACTTTTCAAAAGAGCGTTCCCCACACAATTCGCCTCGGTTTTAATCGGCCAGTACCGGAATTGCATGCTTCCAGATTTACTTTTTTGCGTACTGCGTCATCAAAAAGTGGTGTATAGAGCCACCTTAACTATATATTTATTTATCAACTAGTATTTCCATTTTCTTATTTATAAAAAAAAAAGTGATATTCCTTTTTGTAACACTTGCTATCATTCTTTCTACAAAGGCCTGTTTGGTGGTGGACCTCATAAGGTATATTATAATAAAATTATACGTTGTCGGCAGGATTCGAACCTGCGCGGGGAGACCCCAATGGATTTCTAGTCCATCGCCTTAACCACTCGGCCACGACAACTCATATATACTTCGGAACTGTGGGATCGGTATACCGTTTCATTAAGTGACAGTCGAAAGTGAATTTTCGTGCGGTTTTATGAATTAAAAATGCAAAACAAAATTTAAATTAGATACATACATTTTCTGCATGCCTGGGGTTATTCAAGTACAGCATTTTTGAAACTTACAAAATTAAAAATTATTTGTTTTGATTCATGGTGAATTCTTGATAATTAAAATAAAACAGTTTGTAACATTGATTAGTTAAAAAAAAAAGTATTTTCTCCTTTTATTTTATTTACCGAAAAACTATGAGTATCGTAAATGATCAATCGCTGCATTTGGGTTTTGAATTAAAATTGTTCTTTTAAAATCTACTCTCTGCGATACTCGATACAAATGATCAAGCTTTAATAAGACTGATATCTTTAGTCAACTGAGTCCATGCCATGCACTCAGTTTTTTGAGAAAAACTTTTTTAGCCTTCCTGGAAAATTAAAATTTCTTAAATTCACATTTAGGTACCGAAAATTAAAGGCCTCCTCTACACCTGGCAACCCCCCCCCCCCCCCCCCCCCCCCCGCTCCCCGGGAAAATTTTAGTGATCCGTGCAAGCCTATGTGCTTGGCATTATTACATGTACATGTAAATCTATAATTGGCAAATTAAGAAATTGAAATTGTAAATCTATAACATTTGTTTCTCTCTGGTTTGAGAGGGACTTATCAGTTTACATGCACAGTATAGCATAATTTGCATAATGATCGTCTTAATTACTGATTTTATCTTCCTGTCGTGCATTTTCCCGTCGGGTAGACGTGTACATGTGTACATTTAGATCACACACAGCCAATGGAAATTCTGGATTCAAAAGAGGAAATAGAGAAAAGGAAGTAACTTGTGATCATATCAATTATCGATTCACCGATCAGGGGCACGTCTTTGTTACAAAAGAAAAAAGTATTAACACGATTCAATAAAATAACACGTAAAGTTTTAAATGATTATACCAAAGCTCAGCTGATTCTATTATCAAATGAGATAAAAAAGACCGTCCACCTGTAGGTTTTGATAAACATACATGTACAGCGTAATAATTAAGTCGACCAAAGTACAGTTCTATTAGTCCATTAATGTAAGTTGGTCAAAAAGTGTGTTGGAATCTCATTTTTTCTCAAATCAATTTGTGTATTTAAAATTATAAAAATAATATTAAGGGAATGTGTCTGTACACCTGAATGAATTTTGATGTACCATTTATTGAGAATTATTCCTGATTCATATAGTTTTAAAGATATTGCAATGTAAATGGCGTTAAGAGAAATCGATCACAATCAAATTGTGAGGTTGATTGAGGGCCATTTCCTTCAACATTTAATATATATATATATATATATATATATATATATATATATAGATATATATATATATATTATATATATATAATATATATATATATATATATATATATATATATATACGATCATTCAATTATAAATTTTCTAAATTGACATATTATATTTAATATCATCTTGGATTGCCTTTTGGATTTTCTTTTTTATTCTTTCTTCCGAAATGAAGACAAACATCATATCATATACAGCTGTATATTATGAAATACGCGGTAGATCGTATGTTCTTTTTAATAATCATTTTCTATTAATCAAACATATTCTCGACATTAACAAAAAACTGATGTTCAGAAGCTCCTTGGATATACATTAAGCCGTTTCCCTGAATATGTTACTCCAACAGCTTCAACCGTAATATTTCATTGTTTAATATTTTTAAAATATATATTCTGACTAATGCCACCATTGAGCGTAGATATTAGTTGTCGTGGCCGAGTGGTTAAGGCGATGGACTAGAAATCCATTGGGGTCTCCCCGCGCAGGTTCGAATCCTGCCGACAACGCGAATGTTTTTATTAAAATATGCCTCATATGCCACGTACCAGTGTGTACATTTGATATCAATAAATACTCAGATTAGATGATGAGTGCATTAAATTCTACCTCTAACAGGCACGTAGCAACAGAAGGGAGGGTAGGGATAATTTTTCTCGCAGCAAACATTTTTCTTAAATTTACATATAAAAAAAGTGAATTAAGATGAAATCGGCCTCCCTCCACGGATTAAGATTTTTACGATTTCGAGAAGTTGTAATTTCCGAGAAGGGGAGGGGGTCGGGTCTGGACCCCCCCCCCCCCCGAAAAATTCAAATTTCTTAAATTTACTTAGTAAAATAGCCAAAAATATGCCTCGGAACCCCCCCCCCCACACACACACACACCCAGAAAAAATTATAAATTCGCACATTAAGGCTATATTTGTAAATATATTACTGAAGTAAGAAATGAATGTCAGCTTTGCGTAAATCACCAATTCACCAAAAAGATTTGCCATTCAGAATTCTAATACGTGGGCGAGGGGGTGGGGGTGCGAAGAACTTACTAACACTTCTATTTCAATGGTTATTTTGTTAGATTCCCCATAATGTTAAACATACAAAGTGGTGAGGAGGGAGGGTGAATCCTTCAAAATTCATTTTTTTTTAAATTTAAAGGGAAAATGTTCCTAGAAATTATTTTAAAAGTTAGGAGACTATTCATAAATTCATCACTGTTTACAAAACCACAACTTAAATTACCCCAAGTGTCTGCGTCTGTTTATCAACATATGTATTACAATTGCCTATAAATAGAGTAAAATGCCCAAGGGTTTGATTTAAACAGTAAGTATATGTTAATATCTTTTAACGAAGCCGCTCTTCGAAGGGGATATATGTAAATCATTACTATAATGCTTTTATTTTGAGAGAATGGTCAATAAATTAAGATAACTCATAATAAAAGAGATTATGAAATAAAACACAAAATTGTCTCCTAATAAACACAGGTGCTTGGGGTTTTAAAGTATATGCATATGCATAATACCTTTAATCATTGATATGTATATTAGGGATATGAATATGCATTGATTAGGTCATTGCACCACGGTTTGTGTGTTGTAATCTTACTTTTATCCTCTAGTAAACGGTTTATGAAAAAAAAAGTAATAAATCTTAAACACACTTAATAAAGACTTTGTCTCCTGTATCGATCTTTAACACACAAGTATTTGTTAACGCCCTCGGTAACCTACTTACTCAACTGAAAAGAATTTATCACTTACCCAAGTATGAGTTGTCGTGGCCGAGTGGTTAAGGCGATGGACTAGAAATCCATTGGGGTCTCCCCGCGCAGGTTCGAATCCTGCCGACAACGCGAATTTTTTCCACCTTTTTTCTTTAATCTAAAAAAAGACTACCTGCACTTCATATTTTCTATGCCAAACTGTTTTAATTATTTAAGCTTAGCTTTTAAATATACACACACACAATATATATTATAAATATAATAAATAATATAATCACTCAATGGTTCGTCTCTCATTATTTATGTGTAAACATAAATGATCTATGGGTTGTTTACATGGTATTTTTTTTCATCCTTGATTAAATTTACTAATTTTGAATTTATTCCTAGTTCACTGATTTCTCTGCATATTGTTATGAAAAGGTTTGTCTTTGATAAACACACAAACACAAACATATTAACTTAGTCAGACTTTTGGTGGGGTACCAAGTCCTATATATTCTTTAAAGGATAAAAAAACTGTATATATAATAAAAAATGCTGGTACGCAAATAAATTGATAAGAAAATAATAGATGATATATTTTTTTTATGATTTATTTCTTTTTAATTCAATGTATCATTCATCCAGCCTTACATTTACACAATGTAAACAAATTGACAGATTCTCTGTAACTCCAGGGAAAGGCTGCTTGGCAGCCTGGAGTAAATGTTACCAAAACTGAATCAAAATAAGGATACATGTTCTAGTAAAAAAAATTTTTTTCTGGGAGAAGTCAACCAAAGCTGTTAGAATGGAATGCATTAGTGTAAGGGTTGGACAATACAGGGGCAACAGCATGATCATTTAAGGTTACTTACGTAAACTACCTAATTACATATTGGAAACAAATACACATACAAGACACCAAACACTAAAAAAATTCAGCTTTGATAAAAAATTCAAAGCGGCAACAATGAGTCAAGTTCAGTTGGAGTGATTCTATTTGGCCGTCGTACTAACATGTCTTGTATGTAAATATATATATCTATATATATCACAAATACTGGAGAATGATTTCTTTACAATTGTTGAAGCTGGTTTGTGATTACAATTAAGACAATGTATATCACACGACTCAAAAATAGCCTAGTGGAGCAATACTTGATCTAAATGCATTCAAAACTAATTAAGGTATATAATTGTCCTTCAAAAGGCCCAGTAGTATAAGCATTTGATATAAAAGGTTTAACATACACAACAAACATCAAACACAAAAAGACACCCCCCCCCTCTCCCCGATCCATGCATTTCCATTAACAATGGGTATTGATATAACAAACAAAAGTTGATTGTGATTAGCAAGTTATATAGTGTAGGTCATATTCAAAATTAAAATTTCAATGACAAAGGATAATTATTATCTGATAATATTATTATCCAGTCATATAAAGCCCTCACAAGGGTCATCCCCATAGACAAAATCTGGCAGTAACTAATTTATCATTTATTGATAATTATACATATACTAAATTCTCAAATAAGCAGAAACTGCTTTGTGCCAAAATCACTATACCAGATGACTTGAATGACTTAAACAATGCACTAGGATAACCTGAATGCATTATGATGACTTTGCTCTCCCACTATGACTGACATTATAGTACATTACATACACCACTTAGATGACCAGACTTGTACACAATGTACTGGGCTAATAGACTTGTACACTGTACTAGGATGACTTGATCATGACTGATTTAAACATAGTATATGGATTACTTGACAACCTTACACACTAAGCTAGGATGACTTGATCAACTTTATACACTGTACAAGATGACTCTAACATCATATATGCAGTACTAGGTGACTTGAATGACTTAAATACACTGTACTAGGTGACTTGATCGACTTATACACTGTACTAGATGACTTGAATGACTTATACACTGTACTAGATGACTTGAATGACTTATACACTGTACTAGATGACTTGAATGACTTATACACTGTACTAGATGACTTGAATGACTTATACACTGTACTAGATGACTTGAATGACTTATACACTGTGCTCGATAACTTGAATGACTTATACAAACACTGCACTAGGATAACCTGAAAGCAATGCAATGACTTAACTCTCCTATTATGACCTAGTACATATAAGTTAGATTACAAGACCTGTGCAGTGTTCTAGGATGACAGACTTGTACACATTGTATTCGAATGATCTGACTAGAAACAACACACTAAAATACTGGTAAATAAAAAATAAACCCAAACCATCAACAAAATAATCTAAGCCCTTCAAACCATGTGACTGTTGAGTTTGTTCATTAACAACAGTACTGTTCTCTGTACAAGTTCTATATAATGTACACGTTCTATATAATGTACATGGTCTATATAATGTACACCTTCTATATAATGTACACCTTCTATATAATGTACATGGTCTATATAATGTACACCTTCTATATAATGTACATGGTCTATATATGTACATGGTCTAGTATGTGAATACTGGCACTGGGATGAGGGGTTTTACACTCAGATCAATAAATTGTAAACATGTCATCATTGACAAAAATAAAATGTAAGTACATGTACATGTCGTACTCATGAAAAAGAAAAGAAAATACTTCATTTTTGTAAAAAAAAAAAAAAGAGGCTAAAGTTAAAAAAGGATCAGTCGAGAAGCAAACAGTCAGGGCGTTGTAATCGAAAAAGTGAACAATAAAATCCAAAAACTGGACAGGTTAATGAGCCATTGATACAGGACTTGGATTGAAGAATTTGACTACAATCATGTCTTGTGGACAGGCATGGATCATAAGATCAGATAAAGAGATGTCTAAGGATTGAATTGGTATCATTGATCAGTGCTTGTCCGAGAGACGAAATCCTGTCCACTTGATTAAGCTTACACAAGATCATAAAATCTATCAATATATACATGCATCCCTTAATGTGATTAATAAGGCCTTCACAACATCAACATATATGAATTAATGTAACACAATGTGGACACTGTGTATAGAATGGTGATCTAGAGAGTCCAAGAACTTTTGTTCTTATCAATAGAATGGTGATCTAGAGAGTCCAAGAACTTTTGTTCTTATCAATAGAATGGTGATCTAGAGAGTCCAAGAACTTTTGTTCTTATCATCAGAAACAGTGGAGGAAGTATAATGTTATATCATAAATAAATAGGGTCAGATCATTAAGTAACCTTATAATAACAATAATAACAAACAATAATAACATCACACTGTCAACACAGCTGTTGTTGAGGAAACATTAAACCGCTCTACTTATACAAATTATATTATTCTTCTATTAAAAGAGCCATGCGGAATAAATACTTTTCCCATTAATAACTCATCCATTTCAAGAGTTAATGTTAGATTAATACTCCAAGTTTATCATTGTTGAGGACAAATTTCAATATATAGCAATTACATTACATGAATCTGAAACCTTTTACAGATCATTTTCAAAGAAAGAATTGTTAAAGTATACAGTCATGGTATGATATCCTGTGCTTAAACTCGTAAAACATCCACTTACACTACAGTTCTTGTATATTAACACCACACTAAAACTGATCAGTGTTACAGCTTACACTTGTCAATAAATGTATATGTAAATGTAATAATGTAACAGCTTTCATGTTTAGAATAGTTGTTTCACATTGTTCTTGCATAAAATCAATCTTATAAGTAATTTATCAAAGCATTTTACACTTGAAAATTAACGCTAAGTGGACACTCATAAATTAATGTAACACTAATAAATATATAACATTCAAAACCTCTAAATCAAAAATTTATAGATATTTGTATATAAATGTCACAATTTGTACATGTACATGTAAATCTTTGCAGCATTTTGAAATCTAGCTGCTTTTTACAGTGATCATAATTACTATCAAAAGTAAGTAAATCATTTCTTTAAAAATTCTAGTACATACATTTTACACTCATCATTAAATTACATTCAACTTTACAAAATTATTATTATTCAAATGATTCATCTTTTCTAAATCATTCTTAAATGTTAACTTCAAATGTTTACTTTAAAGTCTTTACACAAAACACTTGTAGATGAGTGTGTAAACCTTAACTTTACAATGAGAAGGGAGATCTCCATATCGGACAATTAAACTTACCAGAGGTGTGCAATGGGTTATACATTGTATGAATTACACAAGAGGTGTGCAGTAATTTATGTATTGTATGAATTACACAAGAGGTGTGCAGTAATTTATGTATTGTATGAATTACACAAGAGGTGTGCAGTAATTTATGTATTGTATGAATTACAATGTTTGATACCTAGCTAGCTCCCTGAGATGTGTGCGTGACTTTGGTCGTTTATCAATCAGAGTTCTACTGACAAACATACGGATTAACAAAGATCTGTTTAACACTGCTAACACTACTGAATAAACTGTACCATCTTCTAAAGCACTTCTGAATCAATAACTTTTCTCAGGACTGTTTCCTGAACTTTCTTACAAATTTTACATTAATCCTGTAACATATCTCAGGCCTGCTATGATTACATCTCAGCCCTGTAATATTTATATCTCAGGCCTGCTATGATAATATCTTAGTCCTGTAACCTATCTCAGGCCAGCTATGATTACATTTCAGCCCTGTAATATTTATATTTCAGGTCTGCTACGATTATAAAAGAAGTATTTAATAAACATATCTCATATCAATTTGAATGTCTCAGGTTTGTACGATCCCAGCCATGTACTCATCAATGCACATCTCAATTGCTAACTTGTACATGAAAAGACTTATATCAATTAATTCTGGTCTTTTAAAACCCTGTATAACATGTGTATTGAATGATATGAATGTTATGATACAACAAGAAAATGCATCAGCTTGAATGCCAGGCCATTCTTGGCACCAAGTAGAAATGGACCCTCAATCCTAGGCGTTAGTCTCCTATATTGATCTGGCTTCCATACAGCGCCATGATGAATATGACCCCGAACCCAAAGAGCATGCCCACATTCTGAACGACGAAGATCCAGGCCGTCCCAAACATCTTACGGTATTCCTCGTTCTCTGCTGCACTGTTCATCTCCGGCATCTAAAAATAGTTCAAAGTCACAGGAATCTTTATTTTTTACGCAATGGAAAATCTATTTGGAAATTTCTCCAAAAAATTCATACCAAGGGTAAAGCCCTACAGAACAGTCAAATTGCAAAAAAAACCCAAACCCAACATTTATATTGAGCTACTCGCTATGATAAATTTGGTGGAAATTACAAAAACTTGAGCTTTTGAACTATTGCATGGAGATGCATTCTAATGAACAATTGTAAATTGGATTGTTTGTGCCCTACCATGTCGACCAGAGAGATGTAGAGGAACATCCCGCCGGCGATGGCAAAGATCCAGGTGTGAGCGGTGGTGTTAGCGCCGACGATCAGACCAAGGACCAGCCCCAGGTAACACATGCAGGCCGACAGGAAGTTGTACATCAGCGCCTTCTTTACCGTCATCCCTGAATTCAACAGGATAGCAAAGTCACCTGCACAAACAAAAATAACAAAATTGTATAAAGTCATCCTTGATTTCGACTGGGTAGCAGAGTCACCTACAGGCTTCGGGATCATGAAACTGTCTTAAATTTAAGTCAGAATTTTGTCTTAAATCTAAGATTTAGACTTTATTAAGATTGCTTACTTAAGTGGATCACAAAACGATCTAAGAAAAAACTTAGCTAAGATTTGTCTTAGCTTAGACGTCATAGTAACTCACGCGATTTTACGACCGAATTTGTTAAAAATTGGAACTCTTCTTCGTTTGAAGATTCCTATCGGCTGCATTGTAAACATTGTCATATATCACAAAGTTATAAAATTATATTTAAAAGATGCTTCACACAAATATTAGCATAGTTTCTTACTGGATAACATGTCAGTCATTTTACAGACGTGTTTACAAACTTTCACTTTAACAAAGGGAAATAACTTCAATAGCAAAGGGAAAACTTTAGACTATAGATAGAAAACCCGAAGACGAGGGAGCTGATTTCTTTGCTGATCATTTCTTCTTAAAAATCCAACGAGTGTCGCCATTTTGAACTTACTTAGTAACAATCTTTATACTTAAAGTATACTTAAGTCTGCCTAATAGCAGTCTTAAGATTTAAGACAATATTTCAGACTTAACCCTAAGTCATTTTTTTGTGATCCACTTTAAGAACAATCTTAAAATTTAAGTGCAAATTCATTGACTTAATTCTGACTTAAGATTTAAGACATTTTAGTGATCCTGGAGCCAGGAATTAAGAAAACAAGAGATGGTTTTGAAACACTTATGCCCCCTAAAAATTGCTCGATCGCACCCAAAACATAACTTAAGCTTGATATTATAATGATAAATCTGCACATCAAATTTCTTTACAGTATGTCTAACCTCTGCGAAGAAAAAAAATGAAAACTGCAAATAATTGCAATTTTTTTTAGTGCAAGGAGCATCACTCTGTGAAAAACAGATTGATTGTACCCAAATCAGAACTTGACCTAACAATAAAGCTGTTTACTAAATTTCATTTTAGTATTTGCCACCTCTACAAAGTAAATGGACAAAACTGTTGGAGTGACTTTCTGACAGACAGTAGTGATGCAATATGTCCTCCCTTCTTCGATGAGGAGCATAACATACTGTATTATTAGTCATCCCTGAATTTAATTACGTAGCAAAATCACCTACACGAACCAATTTCTATAAAGTCATCTCTTATTTCAACAAATAAGCAAAATCATCTACACCCATTACGACAAAATAAATTGTATTAATTATCACTGAATTCAAATAATTAGCAAAATCACCTACACCAATTTCCCAGGTAAGACAAACAAATTGCATGTCATCCATGAATTCAACAAGTTGGAAAAACATCCTAATACACCTACTTAATGAAGGCAAACAAATTACATCATGTTTCCTTACCAGGGACCCCTTCACAAGTTAAAATAAAACCCAAATTAAATCATCTTCCTAGACCTGCTAATTATTTTACTGAAAAACAGGAAGAGGAAGATTTTTGGGGCAGCAGATTTCAAGATACTTATGAGTTTCGGAAGAAATCTAACTTGTAGGTTACCTAACTCATGAGGTAGCTCCTCACATATAACGGCCAGCGATATACTCATCCCGGCAAAGATACTGTCCGTGAAGGCAGCTCCAATTGACAGCCCATCCAGAAAGTTGTGGAGTCCATCTCCAAATATGATCATCCATGCGATGGTCTTGACTTCTCCTCGCTCCTGCTGGATGATGACCGGTTCATCTTCGCTGGAGGAACTTCCATTCTCCACTTTGCTGTCCTAAAATAAACGGAACTGATGTAACTCTTATAAAATAGATGCTTGATTATTCTTCATGCAAAATATGGGTATAAGAAACAAGAGGCCCATGGGCCACATTGCTCACCTGAACAACAGTTCCTTGTAACATTCTATTTCATAGCATATGTTATTTCTATTTTAAACTTTAAACCCCTTTCTGGGCCCCCAGTATTGGTCCGGGGTTTATGGTTGGCTTTAACAACTACACTATTTGAGAACCCTTGCATTGTAATCTCACAAACTGTAGCATTGTAGTTCTCAAGTAGAAAATTTTTATAAAAATGTTCCATATATATTTCTATGTTAAACTTTGAACCCCACTTGGGGCCTCAGTATTAGTCTGGGGGTCTTGGGGCCCCAGTATTAGTCCGGGGGTCACGATTTTACCAATTTAGAATCTACAATAGCCATGCTTGCATAGTAATCTCACAAACTGTTGCACTGTAGTTCTTGAGAAGAAGATTTTTAAACATGTTCCCTATATATTTCTATGTTAATTTTGAACCCCTTCTTGGGCCCCAATATTAGTCTGGGGGTCACGGCTTCCACAATTTAGAAACTTTACAATTTGAGAATGCTTGCATAGTAATCTCACAAATTGAAGCATTGTAGTTCTCCTCCATAAGATTTTAAAACATGTTCCCTCCTATCTTTCTATGTGAAACATTAAACCCCTTCTCCTGGGACCCCAGTATTAGATCGCTTCTATCAATAATTTAAATTGTTTACTATTTGAGGATCCAAGTAAAGTAATCTCACAAAGAATGACATTGTAGTTCTCGAGAAGATTTTTTTAAAAACATGTTTCCTATATATTTCTTTGTTAAACTTTGAACCCCTCTTGATGCCCCAGTATTACGGTAGTCCGGGGGTCATGATTTTAATACTTTAGAATCTACAATTGCCAAGGATGTATGCATAGTAATATCCCAAACTGTTGCAATGTAGTTCTTGAGAAGAAGATTTTTAAACATTTTTCTTATATATGTTAAACTTTGAACCCCGCCTGGGGGCCCAGATTTTGCCCTGGGGTCACAATTTTAACAATTTAGAATCTTCACTATACATACAAGCTTATGTATAAATATTTGCATTTCTGGTGCAGTGGTACTTGAGAAGAAGATTTTAAAACATTTATCATATTTATTTCTATGTTAATCTTTGAACCCCGTTTGGAGCCCCATATTTAGTACAGGGGTCATGCTTTTTATAATTTTGAATCTTCACTATACATACAAGCTTTTGTATAAATATTGGCATTTCTGGTGCAGTGGTTCTTGAGAAGAAGATTTTAAAACAATTTTCCAACATATTTCTATGTTTAAGTTGTAGTCCGGCCCGCCTGGGACCCCAGTTTTGGTTTGGGGGTCACAATTTTTATAATTTAGAATCTTCACTATATATATACAAGCTTTTGTGTAAACGTAAGCTTTTCTAATGCAGTGGTTTTTGAGAAGGGGATTTTTAAACATTTATCCTATGGTTTTCTTATGTTAAACTATGAACCCCGCCTGGGGCCCCAGTTTTGGTCGGGGGGTCACAATTTTTACAATTTAGAATTTTCACTATATATACAAGCTTTTGTGTGAATATTGGCTTTTCTGGTGCAGTGGTTCTTGATATAAAGATTTTTAAACATTTATCCTATGGATTTCTATGTTAACTTTTGAACCCCGCCTGGGGCCCCAGTTTTGGTTCAGGAGTCACGATTTTTATAATTTAGAATCTTCACTATATATACAAGCTTTTGTGTAAATGTCGGCACCTCTGATGCAGTGGTTCTTGAGAAGAAGATTTTTAAACAAATTTCTTACATATTTCCATGTTAAATTTTGAACCCGGCCTGGGGCCCCAGTTTTGGTACGGGGGTCATGATTTTTACAATTTAGAATCTTCACTATATATACAAGCTTTTGTGTAAATATTGGCATTTCTGGTTCAGTGGTTCTTGAGAAGAAGATTTTTAAACATTTTTCCAATGTATTTCCATGTTAAATTTTGAACCCCGCCTGGGGCCACAGTTTTGGTTTGGGGGTCACAATTTTTACAATTTAGAATCTTCACTATATATACAAGCTTTTGTGTTAATATTGGCATTTCTGGTGCAGTGGTTCTTGAGAAGAAGATTTTTAAACATTTTCCAATGTATTTTCATGTTAAATTTTGAACCCCGCCTGGGGCCCCAGTTTTGGTCCGGGAGTCACGATTTTTACAATTTAGAATCTTCACTATATATACAAGCTTTTGTGTAAATATTGGCATTTCTGGTGCAGTGGTTCTTGAGAAGAAGATTTTTAAAGACATGCACCCTATTTTCATTGTTTCGTAATTATCTCCCCTTTAAAAAGGGTTGTACCCTTTGTTTTAACAATTTAGAATCCCCTTTTCATAAAGATGCTTTGTGCCAAGTTTGGTTAAATTTGGCCCAGAGGTTTTTGAGAAGAAGTCAAAAATGTGAAAAGTTTACAGACGGACGGACAGACGGACGGACGGACGGACGACAGACAACGGTTGATCAGAAAAGCTCACTTGAACCTTCGGTTCAGGTGAGCTAATAAGATTGAACATGAAGGCCCATGTTTGTTCTACAATAAATGCTCCCACAATGAACATGATGAATTATGCTTGTAAAATAAGTCAAGTGATCATACATAAATCTGAAATTTCCATACATTACTGCATTCTTATTAAGATTAATAAAAATCAATTGTTGTCAGTTTAGTAAACATCAATACATCCAGCTAAATGACCACTATCTTGTCATTTAAGGTGTAATGCGACACCTGTCGATATTAATGTGGATAAAAGTACATTAAAAATCAAAATACTTTAAATGTTTTGAAATTTCACCGTATTTGACCACAACAAAAAAGTTAAAATTGTTTAGAAAGGGAAAAGTTAACTTTTGACTCACAGATTCATAGCTAACGATCAGACCAACAGCACTACACTGATAGATAACGATTTTAGTGGTAAACAATGATATAAAATTATATTTGATTTCATTGTTTATTTTGATAGGAGGTATGTCACAATATGGAGGTGTCCCATACCATCTTAATGCAACAAGTATTTTTAAGACAGACAGAGGAACGGGCAGACATACTGACCTGGTCTTCTGACAGTGTACAAAGAGTTATGATTGTCTTGGTAGACGCAGACAGACTGACAGACAGTCTGACAGACAGACAGACAGAAAAACAAACAGACAGATGTACCAACTTTGTCTTTAGACAGTTTACACAGAGAGATGAACAGTTTGACAGACAGAAGGGCAGACAGAGAAACACAGACAGACAAACAAACAGACAGATGGACGGACGGACCGACAGACAGACAGTTAAACAGACGGACAGACAGACAGACAGACTGACCTTATCTTTAGACAGAGTACACAGGGTGTCCTGACTGCCCTGGAAGAAGCTGGCCTTGAGTTCCTGTCTGGACTCGGTCGAGTGTTTGAGTGAGTCTGTGGGTAGGGTCGAGGTGTCACTGTACTTCTGTCGGTCCGTGGTTGGTGTCTGGGTCTTTATGGTGGCCCCACTACTCTTGTTGTGTACTACGTACGTATTACTGCCGTCTGCGTCTTTTTCTCTCTGAAACAGGATTCATAAGTGTTACCTCAAATTTCTGAGAAAGGTGTAAATCAGATAGTTATACCTGTTCAAACACTCTTTTGTTTCATTAGATAGAAAAGAAGTTTATAATCCATTGCAAGATTAAGTTGTCAAATTTTTTTTTACCAATTTGGTATCCTTTACTCTCTAAAACAAGATTCATCAGAATCACCAGGTTTCTGGGAAAGCTTCAAATGAAATGTTTATACATGTACCTATTGGAAAACTTTTTTTTCATAAAAAGAGTTTTATAATGCAATTTGAGAAGTTGTCTATATTTTTTATAACCACAGGATTCATATGTTCACCAGTTTCTGGAAAAGCTTTTAATAAAATGTTTACAGCTAACTGAAAATCTCCTTTCTTTGTTAAAAGCATGAATTATATAATTCAATGCCAGACAGGTTTCAATATTTTTTATTAACAAAACCTGCCTTCATTTGTACCTGGCTTAATGTTACCGTATATGTTTGCTCATTACCTTGACCAATGCCTTCAATGATTAATTACATTGTTTTTGATACATTATTTTTATCTTTGTTCTTAGGTACCAATGGACCAGCTCATAAAGCAAAATGTCATGCAATTTTTCCAATGTCAAGAAAGGTCACTCATTCATAATGAATGTCTTCCTGCATTTGTCTCCATATTTGACATTTTACAGATAATGTACAGAAATGCTAAGACCATTTATCAGGAATTCATTTTTTTTTTGCTTTAAAAAAGTTACTTCTAGGAAATGAAGATGTACGTGATAAAATAAATCACAGACATGAATAGAATCATTATGGCCAACAATCAAATGGCCGACGGAATGCAGTGAGATGGCACTTGTTGCAACGAAATTAATATTTTTGTTAACTTTGACAAATTATTTCTGATTTAAAAGCTTGTTCCTTTGAAGGAACCGCCAACATTATCTTGTTAATTCTTTAACATTTAAAGTTCTGACGATCAAAGCATTCCACACAAAACAACAAGCTACAGGGTTTGGTACTGCTGATTAATTAATGATGTTGAAATTTATGGACTTGTACTCTATACAATGTCTGATATCTAAATATGTTAAAAAAAAAAACAGGAACTTTTCATCAGGAAACGTTTGTTTGCTATAAAATGAAATGAAGACGTGATAGGATAAATTACAAATATGAATGGAATGGCTGACAGAATGCAGCGACAGAATTCATTCCGGTGTTGTATAGCAGTTTTTCCCCCATAGTAGCTTTTCCCCCCGGAAAACCTACTATATAGTAGCCTTTCCCCCCGGGGGGAAAAGCTACTATATAGTACCTTTTCCCCCATAGTAGGGTTTCTCCCTCACGTTTTTGGTTCAGATTTTATAAAAAATATTTATGGAAATCCAGTAAGGATTAAAATCAATGTTTCTACACTCCCAGGTTGCATACATGTACATATCTGCATTCATCTGTACAGGTTAAGTTTCGTTTTGCCGATTTATAATTTTTAGAGACAATGCTGAAAGTTGAACATGTGTGTAATGGAATTACACATAGAACTTAATTTAGGTAATTTATTGAAAAAAAGTTTTACAAGTTATACACTTGTATGCATAATTCTGTGTTCTGAAATTATATTAAACGAGAATGTTTTAAGAATTTCTTGATAAATTTATCAGACTGTTTGTCTGTTTGTGAGAATTTCATCCAGGCTAAACCTCTGTTTTAGAGAAATTTTGTTTCCGATGTTTCAGAGCCCGATTTTTAAAATCCTATTATAATAATTATAGTGCATATTCTTTAGGGTCCAATGTCTCATAAACTAGTGATGACCATATCACCATATTTTTATAGTGGCAGTGGTTTACCACTTGAAGATGACTCTGAAAATTTCAGCCCTCAGGGTAGGAGCCCTTGATGTTTCAGGGCCCTATGTTTAAAACCCCATTATTATGATTGAATAGTGTTCTATAAGTGGGGACCCGAATCTCAAATTCTAGAGATGACCAATTAACCATATTTTCACAGTGGTAGTGGTATAGTGGTATACCACTAGTAGATGACACCAAAAATTTAAGCCCCCATGCAGGGTAGGAGCCTTTGTTGTTTTCGAGCCCGATGTTTAAAATCCAGTTATAAAGAATATGTATTTTTTAGGGCCCCATATCTCAAAAACTCTAGATAACCACATGCACATATTTTTACGGTCATTTAAAAGTAAAAACATCATTTAAAAATACACAATCACTCATAAAATGTTTACATCATAATATCTCGCGTTTCGTAGAAATGTGCTTAAAAATATGAATATGCGTAACTTTAAAACGAAATGGTAAACACTAACTTTACACATGCTTTTAATACATAATTAATACCCCTTACCCATGATTTAGAACCCAATCAATCAAAGTAAAACTAAAACATTTCAGTTTCTCATTATATCATTGCACCCTGTCTCCCGTTTGATATTTAGAAGAAGAAATATATAATTGTTTTTAAGATCGTCAATTCTAACGGTATTAATTTAAATTTGATAGCCTTTTGGACGAAGGGAGTAATACATTTCCACTTTTTATTCCCTTCCTCTACAAAATTAAGTCAAGATTGGTCAGTTAGTTCCCTGGGAGAAGCTTGTACATTGATGGTAATACATTGGAAAATCAAATTTCCAAACCGGCGTATTTTCACTCAAATGTGTTCTTACATGTTCATAACGTCGAAGTCAAAACTGTAGATAAGCATCGATTAGATGAAAAAGATTTGAGGTATTCCAAAATCCGTGTAAAAGTTGTTCCAAAAAAGGGTGAGAACAGGTGAAATAAACGATGATGACACATGCATGTTATGAAGGCGCATCCCTTAGTTCATATTTGGAGTTGAAAAAAATAAATGCCATGGTTATCCTTTTTTGTGAGAAATTAATATCATATCAGTTATTGCAAATTATTGTCACGAATGGTCCGCGATAAACATGGCCGGAAAGTAAAAATGGGGGAAAATCCACTATATAGTAGGTTTTCCGTGGGGGTAATCTGGCTATAAAAAGGGGGAAAGCCCACTATATAGTCAGCTTTCCGTGGGAGAAAAACTGCTATATAGCCATTTTTCCGGGGGGAAGAACTGCTATATAGCCATTTTTCCGGGGGGAAAGATGGCTAGGGGGAAAAGGCACTATATAACACCGGCATCTCTGTTACTTCAACAAATGATTTCTGATTAAAAAGTTTGCTTTTCTGAAGAAAACAACATTATTTTGTCAAGTCATTCAAAGTTTACATGATCAAAGCATTTCATACAAAACTTAAAGACACAGGGAGTGGTATATTGCTAATTAATTTATAAAATGTTGAAAGATATAGACGTGCTTTCTGGTTTTTTTGTAAATTTCGATAATTCCTTTTATGGACTGACCTATTACTTTGTACAAAATAAGGAGTAATTTAGATCAATTTTATATTTAATATATCATTATATATTTTATAATTAGATACCGGTAGTCTGTTAATTGTATAGAATTATTTTGGTTCGTATTCAAGAGGAATTTATGTCATGGTCAGAGAATGCATATTTCACAATATTATTTTCCAATACCTTTGTCTGTGATATCACCATGGAATCTATTTTGTAATGTATAGTTCAATACATATCATTAATGACTTCTCTAATATTTAATCATACAATTGCTAACATTACATTTCAAGAAACAAAAATCAAAAGTTCATAATTGGAAAGAGAGATTTGATTTGCATGTGATAAACACTTGAATTAAGCATTATCAGAAAGCAACAAGTTGGGTCAAGGTCACAACACAATGATGAGGTCAACTTAAGGAGCATCCTCACTTCATGCACTGTACATGCACATTGTTATACTAATAACATTGTTATACTAATATAATATATATGTAGCCACAGATACAGATCTGTTACATAAAAGATAAAAAACTGGCCGAGGTACAATGTTCTTACTTAACAGCAATATAACTTATTGTAAAAGAGGAGAAGGAATGACGACAACTAGGCTCGAACCCAGGACCCTTCAGTCTAAAAACCAACGGTCTACCGACCGAGCTAAAGGCTTAACCCACTAGCTAATGCTATAGTAGGTGCTAGCACAAGCGTGGCAATACTGAGCCTATTATATAACTTTATATACACACTATTACATTACCATGTTGAAATGCCCCTACCTGCTTAGTTTGGAATACACAAAAGAATTGAATAATAGCTACAAGAATATACTGATTTCATGGCAATTTACTAAAAGACCAAAACTTAGTGAAAATCTAATTTCATACTATAATGGTAGATATCAAATGCTTTATGTGAGGTTATCCGATTATGACAGAGATTATGTGTATCAATCAAATATGGTGTAGATATCAGTGTAGATATCAGACACTGTATGCACTATATCAATCAATTGGTGTCATCCATAGGAAGTATAGTACATGGGAAGATATCAAGTATTTCATGTATGTAAAAGATCACATAATGTAATGATTCATTAGATTCTTCTTGGGTCAAACAAAAATATGAGGATATGTCAAGATATCTTGTGTAATAATAAAATACATGTACATTTTACTGTGGTTTCTATAATATTGGCGGACAAAAATTTTTGTGGAATGAAAGAAAGTCAGTTTCAAGGATATGTTAACTCATGATGATCCTATATCTACAATGTATCACTAGAAATTGCCCTTGAAATTAAATGAACAATCAATTTCGTAGATCAACTCAACAACAAAATCGATTCCACGAAAGTTGCATGTTATACCGAATATTAATGAAACCACAGTAAGGCCTCATTGATAGAGTAATGATTGCATAGATCAGATGCTGTATACAGGGAAATATTCGCCCCCGTTTATTTTTGCCCCTCTCATCCTCGTTGTCAGCGGGCGAATTTAAGACTGGGCAAATTCCTTATGTCTCAAATTATTTCTCTTAAAACACAACAGTGTCTGAGTGAATTCAAGACAGAGTGAAACTGTTTGCATGTGTAGAAGGGCGAAAATAAAACGGAGCAAAAATAACCATGTATACAGTACTTTGTGTGTATAAACATAATAAGATGATGTCAAGATTTCAAATAGATGACAGGAACTTGGGATACTTTATGTCAGTGCAGTATCTGATACGTTTTCTGTACCAACCCATTGTGATGTAGATTTTAGGTACTTTGTACTTGTTTCACTCCAATAAGTGGGATCTATCAGATAATTTATGTGTATCTATCACACAGGGTGGCTAAACCTGAATCTGAGGTATAAGTACCATACACTAGCTATCAATGCTATACAGCTACAATGTCAACTGTATCCATGTTTGAATTGTTTGAATATAGGTCACTACAAAGAAATTATTTACCTCTGGAAGAAACGGCTTGTCGAACTCGTTGGAGTCTGTTTGAGCGTCTGAGTAGTGAGCTCGGGCTGGTTTTCTCTGTACAAATGGAGGGAAACAACGACCATGGAAGGTTACATACAACAAGCAGGCCAGCATTATACACACATGCAGCAGTCCATAAGATTACTAAGGAATTGAATTCATTGCCAATCTCTTGACAATAGAGAAAGCAGACTAATATCAGACATTACATTTTCATTCAGTAAATACCGCTGTTTGTATTTTTGATGATGTGCAGTTGTTTATGAATGATCAATTAAGAAATAGTTCATTCAGTTATTTGATAATCATATAATGAAATGCAGAAACATGCTTAAGACTTACATTTACAAGTGCCTTAATTGTTGACTTGAATAACTATTGATTTTTTTTTACCTACCTTTCTGACTTGGAGAACTATTTTTAGAATTCTTTCGATTAGGAAAAAGAGATAAACCCCGCCCCCCACAGTGAGGGCCTTCCACAGGTAGTCATGGTTACCAGCGGGATCCTGGAGAAACCCAAATGCCTGAAGAGAAAAGAAACAATAGTTTTGAGCGTCGAGTGTGCATTGCTTAATACTTTATTTTTTCTTGTTATAGATTCCATTCTTATAAAAGCTCTGACTCAAGTTTGCTCGTTTAACATCAATATTCCACCATCAATACTTCTTATTTGTTACTAATAACAGTAAATATGACTTCTAGATTCCCTAGAAATATTGGGGAAAGGAGACACATGAAGGCAAGCCGCTGCAATCATTCTTTGCTTTTATTTCAAATTTATCATTTCCTTCCCTTTAGAATGTGTCAGTTACATTCAGAAGTTTCATAAGCATCAGATTTATTTGATTGCCAATGGCATCATGATGATAAGAAAGAGGAGTTTAATTCCCTGTTAAAATTTCTGACCTTCACCTTGTCAACGTACAAAATCAGCAAAGAAATATCTCCCGTTATAAGCACATACGAAATAATGAGATTAATACTCCCGCAATGCTAATTTCAAATGAGACAAATATGAATTTAATTAAAGTTATTAAAATATAACATTAAAATCATAAAGGTCAGACTCTGTGATAGTCATATATTTAAAAAAAACAATTCGGAACTGAAAAAACAAATTTAGTTACAATGATAAAAAAAATCAAAATTGTCAGAATTTCCCAGTAAATATTAATATATACTGGTATAATGTAATACATTTAGAAATTTCTGTATCCAACATGATGATATCTGTTCATTTGTTATAGAGAAAAATATGAAATAGTGAAAAAAATCCCTCCCTATTAATAGCAGTAAAGGAAAAAATCCATGAAAAGCTCTTCTGTGGTTAACACCTTGAATATGTTTATAATCTTTGTCTTGAAGATGCAACAAGTTATTTGAAAATTTCCTCACTTTCTCCTATGGTACAATGCAACTCGATATTTCAGAAAATTGATCCCACAGGACTATGATTTTTCTTTGATGAGCTTGCATTAACCTGGATAAACTCACAAAACGTTATCAATATTTGCATACGTCCATTATTTAAATGTAAAAAGGAGAATCAAATATTACAAACACTTTCAAAATTTCCAAAACACTACAATCTTATCAATGATTTCGAATTTCATTTACATTAATGCCCTATAGGGTCACTTTGTCAATTTATTTGACTACTAAATTTAAACAGCTTCCAAGAATCATTATTCAAAATAATGAATTACTTT